>CM068959.1:9747246-9770837 GCA_035128595.1 Eptatretus atami | reverse complement strand
TGATGAGGAACCAGAGCACCCCAGTCTACCAGTCCACATGAGGTGTGCGGATCACACCTTCAATCTGGTGGCCACGCTTGACTTGGGTAAGGGCCTCCTCAAGCAGACGGGCCCCGCCGTCGCTGCCTTCAACACCATCAACAAGAAGGCCCATGGCAAGGCTCAGGCACTCTTCAATGCCCAGGGGAGGAGCCCTCAGGTGGGCGATTCTTGCTCTTTCTCTCATACCCAGTGTTTTACTTATGTGAACAAATATCATTAATATATATCTCACGCGCGCATTCAACACAGCATTCTATTATTATATTATATATTCAAGTCGATACTTGTTTCAGTAATCCCCAAATTCCTATTACCTATATACCGATAATCATGCAATGTTAGAACATATTTTTCTCTTTTCCAAAACTTGCTTATGAATACTCCTAACGGATATTATTGATATCTATGAAATTCATTAAGGACTAATAAAGAGTCGCGCATTCATCGGATCAGTGTCTACTATATCGCTTATGGAGCCCGTAGTCGAGAAGCACTAGTGACACACTGCGATCATTTAATTAGACTATACAAAATACCGCCTGAAATGAAGGTTAACATACACAACCACAGTACACACACTGCGTCTTCGCCCTCTTATGATATAAGCGCTGCTCCGACTGTACCTATTTTGGTCTCGTACCTCATCTAGATAACAACATGCTACGAAATACAACTAATTCCTCTGTTTGCACTATGATCGCAAATCTTTACGATGATGTATATCATACCTTCGGTATTTATCATCTAAAGAAATAACAACTCACCCTGTGTGTGAGTTGCTAAAATTAACGCATTCTCGAGTGTATCACGCACGATACAAATATTACGTTGTTACTTTATATATATCATCGAGTATTCGGTTGAATAAATATCATTTCCATATTGTTCGAAGTGTAGAAAAATTATAAGCAGCGTACATCTCCGTATATGCTTCACAGTCTCTCCGACCTTACGCTGGAGACAATTTTTAATAACGTTCTACGAAAGTTATGTGTCGATTGAGTTGAGCCAGTCTACGAATAAAACTACGAATCTTTTTAGAATATATCATAAAGTGCACAATGATATCATAAACTCTTACAAGAAGTTGGTAATGATTTGAGAAGCTACCCTCGCATAAAACAATGTTATTTATCCACTCTAGTTCATCCACACTCATCTACTTGCATACCATATCTTATCTCACTACCATCATTGAATGCGAAATAATTGAAGAATTTTTTTTTGATGATTTGTGCACATTTTTTATTTTCTTTTATATTTTCCCTATACATGCCGGAAGTATTAAAAAAAATCAAATCTGAACATTTTCTTTAATAGTTTTCGAGCGTCGAGAACATATCTATGACGATATATCACTCTAACTAATATCAATTTGTTCACTTATTATGAATGAAAAACTCTAACTGTTATATACATGTGAAAATCTTGAAAGGCTCCATAAACGTGTCAGCGTTACTAATTACTGCTAAAGCATAGATCCATTACTTGTAGTTGTAATAGCAATAATCTTGTACGTATTTAATTATGTTTGCCCCTGTGAAAATCTATCTATTCCTTTTTTAAGCTAATCGTCTCAATACCAGACCCAATTATCCATCTTTTAACATTGCTCTTCATAATTAAAATACAAGTATCGAGTTTCCTGTTATAAGTGACCATGTTGGTTACTTCACCCGATACGAATATAACATTCTCAAAGTTCTCTCAATACAAATTCATCGAAAATGTAACTTATACATTATCTGTGTAATCATCTAAAAGAAGCGTTTAGTGTATATCGCTTATTCATATATATTTTTATCCAATAGTCATATCTCAATCACATATGTGAGTAAAGATGAGAATCTTACCCAGACTAAGCAATAACTATACTCTGGTACTTATAGGTTCTGTTACTCTGTCCGATTCCAATCCTCCGTACTTCGACAACGCAGAGTTAACACACTAACTGCTATAACCTTTTGTCCTCTACGGTTATCTAAACGAGAAATTCCGGAAATTCAACATAGTGCTCCCAAAATCGACGTAATACCGTAATTCACCGTGATTTGAGTAAAGTAAACAACATTACCCATAAACTTAGAGAGTTGTCGAGTGCTTACGACCTATTGCCATCTTCAGCAATCTAACTGTTCACTACCTACAAGTCTTATAACTTTACAATAACTATACGTTGAGAACACGAGAGATCCCCTAATTACTCATTTAACACACCACGGCGTTTTGTATGCAAAATATACCTTACTGAGTATACACATATTAACACTCATCATGTATAACAGTGCGTGCAGATAAGTTCGTTACAGGTTTGACCAATATTTATACCTACATATGTACTTAAGTAGAGAAAACAATACGATTACCATCGATCATCTTAAACTATCACATTTTTTTCACTTTTAACATGATGTCACACTGCCTACACGTTTTATTGTATATTAACGTAATTAATATAACAAGTAGATCATATCCTTCTAAACTACCAATTGAACTAAATATTGTCATCTTCATCCTGAACAATATACATTCCCTTATATTTCATCTCTATGATCTTATAAAATCTTTGACGTTTGTGAGAAAAACAATACAAATATCTCTGCCACAATTAAAGATCCAATGGATCTATAAATGCCTCATTGCTTCTAGATATCTATCATACGCAGAGTTTATTTGCCTATATTTTATATTCTTTTCTTCACGCTGTTCTTTTACGCTTTAGAAGTTTATTGTACCAAGACCAAGAGAGAACGGTTAGAAACTTCCTCTAGTATACAGTACTACGTACTGTAATGATGTTCGCTCACAGCGTTTTTATAGCAACAAAAGTCTCTTTGCCATCACAGTCAGTAAAGTATTACTGGTATGACAATACACATAATCTACTGTCAAGCCGTTGACAATAATCCTGTTATAGGACTTCCCTCGCAATTATTGCTTCATTTCTATGATCCCTCATATCTTTGTTCAAATACCTGGCTATCCATTCCTATTTGATCTATATTTACGTCAGATCATGCATCTTTCCTAACTAAAATATCACTGAGAACTTAGACTTTAAATCTGCTACCTTATATTCTGCTCCTTGACCATTAAGCGAATGTGTGGGACCTTTATTGTAAGCTGAGATCTATACATATTGTCGAAGATACCATAATTGTGGTTTTAAGTACAATTCTAACCTGCTTACGAACTGAAACGTTAAGTCTTTAAATATGCTATCAAGAAAAATTTTCAGAGTTCTAAGCACAGTATCACATATCCTTGTAAAAAAATTTATCACATATCAATATAGTTTCATTCTTAAGATAGTAATCTTTAGATTTATAAGCGAAGCATTTCACACTGTATTATAACTCAACTGCAAATTTAAACCTCAGTCAAGAAAAGACCTAGTCTCTAATATCAACCAAGTTCCACCCCTGTAATGAGATCCCAATATAACTAAATCATCTTCGAGTCAAATAAAATCCCGTTAGAAGAGTTGTTAATCAGTGATATATCACCTGTAAAATCAACGAAATTTTTCATCAAAAGAACCAAATTTTTAAAGTGCCTAATTTTTATAGTCATATTTTCACTTAGTGTATAAATCACGTATATAATTTATTCATTCAACAGAGTCTCTGTTCTGCAGTTTAAGTTCACAGGAATAACACTCCGTCGTATCCAATAAACGAAAATTTCTCCGTCGATTAAGTATAGTTTGTAGTTTTAATCGCAATGATTCACCTGTAACATATCAACTATACTGATTGTTAACATCAACCAAAAATATATTCATGTGTATTTACCGCCACCAGAGTCACCTGTAAGAACTAACAAATTTTGGCATCCAATTGTAAGATATCTTTTTGAGTTTTAAGCAGAGATTCACCTTCTTAAATCAAACGACCACAATTATCATCATAAGAATATTATATCTCAAGTCTATATACAGCACAATTCTAGCCTATAATCATTATAAACGTGAATATTCTATCAATAATCGCTGCAACATATTTAATAATAATCATGGCCTTTAGAACAGCAAATTTTTCAATTATATAAATATGGTGAATACAAACGTCACTGCCTAGTTGTTTATTAATAATCTACCATAATATAATGAATAAATACTCCATATACATCAGAATCCTATTACACCTTCCATCCACACCATTCACAAACACACATTAATTAATGATTCTGATAAATTTCAATAAATATATCTTTCCTTTCACTCTGCGTTATAACTGTGGTAGATAGATACTTACATCTATTTATATGCATTTTAATCCTCTCGTATCTTTCATAGCTATATGTAGTTATTGAAAAACATAGTCCTATAATGTAAAGACATCTCTAACTCACACTACAACACAACCAATAAATCAAACTATTCACTAAGAATCAATATCCTATTAAAATTTGTACAGGGTATAAAACCCTTATCATATTATGATAATACTATAGTTATTTTGAGAAAGGAGCGACTTTAAATGATCTTAGTATAAAATAAGTATTTTACTTGATTCAATAAATTAAGATAATATCAATCCCTGAATACACTCATCTACTCAATACGCTATCCTATATATAAAACATATCAGCTTGTAAACCTGATGTTGTAAACATACTAGTTATTATATAAAAAAGTATACTTAACACACGCAATAAAGTGAGATAGCAAAACTCTATAATATGCTCTATCTCAATATAGGTGTAGTTAACTTATATGGAATAATTGAATTATAAAACGAATGTATAGTCAAAGACCAATCTACAACATCTTTTATATAAGAACACGTTAACCATCATATTTTCCCACATAAATATCATATTCTCAGATTATCTCAGTCTTTATATATTACTGCTATGCCAATATATCAGCACAAGAAATACATATCAGATGTTACAATTATCATGAGTAATGACTTAAAATACTAGGAAGCATATTGATGTAACTAGTCACATCACATTGAGTGATAAAAACACTTCATCCATTATAATCATATGGCCTATATCATCTATCTTCCTAGATAATCAATACCCTCATATAAGCTCTTTTTAACCTTACATAACCAAATAATCTACCGAGAATAAAACCTATATTATATATACTTAACATTGAATCCGTCTAGTTGAAATTCTAATATAAAGTACACTGAATCTTGCTAAAAATAATCCATTAGTATTTTCCCTTTGCATGGAGATACCTGTTCATGCCTTACTCCTTATCATCCATCTTCAAAAATGACCCATACGATGTAGTATAAGTGAAAGTAATATGCTATGAAAAGTATATTGAAATAAAAATTATGAAAGGAGCTCAACCTCATACAATTAACAAAATATGTAAAAAATGCCCACAAATCACTAACCTAGAATAAGTCTCTCTATAATATTGAGATCACACAAATGTTATCAATAATCCTATATGTGCAAATCATATTATTGTGATTTATGATGAAGTTTATCGTTAACGGAATTATACAGAATTAGACAAAGTCCTAACTAACTAATTATAAACCAATAATATACTCCTCAAATATCATCAATACATAGCTATAATACACATAAATATATCACACCATTATCTTTTATATTTTAGTGTGAAAATGTCAACATATTACACATCTTATTACATAGATCAATTTTAGTACTCTTATTATCTCAATGACCCAATCGTTCATTACTCAATTAACTCTCATAAGAATACGAAATCAAAAACAAATGCACACCCATATACCTATACAGTAATTGCATCCAAACAAGTATCATATAAAATCTGATCTTATCAATTTCAAATATCTTTGCATAAAACAAATAAATACTATATTAGAACACCATTCAAAAAATATTATCTCTTTGATAATACATAAAATAACACTGAAAATCATATGCCTCCCTCGTGTAGCCTTCCAATCATCCGAGAGCATCTTAATCACTTAACATAAAGAAACCACGGGTGTAATAAAAGTATCTATTCTTTTTATCAATCATTATATAACACCCGTATCATCTGCAACGCATTTGTGAATATACAGCTGAAATATTTGAAAATTATTACACTATAACACAGAAGTACCACAAATAGACTATCGTGTCATTCATCCTTAATCACAACAAAAGACTTCTACTCCATAAAATGTACCACGAAAAACAACTATTATACAACGAAGATAAATAACAAAATATATCACCATTTAAGTGAGACTTTATGTCAATTATATATTACACATCAACACACATCTTACTCTGTCGTCTCGAACTACAATACCCATAAAAATAGAGATCTTTTTCCGTAATCTCTTATCTATTGTAATTCCTAACCCATATTATACCATCTCCAACACATGTGCTGTATAAAATCGCGTATTTATAAAAGAGAATTTTATAAGACTCCATATCTTAAATATCTAATGAACACACAACAAAGAGGAATAGTCACTTAACCGATATAGTAAAAGTTAACCAAGAAAAATGAAACCAAGTTAGAATTTAGAAATAACCACATATATCTTTACAGTGAGTTAGAGAGAGGTAAATTAGATAGTTCCTTTTATCACATATCAGGATCACTATGATCCATCCTCTACTAGATTAAAATTATAGTATAAGATACCCGACTCGATATCTCTGATAAGAAGAGATGTCTTTAATTAAAAACTTAAACCTTACTTTAATTTCCAGTCTTTCTTCACAACAGCGCCACTATATACACGATCTATTTATAAACAACTCTTCCAAAAAACACACAGATAATTATATATTACGTACTCACTAAAAACCACTAACAACAAGTCATTATAAGTATATTATCAACCAAAATATCATAACAATTCGTACAAATAAACTTCTGAGTAACTAATAATAAATTAATTTCTTCCATCATTGCTTATACATTTAAGTGTGCTAATTCAACTCACTAGCCACCCTATGTCATACAAACTCAGAGCTCGCGAACGTAGCCTGCATTAGCTTTTCTTCAAACAACTTAATGAATGCATATCATAATGACATTATATAAGAGGAAATACAGATGGATGTAGGATTCTATAATGAAAGATTACAATTATTATGAGCTGCGCCTCTACATTTCCCATTATATGCAATAATCTCAAATTCAATATCAGTTTTTTTTACCAAAGCTCTAGTATGTATGAAAAATCCTTGCTTCTTCAAATTATTTCTCTCATTTGATAATCAAAGAGGTTTGTTTTTCTTTACATAATTTTATTAGTTAATACAATCTATCTCAATCCTTTTAACAAATTTCATCAGCACCATCAGTCTTCCACAACTCCAACTTATCATAGTTACTTCTACAGATTATTAATTAATAACAAAACCCACAAGAATATCTTTTATATTTTTAATATCATCAGTCTTTTCCAAGATCTCTCAAAATAAGCTCTTTACAAATGTTTTATACATTTATTGTTTCATCAAATACAACTTCTCCCTGTCCGCTCTCACACAAACTGCTCTGATAGAGAACAATACTTTAATGTTTTATCAATCTTTGTAGATTGAAAGATAGTTTGACATCTCTTACAAGATAGGATTTATGCTTTGATTATAAACGACTATTTACCAATCTACTGAGTTCTTTATATATAAGTATAAGACGGTTTCTTTATTCGTAAATATAGGAATCTACATGCGGTCATTTGACCAACTTCATTGAATATAGCATTACTAACTCTTAGAATTAGACTTATTTTGTCAGTTAAACCATAAAACATTTATTAGTTATGCATGTTCTCAAACTTTTTTATCTTTTAAGTTCATGGTTCTCCTCAGAATGCCTAAGCCCCACTTCTAATTCTGTCATATTTCTTATACTTGAAACTCTTTCACAGTCTCTTTCCTTGGATAAAGATTGCTAAAAATACTCAGAGAAAGCATTTATATCAGTACTTTAATATTAATTATTGCCTTTTTACTATTTATAATCCTTCGTAAATCAATAATGTAAGAAGAAAGCTTGACGAGTATTTAAAATATTAAGGTCAGATAGAAACATTCCTAATGTTGAACCAACTACCTTGTTGTTTTCTTCTAATTCAAAATCTATAAAGCTCCACCAAAGAAAGGAATTAAAAACTATCACCTATGATAATCCTTGAATCCACCAACCTTATTACAAGGAAATAAAGCAGAGAAGGAGCCATAGTCCATTCATGCCTGCCACCTAACCAATTCCAATTTAATGATCATCATACCCTCCCTTTGTGCAGCTTTCGCTCTGTTGCATCATTTTAGGAGCGCAGACTAGCCGCTGATGCAATGCCCCTATTACCATATAACTGTACTCATTTCACCAACCTCGAAGGAGGACATGGAGTGAACCCCCTGGTAATTCAGCAAACGGGCTTAACTCAGAACCCTGGGGATCCCAAGTACACCACCCTAACCACTAAACCAACACCAGTTAAGTTTCATTAATTTTTTTCAATAACATATCTTCTCTTGAAAGGAAGCCTCCAAATATATTTTGACATAATTTATCTTTTCAACATTCGACTAACAACTTGATAATTGAATCCTTTAGAATAATCACTTCCCAAATGATCTTTCACTAATGTTTAAATCTTATAAAGTTTTACCCATCCATCATTAAACATCATTGAAGATTGTTATTCAATGTCTTTGTCTCAACACATCTTCCCTCTAAATCCAATTCTTCTTATTCTCTTCCAAGTTCTCTCAATGCTGTTCCGTTTTTTGTGATTTTTTTTATAACTCTCTTTTAAACTCCTGAGAACAACATCACAATGTTTTGCTTCTTCAAATGGAATATTTGTCTGAAAGATTGAATGGGTTTTGTTGTTTGAAGTTTTTTTTATAACATTTATATTCATTATTACATTTGCAGTACAATTTGTATTCACCATATTTATAAAAAAAAACTTTGCTAAAATACAATTTTCTGATGAAATCTCACCGTAATTTATGAATGCTTTTCGTTTAAGCCTAAAATTTTCTCGATAAAATTCCGTTTTATCAGAGGTGAATCTGTGCTTAAAACCATTACCACCAACTTTTTTTACCTTAATAAATACAATTATCAAGACACAAAAAGACAAGTTCCACCCGAATCTCTACAATTTGCTAAAAAACTGAAGAAAATAGCCATTCTTTCCAAAAGAGAAATTCTAACTAAGAGAAAATTCAGATTAATAGCAGAACATGTACGAAAAATTTGAAAGAATAAGCGAAAATCTAGAATTATAATCTATGAGAGTGAAATAACAACTATGAATTATATAACAGATATAATGAAAGTTTCTTAACTGAAGAGATAGAATTAATCCATTCTACATAATCTCTGTATCCAGATAAAAAATTCAGAACAACTTGGACCATTTTGAAATTCTAACTAAATGAACACGGAAGATTCTAGATATGAGTAGCATCGAAAATTCTAATGAATAAGAAGGAGTATATCCTAACTTGCAGCCACGAAAGAAATTTCCTATACCCGAACGCATATGAACTATCAAACGATAAAAGAAAATATTATACATTTACCAAGAACCATGAGAGAAAATCCAATATATTGCCCACATATATATATTAAAAATGAATTCATTATGCAGATAATTCAAAAAAGAAACACAACTACTCCTTCTCTAAAGAAAAGTTGTGATACTTCATATGGAGTAAGCACAAAAAATTAATAAGACACACAGCAAATGCAAGAAAAGAATATATGTGATATAAGAAATTAATATTTTATTACAACCAAAAAATAATATATATAGTACAAATGTAATGAATATATAAAAGATGATAAATATCTACTTAGTAGATAAATATCAGTGCTGAAAAAATTTATGTATACTTAAAAATTACCAGATTGTCCCTTTGTTAAGCTGCATTTGTATTGTAAGTCATGTATACTCACATCTCTGTCTATAATAAATATATCGCTTTTAATGAATGAGAATAATCCTGCCCACTAACATCACCAGCTTCGCATAGAGTTCTTGATCTATATGGATACAAATTGTATGAGAATGAAATGACAAATCGATAGATATTTGAGTAAATGTTATATCCATCGAAATATATAATAATGTAGTCAAATATAGTCAACAAAAGTGTTATAATATGTCATTAATAGATAAGAACATAAGATAAGTAATGTGACTTACTGTGCAGCAAACCAGTATAGAGCCTATGTCAAATAAATAGCAATATGAGCTTATTATGCAAATCAATAAATATGTATAAATTTATAATCATTACCAAGTAATTATATATGAGTATGAAAGGATAAGTTTAATTATTTGATTTATTCATATGGCACCCTACATTAAGAAACATTACTGTAAGTATGGAGAACCCGACAAAAAAGTCTCTAATCTTCAATGCTCTTATTGGTAAATTAAGATGTGTGTGCAAAGAGTAAAAAAAAGGTATTATCTCAGAATTAATGGCATATATGATTGTAAAAATAATCTTTAATCACTCTTAACTCATACAGATATAATAGGGCCAGAGAAAGACCCCTCCACTCATTTTTGAAAGTTTCACCTCCTTAAATCTACACCCACAAAGTGATCTACAAAAAATTTGAGAAAATTTTAACTACCAAACAGATCTCTATCGCCTGATGTCAATGTGAGAAAGAAAACCCCAAAAAAAGAAGGAATAAGTAATTACATAAAAGTTCATGAGAGTATTAAAGATGGCAAAAATCACAGAACGAACCGTCCTAAATTAACAACAATTTTATGATAAAGAGATCATGATTTAATTTGACATCATAAGAGAATCTTTAGACAATAATTATTTTATTCTTGACCTGCGGTTAGAGAGTAGACTAAAAATACATAGAGTTTAAAAAATTAATACATAAAGTATCCTTAGAGATATGAAATAAACATAAACTAGTTTAAATTTTCACCAATACAAAATTTATTCCAAGCCCGACAAATAACAAATAAATTGATTAACTAATAAAATTATGAGATAAAACTAGAAATTATATATTAGAAATATTAATTGGGATATAAGTGACTCGAGTAGTTTGGAAAAGACTATGGAAAATGTTAGAAAACAGCCAAAACATTAGATTCGCAAACATCTTGGAAAGAAGCTTCTAGATTGATAAATAACCAAGTTTTTGAGAGCAAAAGCGTTTTAATTCATGAGAACTTTTCATGCAATATCCTCCCATATGAAAAATGTGACCAGTATTGCTGTAATCTAACCGAAGCAAAATAACAACAATTGAATACCCAAATATGGAACACAGTTCTTGATTTATCAAAGACACCTGACGTATGATATAATTTTTTTCGCAATTATAAGATCTTTTAAAGAATGATAGAGAAATTAATTGCCGTAAATAATGTTATCATTGTTGTATATTTGACAAGCCTAAAATTAGTATAGCTATACTATATACCCCTAGATATTAATAAACTGTAATTCAAGTAAATAAAATGTAATTATTATGCTATGGAAAAATCATATACCATAAACTACATAATAATACAATATCAAGAAATTTTCTTATAGAAAGAGACAGCCCATAATAATTTAAACCAAAAGAAAATTAAAACTCTTTTATCTTTATAGTAACATAAGAATTAAGAATAATGCTATTTTGGTTTAGCCGCGAAAAGCCCAGACAGAAAGATTTATTGTTATTGAGAGCAAAGCATATGTTCTTATAAGTATGGTATCAGATCAGATATGATAAGAGTTTAAAGTAATAAAGAAAATAATAAGTAAAGAAAGATATCAAGCAACACCATTTTCAAAAATAATCTTATCTCAAATATAAATTAATAAGAATGATGAAAAATCAGTAAAATATTATTATAGAGCAGAATAATATGGATACAAAAGCAACTTTATGAGACCCTCATTAATCAAAAATAGATCTCCGCGTTTCGAATACCCATACAATTATTTAAAATAGATAGCATAGGAGCCTTTGCCCTGATAGAGAATTTATTTTAGATAATGAAAGATGTGTTTTCCATATGGAATTGTATGAAAGAGTGTATAGAATAATTGTGTTCCATTATGACACAAGTTTTAAACAATGGGAAGATGGTTAGCCGTTTTTTAAGGGCTACCGCCACGTTTTTTCACAATATTAATAAATGCTTAAAACAAGTATTAATCAAACTAAAGATGGAGAAAATCTCATCTTCGTATATAAATGCGAAAACATATGAATGTGAAAAATATTCAAATAAGTCTTATTGAAAAAATAACGAAAAACAAAGTTAAATAAAACAAATAAGCGAATCAATTTAAAAACTAGTAAGTTAAGATGTAAAAGAAAAAAATAAATTATCCTTCAATGACTGAAAACTTCGATTTTATCAATTGAACCAATGAAAAACAATTACTATTAATCTCAAAATGATATGTGCTCAGAGGTGTCAGAGGAGATCATTAAGAGAAGTATATCAATTTCGTAATGCACAAAAGGGTATCTTGAAAAAATAAAATTCAAATGTTTTTGTTTTTAAATATTTTAGATGCGCGGATTATTTTTGCAAGAAAATTAAACTATTGAAGGAATATGCAGAATGAACAAATGCTTTATAGGTCAATGAGTGAGCTAAACAATATGCATTGTTTATTTGAAAAATGAGTTCCCTCCTTACAGGTTTCAGATATCTCTTCAGAATCACCTTGAAACCCAAACCACATTACTACGTTGGCTACTTGAAAACCAATCTTTATCTTGTCACATTGTTATTTGAATAGGAATGCCCCTAATTTAAAAGGGAGACAAACAAATATACCTATGGATAAAAAGGGGTGCTAATTTTAGGAAAAAAAATGTGAATCGCTGAAAAATCCCCCATTCATTTACAGGAAAAGTGAGCCAGAATCGTATATCCACCCTACTTAGCCCAAGCGTCAACAACAAGTTGGTATTTCTAAAATCCTCAATTTTTACCGATTGACTTGAAATTTGAAAAAATATATATTCTGCCTCACTGAATTCAACCAACAATATTTGAGGTCAAATTTGTTCCATCATTTTCAATATCGTGCTCAACTGGACATCTTGTTTGGCTGTTTGTGTATTTGTGTGCAGAATATCTCAAAAAGTTGTGGCGTCATTTCATTCCATGTCAAATCATCAAAAATCTGCCGTTCACTCTCAAGATTTTTGTAAAAACTTTGCGACCAATTGGACCCATGAAACGGCAATAACTCAAATATTTTCTCCTAACAGCCCTTAATTAGTGAATACAGACTAACGAACTTTGGACTAATTAGCACGACGTCGCGAATTCAAATGCATATACTCTAAAAGTATAACACCTAGATACGCTGGTTTTGTGTCATTTAAAGTATTTTCATAGCCCATGAATTGGTCTGGGCACCATTTCCTACTCCAACCACCAAAAAAGTATCACAAAATATAAACTTCAATCTGTGAATCCCCAAAAAATGTATCCTTCAAAATTTCCTCAATTCATCCCAGAGGTACCTTATATGTCAAGAAGCTTCCACATAAGTTTCTGGATGGCCACTCAATTAGTTTCTGAGATATGAGCAATAATGTACATGTAGTATGGCATATAGGTTCGAAAATCAGCATTTGTAATGTTATTATTACAATCATTCAACCTAGCCATGACAAACACAGGAAACGACCATCAATTCTTTGAAGTATCATATACTTTCATTTTCAACTGCGCTGAGGGGAAGAAACAATGCTGCTGTTGCTGCATTGAAGAGAAATTAAAGCCTAAGTCAGTTAGTGAACACTGTGTACTGCAACTACACTTAATTATTGTATAATACATTACAACTGCTGATGTTCGATTTTGTGAAATATCCAAATCCGCGATCTGGATCGAGAAATTATTAAATAAAAGTGATTTTTCACATGGAGAGAAAGGGCCAAAAACGCATATACAGTCAACCCCCGTTCATCGCGGTTCACTATCGCCCCCCGTTATCGCGGTTTTCCCTTCCAACGTAACTAAATTTTTCTGCGGATTCCCCGGACATCGCCGGTAATATATATAAAATATAAATTATTAAGCCCAATAAATTATAAACGCGTGTGTGCCGACCAGTCACCACAACGCACGAGACAAAGTTCGCTTGTAACTTCAAATATTTTCTACGTTTTTCCCAAGCCCCCACGCATGCCGCCAAACCCCTGCACCTTCTAAAGCTTCTGCAAGGAACCGAAGTGCCCAGAGGAAGGTCCTGCGTACCCTCAGGCAGAAGTTAGTAAAAGGGCTCGATATTATGCATTCGGGAAGGAAAAAGTTGCCCGTTGACGAGCACTGCTCAACCAGCACCTCAAAACCACCAACCAGTTCTAGTCGATTCTCCGGCAACCTCAAACCCAATCCACTGCCAAACCAAACCGAACCAATCAACTGTCATCTCCGCACCTCAAACCCAAATCACTGCCAAACGACCAGATCAGACTAGTCGATCTCCGCGCACCTCAAACCCAATCACTCCAACCGACCAACTCAGACTAGTCGATCTCAGCACCTCAAACCCAATCACTCCCAAACCACCAACCAGACGAGTCATTTTTGGAGCGCGTCCATTCATCGCGGATTTTCATTAGCGCGGAGTATTTGAACGTAACCCCCAGAAACGCTGATTACTGTACAGGCATATTCAAAAAATGTATTGGCCTGACATTTCTTTTGATTCAGGCATTATTGAGGTTGGAGGTATTCGCTCTACCGTGTGCCCTTTAGTTTGTTCAGTTTTACTTGAGATGCTTCAATGAAGAGAGCAACCTGTTTGCGATTATTACAGCTGCTTAAAGCACTGAGCACCATCTGAAAAAAAAAATGATTCCTACTTCCTAGCACTGCACCCCCCCCCCACCCATCCCCAATTAATGACAAAACCCCATAAACAATTCTCCAATTATACCGCCATAAAACAAACACCAGCTTCCTGCGGGATTCTTACTACTCTCGCAGGATCCCATCCCAGAGCCGATGTGAGCGGTTACATCTAGTCGTCACACGATAATCTATCAGTTGACCGAGCGCAAACCAATGTTGCAGAATCATGTCTGCGATCTAACTTAGATAATCAATTAGTGCTGCGCAAACACCGCCAGCTGTCTTATGTTGCTATCAGGACAGTACAGAAGACACAAGCGTATTCAGCATGTACGCATATTAGAGAAAACTCACATGTATTACAAAGCAGGCAAATTCACAGTCATTTACTTATGCAAATGCGAAGATTACACAAATAGTCACAATAATGTTAGCATGCACCCACCAATTCCACTTATCCCCAAATCAACATCATGTGCGCTCGGATCCTTATCATCAATGACTTATCCACTTTCGAAACCTGCGCCCACATGCATCCCATGTCAAAAGATGAGATGGTGAGGGTGAGCATGTAAGATAAGAAAGATTGAATGAGGTCGTGTATCATGCCCTTGCACACCTGCCGATAGCCGCGCTGAGCTGCACCACCTCTATGGTTCGGCTGATGAACCTTGCGTCAGACCCTCACGCTCCGCTCCTTCCCCCTCCTCACACTTGTGATGCGACCACGCATCATGCACTCGATATTCAACGTTGTGGTGGAAATGCGGAGGTATGTGAGCAAAGTGGGTCGCTTGAGGCAACCAGGTGCGTGTGTTATTGACCGACTCAAATTGAAGGATGCGCCGAAGGACGAGAGGTATTGGATGTGCAAATTTAAAAAATAAAAGGCATGAGCAATGAGAGGCGTGAATGAAGAATCAAGAGGCAAAATAAATAAGTCGAGAATGACGAGCAAAGAAAGCAGAGTGCAAAACCCAAAGACTTTTGGTGGTGAAGAAAGCAAGAAGCTCAAATAATCCGAGTTCTCTCCCTGCGTCTGCCTCCGAGCCTGATGGAAAAACTCTCTACTGTGATGTTTTATCGATTCCCTCCTTCACTCGACCACCACCACCTCCACGATGTCCGTGATCCATCGGAGGAGCCACGGTGCCTTGATTTTAGTATGATCCATGCGTCCCAGGCATTTCATGAAACCGTTCAAAGTGGTGGGTAGCGTCTGTGAGAGAATGCATTTGTAATGTACAATGTGCGGAAATGGCTGGAGAAAGGGTGGAGAATAAAAAAATTATAAATATGTATTTCGAACATACACAATCGTAATGCAACCTATCAAAACAGACTTTATTGAGTTAAACTAAACAGTATACTATAAACAACATAGTCTTTAATTCATTCTGATGTTGGTCTGAAAAAAGAAGACTTTTAAGGAAATTATGATGTCCCAATAATTTATTACGGTCTGCCATTTTGGCACACTTCAGTCACGTATCATATAACCTCCGCAAAATAACATCAGGCACCCACCTAATGCTGCAACCCAAATGTGGTTAGCATTCTGACTCTGGTCTGGAGAAGAAATCTTTGAAGAATTTTATGCAATTTTCCCCAAAATTGAATAAACCGCCATTTTGACACACTTCCGTCACATAATTAGCATCACCTCCACAATTTTAACATCCCACCCTGACATATTGTTGTACCCAAATTTGAGAGCATTCTGACTGTGGTCTGAAGAAGATTTTTGAAGGAATTTACTAAGTTCACCATGTTGACCGACAAAGTCATGTACCGAATAGCTTGCAATCCCTGTTACAGTCAGACGGAACCTTGCTGACAAATTTCAGCTGAAAATAGCCCCAGCGATTGCCGTAAAAGTCGAAAATATGAGACGACTAGACACGGTATGACAGCACGCGTGCACGATGACAATACTTTATCTGGAATTCAATTCACATTAGCTCAAAATAAATCGTACTTCCAAAGATTCTGGTGGGCGTAGGACCACTTTTCTCTCCATTAAATATGTTATGCATAACGCCCGCCTCACGCTGGTACTGGCTATTACAACTCATTCAAAAATGCAATTCTGGGGAATTACACCCAATTCTGTGCGTAAGTTCGAAAGGATTTAACACCCCCCCCCAGGCAGACAGTGCTTTGCTTGCACTGCCTTCATAAGCCATCTTAAACAAACTTTTAATTCCTTGCAATTGCCAATGCATTTTCGGATAAAAAACCAAAACTTTTCCATTTTATCGATTTAAATTCCTCGTTCGTTAAAAACAGCGTTGCGAATCGAAATTTTATTTGTTTTCTACAAAAATTTTTATCTTATAATTAGATGTTAGAAGCTAGAAAGTAATCAGAAACCACAATTTGTTCTGAAACCTAATAATAACCAGCCGCAATAATAGGCTGACACCCCCCCCCCCCCCCCACCCCCCCCCCACCACCCCCCCCCGACCCCCCCTGTGTGCACACAGTTCAGGTCACAAGCAATCAGTTTCCCCTGATCCTCTGTGCTGACCAAGCACTCACTCCGCCCCATACGTGTGCGCTGTTTTCACTGCATCCTGTATCCAAAGCTTAAGACTTTTTTTTCTTCCACATTTCATTGTTTTTCATTCAAACTAATTGACTTTTTACTTTATGGATAAAAAACATGACATGACAACTTTTAAGAAACAATAAAATTTTTTTACGACTCATCCTGCGTATTTGCGTCACTGAGTGTTCAAAACAAACACACCAAATTACCATTTCACTTTTCGTTGAATTTAGTCATCCACTTGAACAGAGAGACATGACTAATCTCTGTCAATATATATATATATATATATGATAATAATATATATATATATATATTATATTATATTATATATATAGTATATATATATATATATATATAATATATATATATATATATATATATATATGTGCGAATTCGCCGCCCGCCGGCGTGCGATCGGCCACGTGACTCGAATCGCGACCGCCTCGCCCACCGGACGACAATCAGTCGGACCCCTCCGACTAACGCCGGGATCTAGTCCGGGTGGAACCTTTCGCCTCACCACAACCCATCCCATTCTACCCGCGCGAAAGGTGAATCCGAAAGTCATATACCTAAATTACCCGCAACGGTTAACTACCGAGGGTTGTAACCTCGCCAAGCCGACTTCCGGACACGAACCGCAAGCAAGTCCGTTTCCGTGCTACCAAGATAACCGACGGTTTATCGTCGGCCTGACATTCCAATTAATTCTCGAGCGTCCCGCCCCACTTCAAACCCTTTACGTAAGCCAAGATGAAACCCACACAAAGGAAAGACGCCCAGCGAAACGGGGGAAACAATCAACACAAACACTTTATTTACACGACACACGGAGAGCACACATAAGCAATGTATTTTATAGCAAGAATGCACATATAAAGAAAGAGTTAAACCGACCAACCAACACACGCAACACTTGTACCTTCTACTTACGACTCGCGCCACAACCACCACACGTCACACAAAACCCCAAAAAGAAAAGGAAGTCGCCACTTCCTTGAGTGCTCGAAGTCCTTGGCGACCGTCCGCCGACTATGTCACACTTGGCCGTTGACTCCTCTCGAGCTGGCGCAGCGCCTCTCCGCGCCTGCCTCGCCTCTCTGCTGCGCCTCTCGACCCACACCGCAGCACCGACTGAGAAAGAAAGCCGAACCAAACACACCGAACTGAGAGCCAACTGATGCAGAGGACAACCAAAGCCAAGAAGAGAGCCGACTGAGAACACCGTAACAAGAGAACCCACTGAGAACACCAACCAAGAGAGCCCGACTGCAAACACCGAACCAAGGACTTGAAGCCTCCTGCTTCTCCCCGACTCTTTATACCCCCGGCCCCCTACCCCCGCTGCCCCCCCCGTTCTTGCTTCACCACTCCTTCACGAGGGTTCTCAGGAACAGGCGCGTTCCCCACCCCGACCGCCTCACACTGTCCATCCGCCAATCGCCGCGAGCTGCCCTCCCTCGCTTCTCTTCCTCCCAAGCCGGAGAAGCCAGACGGACATACAGCCGCGAAAACGTCGCATCTCCCTGCCTAGATCTGCGGAGCATCTAGCCGCACGAGCCTGTTAACGGCAGGCGAAGATGTGGCTGCGTGGATGGTGGGCTGGCGCGCGTTGTTGACAACGCGTTGTGGTTGGTGTTTTGTCAAATTAAAGAAGACAGAAAAACTGCATCTCGAAGATTCGCACCACATGAACCACATTCTATCCCAAACAATGGGTTTGCGGCTAACTATACATGTACTTCAAATATCTCACCTACGGACCTGAATGGTGGCTTGCTAATTTCCACAGCCTGTAAACAATATATATACACACTAATTTAAGATTCACAAGTCATTTTCAACACGATTCAACCAAGTCTTTAGAGCGTGGTTTTCTGACATGACACCTAAGGATTAAAAACAAAACTCAAAAGGTCAGACCTCCTTGTCCAACGAACATCCAATCTATGCCCAACTTTCTCGACTCCTCCTGCATATTACTTTTGATAAGTTGTGCAGGATTTCATCCGCCACCGGTAAAACACTCATCCACAAAACATACCAAAAAAAAAATAAAACCTACTCCTAGGAGCTAACTCCATGGTGCACTTCCCTTACACGCAGCTCACTGGATATTGGATTGGCAAACCTTCAAACTTCCATCGTGTGCAGAGACACCATAAACCTTCAAACAGATATTATTGTAGGTGTCTAACTGTCATCCAAACCAAACGCGGTCTCCTATTTAACTGACGGTCCCTTTGGTGGCCTGAATGTCCATCCGAGAAGAAATATCACAATGAGCAACGATTGACATCGGTATCAGCACTCTCTATTCGATCTGTTTGCTGAATCATAGGTGTTACACCTACATTTCTGTCCCTAGTACCAGCCAAGATTCGTACTGTCCAATATACTCCAATGTTAATTGAGTAACACCGTCAACGAACCTATTATGAGAGAGATTCGTCACTTCTTCATCCCTTCTCTGTATGTCTCCAATTGATGATATCTCACCATGAAACGCATCTATCCATCTCAGTCTTGTTGATCATCCCACAGATACTCTTCGCTTGATTCAATGCATCAATGGACTGAAGGATGTTATGAAATGTATGCTCCCCATTCTGACTTGAACAGAATAGCACTAATTCCTTGACTTTGCAAAATCATGACTAGTCCGTTCATGTCACACTGACAGATCATCCTACTGCATCCCAATCTTGTTGCAAAAGAATACATATGCTCGTATTCCTGAGGATATCAGACCTGCACGGTCCCATGCCTCATCCTCAATACGACCACGCTTTTAGCAACTCTGAATCCACTTAAAACTAGAGATGTACAATCCACCTAGCTGATGTTGCAAGCTCAAGATAAGTACTAAGTTTGCGAACACTGATAATTGCGTCGTTCTTTGGGGATGCTTATATTGTGTGGTCTCAACACCATCCTTATGTTCCGCGATTCTTGAACTCACTTCGGGAAGAAGAATTCTCTCAAGGAAAATGATACCATTACAGGAAGTCCACAGGGCTTAATGCAACTACTTTACGAAGAAAACTACTGCCACGAATTCACAAGACCTATTGGAGTAGGCACACCTGTGTCAATATTCCCTCCTGCTTTCAGAATCACGGGCATTCGTCCTCCATTACGTTTCTCCCCGTTACTGCGTAGAGCAGAGATGTGCTCTGATAAAGACAGGAAGTAAGCCCGCTGGCGTTACTTTGACACTTACCACTACCACCAGCTGTCGAGTTGATAACAGGGGTTATAGCCCTATCCACCTCAATCAAACTTGTCACCTCCGATTTTGAACACACTGCTCTGAACTAGTTAAATGGGATAAACTCCATGCACCACAACCTTCATCTCTTTACTACCAAATTGTTTACACATTAAAATAAATATATTGGTCAAATTACGTGTTGCCCCCCCCAAAAAATATTACTTGCTCTTCTCCGAAACTACACGCATGCATTTCAATGAAACTACCACAACCTTCTCACCTATTATGCACAATTTTACACATTAAAAATCGGTCGATGCTTCCTCCAAAATTGTATTTTCTTCTCTCAAAACCATACACACAATTGATGAAACTTGACCACAACCTTCATTAAACTCTATGCACCAAAGTGTCATGCTATTTAAAAACATTTCGAACCGATCATACTCCAGTTGATTGCCCCCAAAATAGTATTCTATCACATTGTTCATTGCTTTTGCTGATTCCATCCCATATACTGCCTCCTCAGTTCATAATTCTACCAGAACACCAGTATTCCCCTATTTTAATTTTTGGCATACATACCCAGAACAAATAACTTCCTTGCATTAATTACCAATCCTGCTTCACATTTATGAGAAATAACACAGTTCACATTGTTATTAAGGAAAAGAAAAGAATACAAATTGCAATTTATATCTCCTACATGTACTTCAGCAATGTATTCTCAATCTTCTCATTTGTATCTAAAACCCGAATAAAAGTATATTTTAAATCTTTACTTCACTCTATAGTCGTTATAAGCCTTCATTTTACACATGGATGAACCATTTATTCCTTATCATCCCTCTTATGAACTTCCGTACCCATATATTCAATTGAAATTAAGTAGTCCTGATAAAGATCCTTTGCTTAATGTTCTCACTTTGGATCCCCTCATTTGAATAAATACCAGTGTTTGACTCGCCTGCATCTTCCATCAACAAAATGGATCCAGCATCTGATACTTCGAATGCACTCTCCCAATTGTCCCAATATCAAGAGACTCTTGCACACCACGTTTTGCACAAAGATGCGTCCCAATCTCCTCCTATCATAACAACGTCGCAACAGACCAACAAACAGGATAACCAATCCTAACCCCGCTTTGCTTTGTGTGTAATTAACCAACAATGACAAAAAAACAGATTAATATTTTATAAAAATTAAAATAGCACCATGAGTGCATATATCACGTTGCTCATCAAAATATTTTTTTAAGTACCACAGACCCTTGGCAAAATCATGAATCTCACAATTAGATTAACCTTTTAAGACTAAATAATCTTTCATACCACTCCATTTCAAGCATAATTGCTAAAAGTCAAACGGAATCAATTCCACATCATACATCAATACCTTAATGAAGCTTACCACTCTACCAAGCCATTCCAAGTCATTAATCTTTGTAATTGCTATTAACCTTTGTAACACATTCCATGACCGTGCTTCTAAATCTGCCTGTCTTTGTAACTGAACTCAGCCATTCACCACATACTCTCGGGGTTTCTTGGACTAGCAAGCTTCACCATGCAAGCAGTTCGCCTGCACAAAGTGACAAACAGTAAAAATCAGTCAACACACCTCCTCTATACCTCTTCACTCCAGCTTCCCTGTCCCTCCAACACCACTATATAAATCATGTGAGCAACAGTCCAATATCCCGAAATGGGTTTCCTTTTTTCATTTTATGGCCATAATACAGCCAATTAATATTATATATAATATTATTATTATTATTATTTGTTGTCAAAAAGAACATTATACTTTTTATTTTATAAAACAATTTTTATGCATAACATGTCAATTTTTCAACATATACACTTCCTCAAACCACCCAGTTACAAGCACTAATTACTGATCCCTTGAATCCTTCCATACATTTATGTGTCCTGAGAAGTTCATAGCATCTGCTCCCTATTGAATTCGTGATCCTCATTTTTTATGGGTATACCAAATATTTTACATACCTCATAAATATCAGTTCAGCAGTTGCACCGATAAACCAAAAGTCTAACTATAACATAATCCATAACCCAATTTTTAATCATAACATAATCCGGTAATTATAATACAATTATCGAATTAACGATAATCCGATAACATAACAACTTTTTAACAACAATTCAAAAAAACAAGGAAAAAGCTTCAAAACCCATAAAAGCTTATTTATGGCAAACCCAAGAATAAAATAACATATGCTCTTTTAAAGCTATGACACTAGTGCGTTCCCTTGAGCGAACCAACTTCTCCAAATTAGCCACTACATCTTACTTCTCGCCTCAATTCCTTGCCGAAGGAAATAGCCTCCACTGGCCAGAGCATGAATTGCGTTTTACTTCAAAATTTAATCTCCATCCCCATAAATCAATCACCATGCCCTCCTTCCTCAAGCCCCAGTGCCACAATTCGGCCTTCGCTTGACACTGTACGACCACCGCGTCCACCCATCGAAATCTCGATCTGCTCTCGAGCTGTTTTGTCCCTTTTTTCTGTTTTTTTTTCAGCCCCACACCCTCATCTCTTCGACACTCTCCCCATCGCGCCTTGATAAGACCGTCTATTCTGTCAGAAAACCTGTCAGCCATGACTCGAACTTATATGGAACAGCTCCAGCTCATCCATCTTCATTTTTAACCGTGCATCAGTGGTACCAGACTCACCATGCTTGCAGATCAACTGTCCTCATTTCCTGACTTCGTAGTATGCCACTGAAAAGCCAAGGCATTCTTCTCCTGATTTCAACAGATACCACATGGACATACCTATGCCCACTCCTTCAGAAGGTTATCTCCTAGCGTGGACAGAGTCTCCATCGGGTTAAGGAACCTTTCATCCAAGCCTCTTTTTGCCAGATGTTGCTAGACCACATCGAGCATACAACGCATCCACCTTGTCTTAGCCAGACCACCACCTCCTGCCCAGTGCCTCCTCAATGGCT
>CM068959.1:9714550-9736201 GCA_035128595.1 Eptatretus atami | reverse complement strand
AAAGAGATAGAGCCTGATCAACCAAACCAGCTGCAATAACTCCAGCTGCAACCAGAATCAAGTAGAACCTTTGAAACGCTTGTAGATAGCATATATGAATGATAACTGAATATGGAATGCCCCATAAAAGGAAGGATTTTGCCAAAGTTGGTTGCATTCTCAGACTTGAGAATCCACTAGATGAACATAAACTGGCTGATAACACCAAGAGTGCAAATGGCATGTTCTTCTCCTCAATGGCAATTGCTAGTTTACATATTACATCATTCAACACAGTCTTGTTTGGGGGATCTGGATATGTCATGTGATAGTATGCTTTACTCTTCTCAACTGGCTTGGAGATGCTGGCATGAACCCTGCAAAGCTTGAAACTGTGGCTATTCAACTGTTGTACGAGAACCATTGCTTTGTGTACGAGCTCATGCATGAATGACTCCACGTTTCCTCTGTGCCAATGTAGTTTGTGGAATATCTGCCTGTGGTTTCTCTCTCAGGGGTGGTTCACAATGTTTCAAGGTCTTGTATGGAGTGACAAACTGCATCTCAGATCCTATATCTTTAAGGGTATGTGACAATTCATTGGGATTGGTGATTCGGTTCCCCATGTTGCTTGTTTGACTTCAAGTGTTGTAGGTTGAACATGCATGACATTTGTCCGATGTGCTTGACCAGCTCCTGTGAGGGTATCATTCTTGAAGTCATCATTATCAACAATGGCAATTGCAGGTCTTCCCACAGCAATTTCATATGGACAAATTTGACACAGTTTGCAGGTCATGTACTGCCCAGAAATCACGGAGTAGTAGGACCTCATTGTAGCTTATGCAATACCATATTTGTGCATAGCATTCACCAATTCCTTGCTCAATGCTAGGCCATGCATGTAACTGCCAGATTTGCCTTGAACGTAGTTTGCTTCCCAGTCACATAACTGGTTAGCATTGATGCAAAGCACAGACATTCAGAGTATATTCAATGGATTTCTTCCCTGGGTGTTTCATCCACACAATTAGCTTTAGTAGAAGCTCACTGAGGTCTTCCTTCTCCTCAAGTTCAGTAATGTATGGAGGCCATGATATGGTCTTGGTGCATTTTATGTGATCTTGGAGGCGGCCTGCTCAATTGATGACCAGTTGCTCATCACTGACTCCCCAGGAAAATATAGCAGCTTCAATGTATGTGCCACCTGCTGAAGTGTCGTACACCAGCTCGCTCATATTCTTCTGCTGCCTTGTATGAAACCCTATGCCAGCACCAAATTACTTAATGAGGAGTTCCTTGATGTAGCTAGAACTAGACGCTTGCCATTCATTTAATATGTGTACTACAGGGTGCCCACAGAAAACCAGGAATTTGAGATTTTGAGATTTATTTTGCCGTATTTTACCATATCAATAACTAACATATTAATTTTCAAACCATTTTTTTTTTTATTTATTTCAGAATGCAGCAGTTATCAAATTTTCAACGTGAGGTGATTGTTCTCTTTAAGAAAGAACATCCAACTTGGGGACTAAAAGAAATGCCATGAAATTTTGCTGGAGTTTTTTAATTCGATAACTAAAAATCAGTTTACAAGTCTTGCAGCTGTACTTAAAAGGGAATGGTCACCTGCTGCCAAAGTGCGTAGAGGTGGATCTGGCACAACTAAGAAAATTGATTCACCTACCAAACGGGCTGTGTTTGATCTTGCTGTCACACCACCAAGACATCAACATTCCAGTCAACGTTATCAGTTACAGTTATCAAAAGGGAGTCTTTCGCATTCTTCAAAAATCTGACTTAAAGTGCTATAGAAGAATTAAATGCAAATATCTTACAAAAACACATCAACAAGCACGAGAACAAAAATGTCAAGCATTGATAAACCGTTTTGAGGACACGAGAAGTGGAAGCAGGTGTGGTTTTCCGATGAAGCAAGTTTCAGTCTTCATGCACCTCTCAACCGTCAGAATGATCGCATTTATTGTGCTGTACAGGTTAAAACAAACATTTCCGAGGATGATCTGCTGGTGGAGATTGATAAACAATAGCCTTCAATCATGTGCTACGGTGCAGTCTCCTGGCATGGTAAAACAGTTGCGATTTGTTGAAGGGGATGCTGCTGGACAAGAACATCTTCCGTCGTACAGAAGAAAGAAAAAAACAGTGAATCAGCTCGTGTATAGAGATGAAATGTGCACCCAAATGTTCCATGACATAAACCAAGTAATGGGAGGAGATGAATGGACATTGCAACAGGATGGAGCAAAGGCTCACACAGCCACGGACACTTTTGCCTGGCTCAGAGTCAATACTCCTGACTTTATTGAACCTAACGAATGGCCATCCAAAAGTCCAGATCAACGTAATGGATTTTAGCATTTGGGGTGTACTGTTACATCAACTTCAACTACAGAGGAGAGAGTCACGGACATTCAATCCGTGAAAACTGTGTTGACGGAAGCTTGGAACAATATCCGCTTGAAGTTATCAAAGGGCGACTGGAAGTTGGTTAAACCGTCTACGCCGTTGCTCAGCGGCCCACGGAAAGTACTTTGAACACTACATCTAACGTTTGCTTTTGCTTGAAAATAAAGTGTATCTTTGTTTTACACTACATCTAAGTTTGCTTTTGTTTTGTTTGAAAAGAAAGTGTATCTTTGTTTTACACTACATCTAAGTTTGCTTTGTTTTGTTTGAAAATAAAGTGTATCTTTGTTTTACACTACATCTAAGTTTGCTTTTGTTTTGTTTTAATAAACTGTACCAAATTTCCTGGTTTTTGTGGGGCACCCTGTAGTTTACCGATTACAATATACAAATACATATATTGCTTTAAAATTATTTGGATCAGACTTTACTGCAATGCTTTATAAAAAAATATTATTAGACTAGTCTTTTAAAAACGATAAATGTATAAACAGGTGAGCATTGGGTGCTTTACACCACTCTGGTTATTATTATTATTATGTTCCTTTCCGTGTTTTACAGGGAAAATGCCAAGACCACGCACAACACCTGGCTGGAAAAAGTCAGTTGCAGCTACCCAAATCCAAATGAAGTACATGGATAATATCAAATCGGATCCAGTGAAACATGAAGATTACTTACGTAAGGAGAGAGAGCAGTACCAACGAAGAAAAGCAGCTGGCAAAATCAAAACGATACGGGACCTAAATGAACGAGAGCAGAGCGCTCTAAAGAAACATTGGCGGAAGCAGAAACGGGATCGAAAAAAGAAGTCCGAAGCGGGAAACCAAGAGAATGAACCGATGGATGCCTATGCACCACCAACTCCCAAGCCTACCCCTCCACATGCAGCACCCGCACGACCATTGATGAGGATTCAGCAAAACGATTCACACCAGAAACGAGCGGGCCGTAAAAACGTTCGCAGGGAAGAGAAAAAAGCATATAGAACAATACAAGAACAAAAAGAACGGATAAAACAACATAAAGAAGTAAGAAGATTGAAAAAGAAACTACGACAATACGAGAACGCGGCTGCAGAATCGGACGAGTCAAATACAGAAGACCCGTGCTGAACTCTCCACGAAATGCCGCCGACAAATTGCTGGCCAGTGGAAATGTACCAAAAATTCGACGTGAACTGATATTTGGAAAAGCGTTAGCTGCAGATGTGCAGAACAAATTATCTTCTAATGCGAAACGGCATAAAGATAAACAAGTCCTACATCGATCAGTAGTCTGTCGTTGCCTCCGAAAATACCAATTAATAGAAGAAGCTAAGCGCAAAATCAGTGACGAACTGGTTGGTGAACAAAACGGCCAAATCAACAGTGGGACATTCTATAATAGAAGTGATTCGTAAAAAGCGAGATGATCTGGGAGTTTGTAAGCTTGTTGCCGAGTTTTTTTGAATGGGACGACGTGACTGAGGCATCGGCTAGATGCAGAGAAACCATTACGCGGGATAAGGAAAAAAGACAGAAACGATACCTCCTGGAAACAATGAAAAATCTTCATGGAAAATTTGCTGCGGAATGTCCTCATGACCGGGTACCATTGTACACAACTTTCACTAGGTCAAGACCATTTCACTGTGTTCAGAGGAAGGACGATCAGCGTGATACGGTAAAATGCAAACCATGCGAATACTGAACTCAAAACCCTGAAACTACATCAAATGAATGTGCTCAATACAAAAGATCTGACGGCATTAACCAAGCTTTTGGTCTGTTCTAACGAGAATCGGGCGTGTATGTATAAGGAATGTGGTAAGTGTGGTGACTTCAAGATAGTAATGAACGAAACAATGATCAGTGGAATTGTAATTGAATACAGTGAATGGGTGACAAAAGTTAAAGAACGTCTGAATAACAAAGGTGAATTCATAGAGGTAAAAGCGAATGTAAAGGAAAGGAAAATTTGTACTGTATAAAAACTCAGAGATTTGGAAGTGTGCTATTCAACAGCTTCTTGCCCATGAGTACAGAATACACCACCAGTTCAAGCAGCTACGATGCCTGAAAGATGGCATAAAAGATGGCGAGGGAGTACTGCAGAATGACTTTACGCAAAATTATGCCTGTAAAGGGGCAGTTGAACAACAGGCGATGCATTTCGGCGGTAGTCGGCGACAAGTCTCTATTCACCAGTGCCATCTAACTATGAGGAACCCCGATGACCTAACCCAACTTTGCATCGAGTGCTACGCCACAGCAACAGAAGACCCAAGGCACGGACCATTCGCTATCTGGGCGCTTCTGGACCCAGTTCTGAAGGACTTACGAAAAAAAGGGATAACGGTACTCCACATAGTGAGCGATGGCCCCACTACTCAGTACCGAAACAAGCAAAATTTTGCCCGAGCCAGCACTTTGGGATTTGAGTACGGTTTCAAAAAGATATTTTGGAATCTGCTGGAAGCATCACATGGAAAAGGGCCGGCCGATGGCATAGGTGCCGTTGTGAAAAGTGCTATGGATAGACGAGTCGCGCACGGGAATGATGTCCTAAATATATCGGATTTCAAAGAAGCTGTCGATTGCATGAATTTGAAAATAGATTGAATTTATTGAAAGCGAGTCAATTGATAACATAGCACAACGAGAGGATTTAGATCTTGATGGTGTTGAGACAATTGAAGGAACTATGAAAATACACCAAATTATTGCCCAGTCGACGAAACGTGGGAAAGTTCATCACCGGACATTATCTTGCTATTGCAAAGGCACTGCAAAGTTGTGTCAATGCTACGATCTAACGTCCGTGCAACTAGTGGATATAAACTTTGTACCCGTGGCCACAGAACATGCCCATCCACTGACGGACCGATTCAACCTAACACCTGAACTAGAGGCGAAATTTGAAAGGCGTTATCAAGAAGATATGGAATAAATCAATCAATTTGGATAACGCGCACCGCGAACACCAAAAAAAGAATCCTGCTTATGGAAAGCGTGCAAGGGACACGACAAAGTCAGACCCCTGCCGTTCATCCGGGTGACTACAAATACTACGCAGTCTACTATACAGTTTGGGGTGGAAAAACCGGCACGTTCTACATAGGACGCCAAATCCATGAAGATGGACAAATGATCGAAGTCAAATTCCTGGAACGTACCGGTTCACGTACAGAGTACATGTATGATTGGCCGAGGCGGGACAATGTGGAAACTGTGGATAAAAAATTCGTATTAACAGATGAACATTTTGAGGGGCCGCCACCATTTTTCCTATCGAAAGAACTACACAAAATTAATGAAGCTATTATGCATTCATATAGTTATTCCAGAAGGGATCGAAACCAAAACGAATTTTGCCGGGAGTTGAAGACAGTAAGAATTTAGGGTCCTCGTACACCACCTCTGCAAAGGTGGCGTAGATACTAAAACTAAGGCATGATGAGCTATTCAAGTACAACGTTATTATTGTGCTCGTTGCTGATCGTGTTTGTGTACTTTTTATGTACTACCGTGTGAGTTTTTTGAATTTCTTCAAATTTGTTGTCTTCGATTTTCTCAATCGTTGATAACTCAAGTTGTCTAGATTGTTGCTTCACTTAGTGTGCTTTTAAAAGTTGATTTTTGAGATGTTTGTCGTTGATTTTATTGAATTTCTCAATATTTCTCAAAATTTCTCAAAATCCTGGAAGGTTCCGGGTTTGGAGCGACGAGAGGTCTCCTTAGGGGCTCTCTGCTGACGTTCTCAAAGTTAAGTTTCCGGTCGTTATTGTCCCGTTTTAACTGTTTAATTTTCTCACCTACATGTCACTGTGTGTTCCTAGTTCGGTTTTGTTTCAAAAAATCGTGCTATTTTGTGCGTTTTTTGTCGACGTTCTTACCGGGTGTTTGAGGCCTAGGCCTTGGCTTAGGCTTGAGGCCTACCGGTTCGATCGTTTTTTTTTTTGTTGTTTGTTTTTTCTCCCCATTACCTTCAATTTCTATCCTTCCCATTACCTTAAATTTTCATCCTCCCCATTTCTAACCCTCTTTCTCCCAACTAATCTCTTTTTCTTATCTCAAAAAAAAAATAAAAAATACCCAACAACAACTACAACAACACGCTAACCTTCTCCCGATTCTGCTTCTTCTTCTCCTCTTATCTTCTCCTCCTCGTCTTCTTCGATTTTTTCGACAACACTTCCATGACTTAATCTGTTGAAAACTCTCTCAAACATTAATATTAACAACAAAAACGATCTTATAATGCTTCATCTTCCTCTCTCACACATGTGGTACTCTTTACTGTTTCATAATGCACTACTCTTCTGCTATTTAACAGACTGCTCTCATTTGACCTCTCCTTCATTCCTTGCCTAAAAAATCCAACTATTACAGCGCTTCTTCTCTCCATTCTCTGAATTCGCCTTCATTGCATCCATCAAGAATTGTGTAAATCGCATCTCCGACCTAAAACTTTAAAAACCACAGTTGCAATGGATGTTCACTTTCCATCAAACCATTCTTTTTTTCCAACTTCAGTGCCAACTCACCCCCTCACCCCTCACTCTCACTCTCAAAGCAACCATCGCACTCTTCTCCCTCCAAGCCTCCCTCTCACCTCTCTCAAAAATTCCCCCCTCACCTTTCTCCCACTTTCATCCCCCTCACTCATCCTTCTCAAAGTTGCCCCCCCTCTCATCCACCAAGCTGCCTCCCTCCACTGCCCTCTCACCTCCATCTCTTCACTCCACCTCAAAATCCTCAACTGCCTTCTTCCTTGTCTCTTGTCCCCCTCTCCCCCAGCACACCAGAGCCTTTTCTCCTCCTCATTCGGCCCCTCCTCTAGCTATTCTGCAATCCCCACACTCTTTCAACAACCCTCCTTCCTCCCCCCCTCGTCCCTTGTCTACCCTCCCCCCTCCCCCCCACCCCCTGCACCCAAAGCCTCCTCCCTACCTCTTCATTAAAAGTGTGGACCTCAAATATCGGGGCCTTCGCTCAAACCTTTCAGATCTTTCCATACAGGCTGCCACTGACAAACCAGACAATCTGCCTAACAGAAACTTTCCCTCCCCATGACGTGTCTGACTCACAAGTATCTCTCCCCGGTTACTCCTTCCTCCGGTTTGACAGACCTGAGCCTCGTCCTGGTGGAGGTGTTGCTCTCTTCATCAAAGACTCTATTCGTCACTCTCCTTGCACTGCTCTCACTCCCCACACCCCCAGGAATACCTCTGGCTACGGCTTCCCCTCCACTCCCACCTCATGTTTATATGTGTACTGTACCGTCCACCGAACAGTGATGACTCCATCTACACCTCACTATCCGAAAACATGGACCATCTTCTATCTTCTCATCCAAACTCTCTCTTCCTCTTATGTGGTGACTTCAATTGTCATCACGCCAGTTGGCTAGGTGTGGGTACCTCTCTCACCTGTCATGGTACCTCAGCAAAAGCTTCTGTGACTCATTGGGACTGACTCAATCGGTCAATTTCCCGACCCGGTCTCAACCAATGGTACTCCATCTCTTCTAGATCTGATTTTGACAAATTTCCCTGACAATATCTGCTGCTCTTCCTCCGCTCCAATCGGTTCTTCTGACCACGTCCTTTGTCAAAGTGGACATCTCTCTGGCTGTTATCAGAGAACCACCTCACCGCCGTCGAGTCTGGCATTTCACGCAAGCCGACTGGCAGGGTCTCCAAGCAGCTATCAAACTTACAGACTGGTCTCCTATCACTACTTTCTCAAACATCAACTCATCCCTGGAATTCTTTCAAAGAAACTTGCTCTACCTCATGCACAGATTTATTCCCTCTCGTCTTCAGTTGTCCTACTTCCTCCTGCCCTTGGTTTACTGAAGCTTGTGGCGAGGCAGTTGTCCTAAAACACTTGCCTTTGCCTCATGGAAAGCAAACCCAACTGTGGGCAATCTCAGTTCTTCCCACAAAGCCGGAACAAGTGTGTATCTACCCTCAGGAGAGCCAGAAAACAACATCTTTCTCATCTCAAGTCTGAACTCTCAAACTCTCTCCCTCCTCAAAATCCTGGTGGCGTTTAATCAAATCTGTTTTTGGTGTATGTTCCCCCTCCATCCCCTCCCTTACCTCAAATGGCTGCACTGCTGATACCACGTGATAAAGCTGAATGTCTAATCGGTGTTTGCAGCTAAATCTTGTTGTCCTAAACCATCACTTTCTCAACCCACCTTACCCAGTCGCACCCAACTGTCCCTGGACTCTGTGTCCTTTTCTTCTAACAAGGTGGAGAGCTTGCTTTCAAACCTCGACTCAGATTCTGCGCAACCGGTCCAGACGGCATCAGCCCACGTGTCCTCAAAGCCTGCTCTTCTGCCCTTGCTCACCCTCTCTCTGTTCTATTCACCCTCTCATTTGCTCAAGGTCATCTGCCATCTGCTTGGAAATCTGCTAACATCACTGCCCTGCATAAAAAAGGTGCAAAAACAGATCCCTGTAACTACAGACCAATCAGCCTTCTCCCAATCATCAGCAAGGTTATGGAATCCATCATCGCTTCAGACATGAAATCCTTCCTCTTCTCCAATGGCTTGATTTCCGATCATCAATTTGGTTTTCAGACCAGGTCACTCTACCCTGGATATGCTGCTTCTGCTCTCCCATCAATGGATGGAGGTCCTCAATGCCAGACAGGAAATCCGAGCCGTATCCCTGGACATATCACTGCTTTTGACACAGTCTGGCACCCTGCATACTCACCAAACTCTCTTCCCATGGTATCCAAGGCCATCCCCACTCATGGCTCGCAGACTTCCTCTCCTGTCGCAGTCAACGTGTGGCCCTAAATGGAGTTCTTTCATCCCTCTTCTCTGTGTAGGCTGGAGTTCCTCAAGGTAGCGTTCTGGCCCTGTTCTTTTTCTGGTTTTCATCAATGATCTCTCCGACTCTCTGGAAAATTCTCTTTATCTCTTTGCCGATGACTCCACCCTCTGCCGTACCATCTGTCATCCCTCAGACCGCAAGCAGCAGCTTCTTCGCTCACTGCAGATCTGGATAAAATCACAAACTGGTCCAACACATGGAACATGTCTTTCAATTCAGACAAATCTCACACTCTCACTATGTCTCTTCGAAAGGACCGTTTAGAAAACCCCCTATCCACTTTCTCAACAATCCTCTGGAAGAAGTCTTTTCTTTCAAGCTTCTGGGTCTCACTATCTGCCATGACCTTTCCTGGGAAAGTCACATTTCCAACCTCGCCTCAAAAGCCAGTCGCCGACTGGGAATCCTCCGTCGTGCAAAGTCCTTCCTCGGCCCTCTTGAGCTCCTGACCACTTACAAAGCTTTTGTCCGTAGCCTGATGGAGTACTGCTCTCCCCTCTGGGCTGGTGCTCCTGCCTCCCACCTTCTCGGCTTCATGCTGTCGAAACCAGGGCATTTAGGATCATCGGCATCTCCCGCAATGAAGCTGAGTCTTTGGGCCTCTCACTCAATCACCGCAGGTTGGTCGGTGGTCTTTCTGTCTTCTACCGACTCCTCTCCAGCCTTGCCCCCTGCTCTCTCTGCCATTTGTCCCCACCACATTTGCACAGGGCGCTCAAGGTCCGCCAACAACCCCTTCTGGTAAAACTACCAAAATCACGAACCACTGTCACCTTCACTCCTTCATTCCTCTTTTTTCCCGCCTTTGGAATAAACTCCCTCACTCTATTCTTTCCATTATTCCCTCCAGGCTTTCAAAACAGCTGTTCACCACCACCTCTTATCATCCCCCATCCAAATCCTCGATCTTTTCTACCCCCGATAATCCACCCAAGCCCACTTCCTTCAATTCCCCTGCTTTCCTTCCTGAAAGTCCCTGTAATGTCCATCTTCTCTTCCCCATGTTCCCCGTCCCATCCCCTCCCTCTCCTTCCACAGATCACCTAATGTGTCTGTTCCCCACTGTTTTGTCCCTTCCACTCCCCGCCCTCTTGTCTCATGCCCCCTTGCTGTGCGTTGTGTGTTAGCTCTCATACGAGCCTCGACATGGTATACAAAAAAAATAATAATAATAATATAATAATTAACCCTGGCGCTACTCGTACCTGGAATGGGTGCAGGAAAAAAATTACGATAATCAGCCAAAAAATTATTGCAGAGTGTAGTCATGAGGTCATTTGGAATTTTTCCAAAAATCCCAAAAAAAATCCCATAGCCACCTCGATCTGGAGCCACGATTTAGCCTTTTTCGTATTTTTGAAGACTGTACCAAGTGACCTCTTATGACCGCTACAATATATTTCTGCAATATTTTTTGGCATTTTCATATTTTCCTTGGCACCCATTCCAGGTATAGGGCAATAGGGTAGCGAGGTTTGGTGTATTTGTAATTCTATTTCCTAAACCATTGAAATATTTTGCTAGTTCATAGTTTTGGATTAAATTTGCAATTTTTTAGCCATGCGAATCTCAATCTTTGAAACGTAAGCCAAGTGGACCAAACCCACTCGTTCATACTGCAAGTGTTGGAAGCGATCTTCTTCATTGTGAAAATCATTTATAAAGCGCCAAAAATAGCGAATTCTTGCTGTGATTCTTTGGACTGCGAGGACAGAAATTAAATTCTTGAAAATGATTGTTTTTCCACAAACTTGCGACATGTGATGTAAAATAAATAACATTTTGAAACCTAGGTAATCATAATTCTGTAAGACGACGTTCTTTAATGTGAATGGATGTTGAACCATGTTGAAACAAATAACTGGGCATTGTGGGGGCGTGCTGAGGGTCAGGTCAGAACTTCATGAGTGATTCTTCAACGAGGGGCCCCATTCTGGCGTGTTCGGGGCTCACTTTACCCACCCCCCCCCCCATTATGACGGTTTTTAGGGCTCCCTTTCCCCTGTACTGAGGCATCCAGAGGGCTCCATGAGCAAATGGCTCAAAAGCTCACCCTAGAATGTCCCTGGGGAATTGTATTTGAAAATATACAAATACTTGGTTTTCTCCGCCAAGCTTGTTCAAAACATGAAATAATTCAACTGAAATAATCTCGGAACCAATCATAATTCTTTACATAATAGAGTTTCTTTACCATGAACAGTGATCAGGTAAAGACTGCTTGGAAATTTGAAAATCAATTCCTTCAAAAAATTGGAGCACTCTTGCTTTGCGGCTCTGTAATTTTAGTTTTCTTCTTTGGTACTATACTTTAGAAGTGAAAAATAAATATTTCTTGTGATTAACTCATGCCCAATATTCTTTCAGACGATATTGCAATTTTTTGTGGAAATTACCGAGTACTCTATTTCAACAACTCGTACCATCCCTCGAGAGACTGCCACCGACTCGGGATGCCTTAATAGAGCACTTCAAGAGGTCCATTCTTCAAGCGAGTATATGGGTGACTAGTGACAATCCTGATATGCCTCACTTTTGCCTGCTGATTTCGGCAGGATATCCGTGACTGGAGGAACGTCATGGACTCCACTGTGGACCACAGTCCTCCCGTGTCCCAAGCCTGCAGAGAGTTCATAAAGTGCGGATGCACAAAAGAATGCTGCGTCTGCAAGTGTAAGAATGCCCATTTGGATTGCACGAGCCTCTGCACGAGGCCTCTGCATGAGCCTCTGCACGACCTCTCCTTCATACCTTGCCTAAAAAAATCAACTGTTACAGCGTTTCTTCTCTCCATTCTCTGAATTCGCCTTTATTCATCCATCAAGAAACGTGTTTAATCGCATCTCTGACATAAAACTTTAAAAACCCCAGTTTGCTATGAATGTTCGCTTTCCATCAACCATTCTTTTTTCCAATTTCAGTGCCAACTCACCCCTCTCACCCTCCTCTCAAAGCAACCGTCCACTCTTCTCCCTCCAAGCCTCCCTCTCACCTCTCTCAAAAACTCCCCCTCACCTTTCTCCCACCATTCACCCTCCTCACTCATCCTACTCAAAGTCCCCCCCACCTCATCCACAAAGCGCCTCCTTCCACTGCCCTCTCACCTCCATCTCTTCACTCCACCTCCACCAACTACCGACTACCAACCCAACCTACTGACGACCAACCTCCTCAAAAGCCTTCTTCACCCTCTCTTGTCCCCCTCTCCCCCAGCACCACAGAGCCTTTTCTCTCCTCATCCAGCCCCCTCCCCAGCTATTCATACACCCCCCACACACTCTTTCAACAACCCTCCTTACCTCCCCCCTCGTCCCTTGTCCTACCCTCCCACCCTCTGCACCAAAGCCTCCTCCCTCCCTCTTCATGAACAGTGTGGACCCAAATATCCGGGGCTTCGCTCAAACCTTTCAGATCTTTCCATACAGGTTGCCACTGACAAACCAGACATATCTGCCAAACAGAACTTTCCTCCCCCAAGACGTGTCTGACTCCCAAGTATCTCTCCCTGGTTACTCCCTCCCCTCCGGTATGACAGACCTGAGCCTCGTCCTGGTGGAGGAGTTGCTCTCTTCATCAAAGACTCTATTCCTCCTCTCCATGCACTGCCTTACTACTCCCACACCCCAGGAATACCTTGGCTATGGCTTCCCTCCACTCCACCTCATTTTATATGTGTCCTGTACCGTCCACCTAACAGTTATGATCCATCACACCTCACTATCCGAAAACATGGACCAACTTCTATCTTCTCATCAAACACTCTCTTCCTCATATGTGGCGACTCAATTGTCATATGCCAGTTGGCTGGGTGTGGGTACCTCTCTCCCCTGTCATGGCACTTCAGCAAAAGCTTTCTGGACTCACTGGACTGAATCGGTCAACTTCCCGACCCGGATCTCAACCAATGGCTCCATCTCTTCTGGATCTGATTTTGCAAATTTCCTAACAATATCTGCTGCTCTTCCTCCGCTCCAATCGGTTCTTCTGACCACGTCCTTGTCAAAGTGGACATCTCTCTGGCTATTATCAGAGAACCACATCACCACCGTCGAGTGGCATTTCACTCAAGCCGACTGGCAGGGTCTCCAAGCAGCCATCAAACTTATAGACTGGTCTCCTATCGCTACTTTCTCAACATCAACTCATCCGGGAATTCTTTCAAAGAAACTTGCTCTCCCTCATGCACAGATTTATCCCCTCTCGTCTTCAGTTGTCCTACCTTCTCCTCGCCCTTGGTTACTGAAGCTTGTGGCGAGGAAGTTGTCCTGAAACAACTTGCCTTTGCCTCATGGAAAGCAAACCCAACTGAGGTAATCTCAGTTCCTTCCTAAAGCTCGGAACAAGTGTGTATCTACCTTCAGGAGAGCCAGAAATCAACATCTTTCGAAGCTCAAGTCTGAACTTTCAAACCTCTCTCCCTCCTCAAAATCCTGGTGGCATCGAATCAAATCTGTTTCTGGTGTATGTTCCCCTCCATCCCCTCTTGTGTCCAAACCCATGTTTCTCTACCCACTAACCCAGTCGCACCCATCTGTCCCTGGACTATGTGTCCTTTTCTCCTAACAAGGTGGAGAGCTTGCTGTCAAACCTCGACTCAGATTCTGCAACCGGTCCAGACGGCATCAGCCCACATGTCCTAAAAACCTGCTCTTTGCTCACCCACTCTCTGTTCTATTCACCCTCTCATTTGCTCAAGGTCATCTGCCATCTGCTTGGAAATCAGCATACATTACTGCCCTGCATAAAAGGTGCAAAAACAGATCCCTGCAACTACAGACCAATCAGCCTTCTCCCAATCATCAGCAAGGTTATGAATCAATCATCGCTTCAGACATTAAATCCTTCCTCTTCTCCAATGGCTTGATTTCCGATCATCAATTTGGTTTAAGACCAGGTCACTCCACCCTGGAATATGTTGCTTCTGCTCTCCCAACAATGGATGGAGTCCTCAATGCCAGAAAGGAAATCCGAGCCTCCCTGGACATATCACGTGCTTTTGACACGGTCTGGCACCCTGCCCTGCTCACCAAATCTCTTCCTATGGTATCCAAGGCCATCTCCACTCATGACTCGCAGACTTCCTCTCGGTCACAGTAACGTGTGGCTCTAAATGGGTTCTCTCCCTCTCTTCCTGTCCAGGCTGGAGTTCCTCAAGGTAGCGTCTGGGCCCTGTTCTTTTTCTGGTTTTCACCAATGAACTCTCCGACTCTCTGGAAAATCCTCTACTGCATCCATCATCCATCGGTCATCCCTCAGACCGGCAAGCAGCAGCTTCTTCGCTCACTGCAGATCTGGATAAAATCACAAACTGGTCCAACACGTGGAACATTCTTTCAATCCGGACAATTCGCACACTCTCACACATGTCTCTCCGAAAGGACCATTTAGAACCCCCCCCACCCACCCCCATCCACTTTCTCAACAATCCTCTGGAAGAAGTCCTTCTTACAACCTTCTGGGTCTCACTATCAGCCATGACTTTTCCTGGGAAAGCCACATTTCAAACCTCACCTCCAAAGCCAGTCGCCGACTGGGAATCCTCTGTCGTGCAAAGTCCTTCCTCGGCCCACCTGAGCTCCTGACCACTTACAAAGCTTTCGTCCGCAGCCTGATGGAGTACTGCTCTCCCCTCTGGGCTGGTGCTCCTGCCTCCCACATTTCTCGGCTTCACGCTTGGAAACCAAGGCTTTCAGATCATTGGCATCTCCCGCAATGAGGCTGTGTCTTTGGGCTTCTCACTCTCACCGCAGGTGGTCGGTGGTCTTTCTGTCTTCTACAGTGTCCCTCTCCAGCCTCGCCCCTGCTCTCTCTGCGATTTTCCCCACCACATTTCCGCAGGGCCTCAGGGTCCGCCAACAACCCCCTTCTGGTAAAACTACCAAAATCACGAATCACTGCTCACCTTCACTCTTTCATTCCTCTTTTTTCCCACCTTTGGAATAAATCCCTCACTCTATTTCAATCCCATTCTTCCCTCCAGCCTTCAAAACAGCTGTTCACCACCACCTCTATCATCCCCCATCCAAATCCTCGATCTTTCTCCCCCGTAATCCACCAACCACCTCCTTCAAATTCCTGCTTTCCTTCCTGAAAGTCCCTGTAATTCCATCTTGTATTCCCCATGTTCCCTGCCCCATCCCTCTCCCTTCCACAGATCTCCTAATGTCTGTTCCCCACTGTTTTGTCCTTCCCTCTGCCCCCTCTTGTCTCATGCCCCCCTTGCTGTGCGCTGTGTGTTAGCTCTCACACGAGCCTCGACAAGGTATACAAAAAAAAGAAAAACAAGTGCCCTTGCAAAGGAACAAAAATACTGCAGGAGCCAATAACGAGAGTACAACTTACATTTCATTGCCGTTAAGCATATCCACCCGTGGTCAAAGGGGACTGAATGAAACAGTGTTCAGGTACACGTCGCTGTTTTTCCACTTGACCATTCGTCATGTACCGCGTTGTGGGATGTTTCCTGGCTCAGCGTCCAGTTTTCGATATTATCGCTCGTATCATTATTATACAAATTAATTAGTTTCTGATCCTGTTAATATGCTGTTCAGAATGTTTTGTTATGTGCATTTCTCTTGCGTGCAGCACATCGGAATTTAAAGCTCCATGCACAAAATTGAGATTTTCAGAAAACAGGTGTTATATTCTAATGTTATTAGATTTGTTTAGTATATTATAAAATTGTCGATTGAAAAGTGAAATGTTTACACCATCCTAGCTAAGTGGTCTCATCAATTAGAGATTTTTGAGCAAAATCGACTTGTATTGTAAATTGGTGTAATGTGACCTTTTGACCTTGAAAATTGACCTTCAAGGTCGGACGTGTCCTTTTCTCAAAATGTTTACTTTGGTGCCCTCTATCGACATGCCAAATGTGGTGCTTTTGTCCAGTCTGTCACTGTTTGGCCATTTTTTTACCCTAACTGACCGGTCTATATAGGAAGGCTGGTAGCTTGACAGATTCCTACAACAGCTATTTGGAGCAAGAAGTGGAAAAGTGGCGAAGTGGACCTACAACTTGCGCTTGCCATGAGTCGTGATTAGGCTGAGCAGAGTCTTCCTTCCTCGGGCCAAGAAGATCCAAAAGTGGAGAAAAAGCAAAGCTTTAATAGCAGCAAGAAGCAGCAACCAAAAGAAAAGATAGCACAACTTGCAACTCCAGCTTGCCCACCATTTGAGCAAGGAGGAGCATGCAAAGAGTTCACTGCTCAAGATCAGAGGCATTCTGCCCTGTTCTATGTGGAACCACGATAGTCATTGCATATCCCTGGGGTGCTCCCACTGTGCAGCTTCACCCCTGGGGTGGTTCTTCTGCCATTCCAAAGCCAGATCCTTGGGAACGATCTCTACTCCTACTGTGGCTTCAATCATTTGATAAGCATATGGATTAATGGGATCCATTTTTGTCTGCAAAAGCAGTGGACCCTTGGGAAACTTCTCCTGCTGCCACCATGCAAGTCCCCAAAGTGGCTTACCCCCTGGAACAAGTCATCACCAAGTTCGCAGAACTTAGGAAACTGTGGATCCAGGGGTGCTGCATTGACAGGTATGCAAGAACCCAGTAAAGCTACCACAGACCATTGGGCCCCTGCACCCAAAGCTGGAGTTCCACCTTGTGAAACCCGTAAATGTCACTTCACATCCTCTTTCTCCTCGCTCCATCAATATCCATCGGGAAATGCTCACAATGACACTGTTTTGACGCAGACTGGATGACGATTGAAGATTGTGGGCTCATAAACATGAAAAAAGTTTCTGATCTCCCTTTTCATTCTGCCCTTCATGAACACCAAGCTGGAAAATTGGGTTGTGCAATATCCCACTTTTGAGCATTTTATGGAGCGAGTTTTAATTGGGATACCATGGGAAACCTGCCTGGTCCATTTGGTGACACCGATCCATGCCTCCTCATTTGAGCAAGCAGCTAACAAATAGTTGGAGGTATTTGGATGATTGTGGGGTACAAAATTAAAATCAAGCCCTCACAAATGTGAAAATTTTAGGTGGCAAGTTACTTACCTGGTTTACGAGACCAATAAGGACGGAGTGGCCATGAATCCCATGAAGGCAAAAGCTGTCGAAGAGTGGCCCACCCCCAGGAACCCAAAAGAGGTAGGAGGGTTTACGACCTCTGCTATTGTGACAGGAGATATGTGGCCCATTTTGAGGAAATCACAAGTCCTATACACGAATTGACAGAGAAACAATCCAAATACAGTAAGTCGTCGACTTACGACCTATGCGACTTACGAATGATTTTCTTTATGACCACGCCTGCGACCGCGATATGTACTGTATGTCTGGCAGCACGAGTGTTGCCCAGCTGGGCGTACGACAGTTTCCGCCCCAGCGCCCGCCAGTGCTGGCGTGGTCTCGGTATAGCGCAGTTTAATTCATAGCGCAGCGCTGCCAGCTGATACATCAACGATAACATCGACGATAACATCGACAATCCACAGCCAAGCATGAGTGACCAATCACATCTTTTTTTTTTTATTTCGTATGTTTTGTAACTACTGTAAAATGTTTTCTATTTTTGTATGTTTTTGCAAATATTAAACCAATTGTACTGTAGTATGCAGTGTTTGACTTAAACTGACGGACATAAAAACGTTATACAGTAACAATAAAATGGTTTTTATAACCATGGTTACAACATAATGAACAAAGAAAATGTTAATAAAATCGACTTACAGATGATTACTATATCATTATACAGTATAATATACATACGGTAAGTTTTGCATAAGCCTATACACTATAAATAAAGGTAAAAATAAAGGTTGGCCGACTTACGACCAAATCGACTTACGACTGGTCGGCTAAAACCGATCGCGGTCGTAAGTCGACGACTTACTGTATGTATTGTCAAAAGGCTGTTCCGAAGCATTCAATCACCTCAAACGAAGTCTGGTAGAAGCCCCACAGTTTTGGCATACCAACAAATGATGGCAACTACATCCTGGAAACGGATGCGAGAGGAATTTTTGGATGCTGCACTATCAAAAAATAATAAAAATATATATAATATGGAATAGGCAAAGCCGAGAAGCGAACGTAGAATCTTCTTACATTCCTTCTGACTTACATAAAACTTGTTCACAACTGTATACTTGCCAACTATACCGTGGTACGTGTAAGCGCCGCACAGCTGATGATTTTGACGCAATTTCGGTTATTTCGGCCTGGATTCGGGATCAGCGATCAAATAATGTAAATCACGATTAAAAAATTTTTTTGATGATGCGGGAGATATCTTTATTAAAATTAACTTTGGGGAAAAAATAATTGAATAAAAAAAATAAACGATCACTTCTGGTCAAGAAGTAAAAGAAATTAAAATTCGGAAAGAGTTTCAAAATCACTCCGGTAATGTTAAATACAAATAAACACTTCCTGTCATGAAAAAAAATCACTTTGGAAGTATAAATTAACTTTGGGAAAAAAAATAATTGAATAAAATAACACTTCCGGTCATGATCTCCCGGCATGCATCATTCCCCATGACAAAACGAAACAAAAAAAACCAGAAGCAAAAAAAAAAACGGAAGCAAAATGGTCATAGCCAACGACACGGATTCACAATTGCCAGGGTATTGTGTTGTTTTTGTTGTTTCCTATCTCTTCATGTGCACGTGTTAAGTAATATTCACAAGATAGAATAAAACCCAATCGTGTTATACACCGCACAGCGTTTAAACAACGGAAGCAAAAGTCTTAGCTAACGACACGGATTCCAAATAGCAGGGCTATTGTGTTGTTGTTGTTGTTGTTGTTGTTTCCTATTCTCTCACGTGCACGCAAGCTTGAGAGTGGGCCGTTTCAAAAATATCTGTTTTTAGCGAACGTAGGAGCGTAGCGACCGGAGTCTCGCCTCACGGCCGGGGTCCAGGGCCCGCTTAAGGCCCTGGTGGGGGTCGAGGGGGCGAAGCCCCCTGAAGCTCATGGATTTGGGGTTTTCAGGGGTCTAGAAGGCATTCCTCAACAACCTGAAGTACCTGGAATTTAGCTGTATAAAAGGGAAAGAATTGGGTTTTGAGGCACAAAGTGCTTAAATTCAGCAATATCTCTCACTATACATGCCTTCTAGACCCTCTGAAAACTTTTAAATTGCTTTAAATAAATGTACATGTACTTACATGTATCCGTCATACCTAATTCTGAAGCTTCCTTTTGAGCTTGGGCTTAGCTGTGTACTTCTTCATCATTGCTTCCTTAGTGTTCTACGTGCCTTTTGGGCAGCTAACAAATTCAGTTCTCTTGCTTTCTTCTTTACCACTACAGACTTTTTCTTCAAGTTCATCTTAGTTCTTTTGGCTTCTTTAGCAGTTTGTATTTTGTCAAGTTCATTTTTGTACCTTTTGTACGCAGTCTTCATATTTTTCACCAAGGCTTGTGGAACAGGGTCATAGGCGACGTCCTTCCTTCTGAAATACTGCACAGGCGACTGATTCGCAGCCTGCAATTTGTATTTGACTGTCTGTATCGCTGAGAACGTGCATATGTTGATGCTAGTTGTTTGTGCTGTTATTACATTCCCATTTTGGTGGAAAATATCGGGAAAGCATAAATATCGGGAGAATATCAGGCCTGCGTGCACGCGTTAAGTATTAAGCTCACTTCGTTCGCTATTAAAAAATAATTTAAAAAGTGTTTCGAGTGCTTGCTCGTTATAGTCGGGCACTCTCGCCAGAGCGAAAATACTGCGTTACTCGCAAATAACTATTGGCTATGCTGTCTGCAGTTGGACACTTTCACCGTTACCTATGTGGGAGGGAGTTTCTGATCCAGTCAAATCATCCTTTTTGCAATGGCTACTTCAGTTCAAGGAGCCGGAGGGACAAATTGAAAGGTGGCTTGAGAAGCTGCAGTAGGAAGATTTCAATGTGCTTAATCAGCCCGGTGTAGCACGCCAGATTAAGCCCCCGCCAAACTATACCCCACGAGTCCAGATTATACCCCCTTGTGTTCTTCATAAATAAGTCTGTACGGTATTTCGATGTCCAGTTTCTTTCAATCATAATTTTAAAAATAACAGTCATGTCACTGCGGCGCCGAAGAGCAACATCAATGACAGTAACAATTGCATTGTGAAACTCGCACGTCGTGTGCACTTTGAACTCCTGGCTTTGATGTCCAGCTCAGGGCAAATATGGATCATATATCTTCATTCACCCTTCGGTTGTGAAACTGGAAGAATCATATTAGTGTGCATATTATGGTTTTTTTTCATAATGTTTTCAAACTTTCACAAAAAAATCCATCATGGATGATAACCTGTACAACCAGATTTTGAACTTTTACACCAGCTCTGACCGAAAGTATCCTCAGCATATCTATGACCTGGATCCTGCCAAGTGTGTGAATGCAAAGTCTCAGTTTCGTCAAACAGCAAAGCTATTTCGTGCTGACAGTGGAACTCTCTTCCATGGAGACAAGGAGGTTCTTGTCAAAACCTGTGCGCCCAGCATTCTAAAGGCCTGTCATGATAATCCAGCTACAGGAGGGCACTTTGGCAGAGATAAAACCTTGGGTAAAATATCTCAGCAATATTACTGGAGAGGCATGAAGAACGATGTACAAGAATACGTGAAGACGTGTCCGAAGTGTTTCGTCATTAATCCCAGTCAGCAAGGAAGCTCCATCACTCAACCCCATACCTCTACCTGTCAAGATCTGGAGTCTGGTTGGGATTGACATCATAGGCCCTTTTCAAGAAACTACAAATGGTAAGAAGTACATTGTCGCCATAACTGACCATTTCTCCAAGTGGTCTGAAGCAGCAGCTATCCCGGAAAAAAGCGCGAAGTCAGTGGCACAGTTCCTTTACTCTGTTGCATGTCGACTAGGCTGCATGGACAGCCTTATCAGTGACCAGGGTCGTGAATTCGTAAACAAAGTTATTGACATGCTTCTGGACTGTTTCCAGACAGATCACCATATAGCCTCTGCATACCACCCACAGTCAAACGGCCAAAGGGAACGTGACAACAGGACACTCAAGGCTGCACTGAGTAAGCTCGTCAACAACCAAGCCAATGATTGGGATCAGTACATTCCAGGCATTTTGTTTGCTTATCATACATCTGTCCATGCTTCAACAAAGTGCATGCCCTTTGAAATGATGTACAGCTGCACTGCCAAGCTCCCCATCGACCTGAAGTCTGCCGACGAGAGTGATGCAGCACCACTTCGACTCAGCCAGCCTTGATGTTCTGCAGACACTTCACACCATTTGTAAAGACCTCTGTTCCACAGTCTCCAGCAACATCGCCAGTGCACAGTCTCGTCAGAAGGAGAGTTATGATCGTCACCATGAAAGCCAGATTATGTCAGGTAATTTATGTCATTTCAGGCCAGATTAGATCTGTGACTTGCTACAGGTATCATGTAAACCT
>CM068959.1:9686098-9699430 GCA_035128595.1 Eptatretus atami | reverse complement strand
TCCTGTCTGTGCCCGTTTGTGTTGAGGATGTTGAGGTCCTGGAGAGATTCACTTTCCTTGGCAGTGATATTCATGGCTGTGAGTCAGAGGTCAATCGACATCTGGGTCGGGCCTGGGGAGTCACGGATTCACTGGATAATGGGGTGTGGCGCTGCCGGTACCTGTGTGGGAGGACGAAAGTCCGAGTTTTCACGTCCTTGGTGCTTCCAGTCTTGCTCTATGGATGTTAGACTTGGACTCTGACCAAGGATCTAAGACGGAGACTTAATTCCTTTTGGTACCAGGTCTCTTCGGAGAATCCTTGGCTATCGCTGGTCGGACTTTGGTCCCAGAGGGCTTGCTGAGAGAATCAAAAGAGAGATTTGTAACCTGCATAGCTGCGAGCTGTCATGCGCTGTATGGACTGGTCGTTTTACCTGACGCTGGACCTGCTCACAGGTTCTCTCAGCGAGGGAGTGTCGTGAGTGGAGGAGCCCATGAGGCCGCCATGTGCTCGTGGTTGCAGCGTTGATCGGCATCTCAAGGAGATGGGATGGGCAGGCTCCATGCTGGGGTAGGCCACGGAGCCCTGGTACAGGTGGAAAGTGTAGCAGCGACGCGCTGCTCCTGTTCGCATGCTCTCATACCTGACATGAAGCAACAAGAGATCATCACAACGGGTCAAGCGATCAGACAAAGTCGACGTATCCACCGGATGGGATCCAACGTGGAGTCGCTGGTTGGTCCATACACTGTGTTGAGTCATACAAAGGCCGTGCCAAGCTAAAAAATATGAAGAACAACAACATCCGAAGTAACACCTACCACGCCAGCAACCTCAAGATCGACACAGATGCCACATCATCAGATGTTCCCCAGGACCTTGAGCACCCAACCAGTGACTTCATTCCTGGACACCCCTGTGACACCATAAAGAACAAACCCCAGCAACCCAAGAGACCAAGGGATGAGCTATACGAAACCAGTGACACAACGGACTACGTCAGCAAAAAGCCCAAGTCGACCAGGATGCTCAGCCCACTCTCCAACAATGCTCGAAAGAACCTCGCAGCAGCGCTGGGTCTGACATCATCAAAGTCGGTATACTTTGGCCGACCCTCTGAACTATCACAGCCTAGACGAACGTACAAGACCAAAGGTGATGGCAACTGCTACTTCCGATCCATCAGTTATACACTCACAGGATCAGAGGAGAACCATGGCATCATCCAAGATCGAGTCGTACAGCACATGAACACTGACATCACCACAAAGCTCCAACACTACCTGAACCAAAACGTTGATGAATATGTGACAGCCTCTGGAATTTCACTGGATGGCGTATGGGTGACTGATGCCGAGGTCATGGCCACAGCCAGTTTGATGGGATGCGACATTGCAGTACATACCAAGGTTGGACAGTCAATGCAGTGGCTAACGTATCCTGCCAGCTTTAGTCTCCAAAGCTTGACAGATCATGCATTATATCTTGAGAATGTGTCAAAGCACTTCAATGTTGTAACCAGTATTTAGATATGTTTTGTTAGATCATTTCTCAATACACGATGTACAAGATTCAGGTTTAGATAATTTATTTGCCAAGGATGTTCAACATATCCATTTATATTGAATGAAAATGTCAATAAAATAAACAATAATTAAATACACATATTAATGGTTCGATATTTGGGTAAACTTAGAGGATAAATATGTTGGAACCATTTTGTGTTGTAGTTTATAATTATTATATTAATACGCTAAGCCATATTTTGTGGACGTATCTCCTCCAAAACTGCCAGAAGGATTGTTGCCACTTTCGGCATGTGGGTGCTCTGTTGTCTAATGCACAGCATAGGCTATGTGAGATCACGCCAGACGGACATGTTTGGGAATTTTTGAAACAAAACGATAAAAGAAAACCAAAGCATAAATCTGCTCTAAGAGGGATTTTACATTGTCAGGACGGCCTGGTTATCTTGCGTGCATTACGCCTTCAGCCGGTGACTCGGGTCTTGTTGACAGACGTAATTGACTTGCGAACTGACATGATGTTATTGTCATGACAACATTACGCACTCTCAAGCCCCTGTCACACCTGACGGATTGGCCAACGTATTGCAACGTATCAAAATTATCTAAATGTGGTCGTACGCTCTTGAACTAGTTGATGTCTTTTCAGTCTTTGGGTGTAGAATTACGCTGTTGGACGTCATGCCCATATCTTGTACTTAGTAACGTACACCCGAACGTTTCTGATAACTTATAGATACTTTGTCCAACGAATGCTAGCGTGTTGTCGGCGTCTCACAACTTAATGGCCCGAACCGATTCCCCTCCCTCTAGTTGGCATAGCACGTGGCACGCGTATCGCTTGACGATCACGCTGGCGTTTAGCCTAGTAAAAGGCTCGCCGCTTGCACATTCAACATCATAACGCACTACGACATCGAATGTGGTCCCAATCTCTATCAGTCATCGCCGAAGAAAAGAACTTCGAAGAAATGCTGCAATAGAAGTCTCCTGGACATGGACGCAAGGAGGATCCATTCATCACCGCACACCCTCCCATCACGCTCACCCTGACTGAAGCCGGGATGCTGGTTCCGAACGACTCTCCGCTGTGTCGTGGCGCATCGATAGCTGCGTCCGTGGCCTCCACCTCCTCTCAGCCAACCCTTGCAGAGCGAAAGAAGACAGTTTTGTCTTGATGTCCATCAGAGAGGAGCAGCTCACTGTGCGATTTCCTTTCGTGAGAACGCCATCCTCTTGGGCATCAAAGAAGCACTGACTACGGAGGGTCGACAAGAAGGCCAAAGCTCTGGGAGGAGTCAATGAAAGGCATGGGAAGGACGTCGAGCACCTTCAGGGTGGTTCAAGTCCCTGAGAGACACCCCACACCCGTCCTCGACAGAAACAGAGTGAGTGACGGGCCCCGGTAACTGACAGAGAGGAGCATGGGTGAACAATGCAGTAATACAACATACTAAATCATCCGTATCTTGCCACGGAACCTTGTGTCAGTGGGGAGTTTAACCCAGTGGTTGAGGAGATTCCTCTGTTTCGTTTCCGTCCTTGGAGGCAGTGTTTGATTGCCAGTAGCTGTCTGTGTATCTTCCAAGTCAGGGTCTCCAACCCTTTTTGGGCGGAGGGCCACAAAACGTCACAAGTGGTGGAGGGGCGGGGGCCGCACCGCAAAAAAGACGCTAAATATTCCCGAAAACGCGAAAAAAGCAATTGAAATACAGTTTTTATTGAAAACGCAATGTAAACCTAAAACAAAATTGCAGAAAAATAGTTACATGAAAAGGGACTACGAGCATCATCAATGAGTGGCTGGTGTGCTTACAGCAGAGAGTGTTACAACGTCCGGTTTTTAATGGAGGACACAGGAGGCAACAGAACATCACTGAGATGGGCGTCCGTTCAGCTGGGCATGCGGTCTTGGTTTTTTTAGCCAGCTCATGCGACTGAAGAGCTGCTCAAAACCAGGAGTGTAGGATCACGAGATGCCAAATAAAGTATGATGGCCTCACGGTTGTGATGTCTCATTCCGGTAGGCTTGGTAGCATTCACAGGTGTACCGAGGGAGATCAGGTCAATAAATCGAGCAGGAAGAGAGGAGCGAAGATCTTACCCTTCATAGAGTCACAGCGCAGGTAAGATGGAGCTACACTATTTACCTGCATCATCTCACATGCGACTGCAAGCGTGTAGCAGCCATCTCGCAGGCATGGGCAAATACATCAAAATGGCGAGAAAACAACTGGAACTGCTGGCTGTGCGATCGGTAGATCTTGAAATGGGCAGCGAAACAAGAGCCCTGAGGCAACCGGATTTGTGCGGTGGAGCGAAGTCAGGGTGCGTCACACAACCACGAGGAACTCTGTTCAGGGCGAGGGGAAGTGTGGTGAAGTCACCTAGCGCGCTGAGACTCCCCAAAGCGCAATTTGAGCTCGAGGCGTTGGAGCGGGCAGGAACATTTGGGGATGACAGTGCACGACTCTGTTCACTTGAAGGGTTAAGCAGGTTAGCACGATACTCATGCAGCATCGATGTGAAGGAAGTATCAGAATCACAGAAGCCAGCGACGTAAAACCAATCTCAGGGTTCACAAAACATCTACGTAACGGGTTGTCTCTGAGCGTCGAAGAGGCGATCTCCTCCCTATAGGTCAAAGTACTCTGCAGCGCATGGTCCCACGTGAGCCATACGGGACCTCTCGCAATGGTAGGAAGATCCCCGTATTGTGCCTTCCGGCAGGCGCTTCGAGAAAATCTCTGACATGCGGTGGTTGAGACCTCGCTGGAGTTGACTGATAGTGACCAACCTTCACGCACGTCTCCATGACTTCCTTCATCGATGCGGACTTAGCACCCAGGGGCTCTCCTGAGTAACAAGTGCAGTGAAAGGCACTTGATCTGTTGTGGTGTGACCCAATGCCTGCACAATGCTTCTCAGAAGGGTTGCGAAAAACCCTTTTCCGAGCCAACCATGCAGGGAGCGCGTCTGTCGTGATGGCTGAGAGCAGGAGAAATCGAGTCGCAAAATACGATCAAAGCAGGGCAGTAGCGCTTCAAGGACGTCAGCACCTATGGTTGTACCTTTCATGGGGATAATTTCCAGAATTCTTCGAAGGACTCCATTTCTGTCATTTAAGCCGCGAAGGAAGACAGAGCTGGGCTGTGTCCCGGACATCAGTACTCGTCATCACGAGCCAAGCGAGAAGAATCTGAGGCGGTCAGGCATCTCGGAGCGTGCCACGCTCACTTCGGCAGCTTCATTTCCTCCACGCGGCGAGTAACTGTGGATGCTGAGAGACTGAGCTTGGAGAAGGCATCCGTTTCGTCTCGGGGCAAAATGCGCGTCCACTCGGGTGGCTAACATGCAAGACTTCACGAAGTCCCTCTGAGAATGCTTCAGGTGCTGGGCCAAGGAAGGAGGGACACCTCATAGTGGGTGCGAGATGTTCTGGTGCTTGGTGATGAAATGTGTTGATGAACATTGTGGTTTGCCGCTCGTAATTTGCGTCCTCTTCGCAATCTCGACTCCTTTTGTCGGCAGGCAGTGCTCGGCGTAAGTTGTCAGCGTGACTGGTGTTGAAGTGGCTGCTTCACGTTAGACTTTTAGTACTCCAACATGTCCGTTGCAGATGAGGCACAACGCACGTCCCTCGACGCTCAATGAAGAAGTAACCGTTGTGTCCTTCAGGATTGAAGACGCGGTTCTCTGGCCGTTGATCTTTCGCGTTCTTCGCTCGGTTTGGAAGCCATGTTTTCTGAAAAAATTTGAAATAAAAAAACGTTGACATAAAATGTTAATGAAATAGGTTTTAAAAATGTAATAAACGTTATAAATAAAATGTTTAATGAAATGTATTAAAAATGTAAGTTAAAAAAATATAATTAATAATGCCGAAATTAAACCAAAAATTAGTGCTGGAATATAGTTTTTTCTTGCCTAAAGAATGTAATTAATTGAAATATATCGGTTGTTTCTAAGCAACACCATGTGGTCTTTTATTTAGTTGAATATACAATACATCATAATAGTTAAAAATTAGGAAGAAGCTTTTGATCATTGGACCCTGACAAATTGGCAGTATCCGCGGCTGCATTGCAATGTAAACTAATATGGCACCGTGGGTCCGCTTATCAGTCCTAAGGGCCGCAGGTTGGAGACCACGGCTCCAAGTGATGTCCCTCTCGCGTCATGCTCCTGGAACAAGGTACTACCGGGTGCTCATTCTCTGCCGCGGTCAAGCTGGCTGTTCTGTAGTCCTGGGTACCTGGAATTTGAATTGATTTTATTAACTTATAAATGCGCATCTATAATAAAAACAATATTCTATATATGCGCTTGCTACATAAAAAGTAATATAAATGATAACATATAATTTAAGGTGGTTAATATCTATATTTTTTATAAGCATAGGCTTAAAAGTAAATTGCATTGTATACTGTATATATATGCTATAGTAAACATGAATTACTTGTTCCTTCATGAGGTTGTGCAGGATCGAAGCTGCTTTGACAATGAGCTTGATAGTGGAGGGGTGATGCTGAATGGTACTTAGGGCAGAACCTGAGAATCTGGTTAGCCCAGGATGCCGAATGCATTTTCTACTACCCCTCTTCTCGGCTAAGCCGTAGTTGAAGAATGCGTTGTTCATCGGTGCAGACCGGAGCTTAATGGCTTAGTCACTGGTTGGGTTCGTAAGGCGAAGGCATCGTCACCGGATAAAGAAAGTAAGGCACGTCCATGGTTTGTCGTTTGGAAGGCTCAGGGTCAGGGAAACCAAGGGTCCGTCTTCAGCGCATTCCTTCAGCTCAACAGTCATTGTAGTATCCCTGCGCATATCTGAGCCTGATCCAGTACCGCCGACATCTCGCTCCAAATGAATTTGTTAGTCAAGCATCCACAGAGCGCCATCAGAACAGATGGAGTAGATCCTTTGTAGTCTGAAAGTATTGGCAGTGTTTTCCCAAACTTTTTAGCGCGACCCAATCCGGGTGTGGTGAAAATCTCGGCAGACCAAGCTTCAATCCAGCGTCTTCTTTCCACGAAACAAAAGATCAAAATAACATTCAGACAACACGCATTAATACATTACTATATTTGTGCGAGAGGTGTAATTGCCAGCTTCGTCGCATCTGAAGTCTTCAAATGCGCACTGTGCGTGCCGGGGGTCGAGGCAATTGCCGCCCTTGGTTTTGATGACCTGTCAGCGCCGGAGAAGCCTTGCTCGCCCACATACGGTCGCAAAAGCGAGCAGACATTCATTGGACTTCCCGGCGCTGGATTATGGCTTTTCTTCTTGACCGCCGAGTCCAGAAACTCTCCAAGTGACGCTTTGCGTAGATTGTCGGATGGACTCGTCGTGATGCAGCTCGATGAACTCTTCCTGCAGTCCATGGACATCCTACGACAGGTCCGTCAACCTAGCCTGGAATGGATTCCTGACATGCTGGGAAACGCCAGTCTCTGTCCGCGGATGTAGCGATCGAACTCAGGTGATCGGTTCTCTCAAATGGTTCACCAGGAACGGGCTTGATCCGCACGAGCGGCTCAATCTCGTCGTCCTCCACACTCCTCAACAGTACTCGTTCAATGCAAAAACGCCGCTGTTCTTCCGCGCCCAGTTTCCCCTTCCAGAGCAGCACTTTTCCATGAAGGCCGACCAGTTTCTCTGAGAGCGTGATGATGTTTTGATCCTGCCTTGCATGGATGTGTTCGGTTCGTTCACTGAGGTGAAGACGCGTTGAGGTAGCAACTTTGAGCATCCAGGGCTTCTCGTGAACCGGATGGCATGGCGATGGTTCTTCTCGGTTGAGGAATTCTGCAGCTCTGTTCGTAGCTCACTACACGACGCAGGACCTTGCCGCGGGAGACCATCTCACACTGGCAGTAGAAGAGGAAGATGTTTGGACATTCAGACCCGAAGTCACACACATCTTCTCGAACAGGCGAGAGTTTCACTGCGCTAGCTTTGACGAAGTGACAACGGCGACTACCTCCTGCATCACTGCCGAAAGATCCGGCGACAGATGTTGCGCAGCAAGGTTCTTGCGAGCAAAAGGCAGTGGAAAATTCGACGTTCGGATTGACTGCTTGACTCGCGCAGTGAATCCCGTCGAACACCAAGCATCGCGGAAAACGACGTCTGTGCACAGGCTGACAGTTTTCCCAGCTCAGGCTTCTCTTGTTGGAAGTTGTCCACGACGTTGAAGATATTCGGCGCCAGTTGTCATCGTTTTCATTGGCGGCAGAATAAAATTCTTCCTCGAGGTCGTCTCAACCTTCGTACCTCCCGAAATCATAGGCTGGGCGTCGTTTCTGACATCCGTCGACTCATCGAGTTGGTAGCTCCATTTTCCCGCCTTCTTCATGCGGCCACCACCTGTCCTTTATATCTAGCAAGGTCGACGATGCGGCTGCGAAGTCGTGTGTCTTGGATAGCGAGAATGGACTGCATTTTCTTGGCCGAGTGTCGCCGCAGACTGAGTCTGGCCATTTCCATGGCTGCCGGGCTGACGAGCTGTTTGCGATCACGTGTGCGGCTTCATCTTCCTTGCGATGCCGCTGTGCGACGAGGTGATGCCAGCGTGCTTGCTTGGCGGCCAAAAGCGCTGGATTCGTCGCCGGCCTCAAACCGGCTCCGTCTTCAGAGCCGCTTCTCGGCCGTGAAACTCACGATCCTTGTTGACGTGCTCCGCGTTCTCGTCGTCCCAGATGCCTCTTCAGTTTGTTTTCCTTCAGCGATTCGTTGGACAGCACTTCGAAGCACAACACACATTGTGGCTTCACAAGAACCCGATCACTGATAGAAGTAGCCCACATCCAAAAATGCTTGCTTGTAGGAACGCTTTGCCATCCTGCAAAATAATAAGGCGACAGATCAGTCATGGAGTCGGTGTCAAGGCTAACTGACACAAAACACGCAACGCAATGTGGGCAGAAAAACTGTGCTGCGCAGTCCAGCCAGCAAGGCAGATCACAAAACAGCGTCTCGACTTGTCGGTCAGCCAATGTGAAGGACCGTACTGAGTTCCTCACCTCACGAAATTACTTCGGTTTCAGAGAGACGAGTAATTGGAAGGCGAGCTGGCGAAATGATTGGCTGCAGTAGGGTGGTCCAAAAAAATGAAATTCAAAAATATCATCGTGGTACCTCCAATTTTTTTCATTTACATGAATATCAATTTTAAAATGTCTTTTAATCAAACAATATTAAAAGGTGGCTCAATGCCATTTGAAAAGTTCAAATTTAATGCCTAAAACCAGAAAATAGTACAATGGATGTCAAGTACAAATTCATCATAGAAATCATAAGTACAATTATCGGCTAGTCATGAAACTGTAACCATATAGGCGGTTTTCATATGTTATTGCCATCATTACAAATGTTAACAATTTACAAAAGGTTTTACAGGTGCTACAGGCAGTGATTTATGCTAATTGGACGAATACCTGTAATAGCTACTAATGATATAATAAACAGAATCTAACTACAGTAAAAGACTTATTAAAATATAACTGGCCATTCTGCAGAATCCATGCAAATCTTAATTTGGTCACTGCGTCTTAGCAAGATTACATAATAGACATATTCAGACAGTCTTAAGGACTGATTTATTTGTATGGAAACTGTGATCGATGCTGAGAGACCACTGCAGCAATACTGTTCTGATCCTCATATTCTTTGCTGTGGTCATGAAATCTGTATGAGATTCACACCCCTTTCTGCTACGATCATTGACTACTCTCAAACTGTCAACACATTTTTTAGCAGCTTGAACTGTTCAGAGACCCCCCATTGTTCAGGATCATTTAATATTAGAAATCAACGGCAGTTTCAGGATTTCAAAAAAACGCCAAAGTTGAAGCACCAACAAAGCAGCGCAAGGTGATGGCAGATAATATCACTGGAAGAATATCTACACGTTTTGGAGAAAGTGCAGAACCTGGTTTCTCCAGAGCAATCACATATTCCTCTTAGTTGAATAATTGCTGTTATTATCAAAAGAATTTGAGGAGTGCTACTAACATCTTCACTCGGTACCATAGATGTCTCAAGAGAGCTTTCTTGGCAACCTCAGAAACAGAACCATTCACATTTTTGTAATAGTTATATCTTCAGTAAGTTTAGAATATTTGCTGGAGCAACGGAAGTGATTGGGCAAGTAGTCCATGCTTTGTGTATCAGAAGAAGATGAACATGCAAAGATCTCTCAATCCCTTCTCTCTTGCTGTCAGTTTAAACTGTCCTTTGAACATCCATACTATGATGGCATATAAGGCTTTTGCCATCATCTGGCTCTGTGGACTGCCCCTGGTGCCATAATTGTATACCTCGTGGTGGTATCCACCCAGAAAAATAATAGTGAGCTCCAACAGCTCACGTAAATCGTCTGAGGCTGTTTAGATGACTGAAGCACCCCTGTTGCATACTGAATTATTCTTCTTAGGATTCATGATCTTGTTAGAATTTTAGAACATGGCTGGTCATAAGTGCATTTGCATATTGCTGCTTGTCAAATGATGACCATTTCTTCTTAAACCGCTGAAAGAGTCCAATGTCTGGCCCAGACGGGGCCCATACAACAACTTATACGTCAGCAAGAATAATCATGTACATGATGTCTGCAGCAACATATAACAGTCCTCCCTAGTTTTGTCTTCAAGTAGACGCGCAGCCCAGATAGTCTCCCTGTGTTCGGCTGTTGTGTCGAAACGCATACAAGCAATTTGGTGCTGAAGATTCCAGTCTTGAATAGTTTTCAGCACTGCATCAGAAACGGTTTTCCAGTCCCATCATGTGTTTTTGGTACCCAAGAAGATTGTCCACGCCACACCTGATACTAAGACTGCTGTTCTTCCACATTGTCTTCCCCTATGATAGTCTGCAAATTTTTCCACCAGTGTATTGTGAAGGTAGATCATCAGGGTATTAAATTGCTCCTTTATTCTCACGGCTTCTTTGGATCTTGTGTCAATCGTTGTTCTTCTAATAGATGAGCGGCTGAGTGTTACTTTGGTCTATGTTATGGCCAGCACTCTCCATTGCTGCAGTGAGAACAAACATCGCTTTCGGTCACTTATAATTTGTCCTGTCCAGAGCGTTCCAGCTTTGGTGTCAGTCACTACGTGCTTCGACTGAGGCTCTTTACAGTGGGAGGCGTGTTTAAAAAGCATTATGTTTGAATTCTTCATCACTGTCTTTTTTATTGCTTTCATCATCATTATACTCACTAGTCCACTACTTACATCAGCTGGTAGTGTTCTTTCCTTAACTTTCCTCTCTTCTCCTTATCAGTTTTTTGTCTGTCTGTTATCTTTCTCTTCAATTTCTCTCTCTTTTTGGCCAGCTTAAAATCTAGTCCACTATATATCCATTCCTTTCATTTCTCTGATCAGTCAAAAAGGCCTTGTCCTCGGTGAATCTGGATATGTAAGCATTAGCGTGAGCTATATCAAACAATTTATCAATTTCTTCTTCTAATGTATTTCGTTTGCGCGTTGAGTTTTGGTTGTGTCTCTTTTCATTTTTCAGAAGTTTTTTCCATCTATGAAACAGGTTCTCCAGTTTCAATAGCATTTCGTTCAATATGTGTAGGAATACGAGCCATATCCCACATCTTCGAAACCTCTCGTACAGCAAAACCTTGCATTTCCCTTACTGTCATGTTTTCACTCTTTATGCTTGTGGAAGAACAAAGATAACACTTTCGTGAAGTAGGTAGCTTCATTCCACAAATCTTTTCATCTACATAACCTATCATGTGATATAGGTGCTTTCTAGTCTCAGGCCCAGAAGTGGATTCAGAGTTTGAATTACATGTAAGCCATTGTTGACAATGAGTATGATAATTTGTCCGCTTTACAGTATAACAGAAACCCAAGTTCTCAAACGAAATCAAGCGATATATTGTATTTCATGAATATTATCAGTATAGAATGGTTGTTCACCATGGTGGCAAACCAATCATCGGCTGTTCCAGATCGTGGCGTCATAGTACTTGAAAAAGGCTTCTGTGATTCCTGCAAATAGAACAAATATTCAAATGAGTGTCATGACAATACAAATTTACTTCTCTGACAGACTTTTAGTTGATTTCGTTGAAATTATATTTTCATCACAAAAATGCTTTAAATAACCATACCAGGCACATGCTCGTAAATAATGTGCCAATATGGCAAAATTTCATTGTTGATGAGCCACCTTTAAAATTGTCTTAGGAAGCTGAAACCTCACAGATTATCAGTATGATCAAATGCAACAAATGGGGGGTACCATTAGCAGAATCCGGAACTTTTTTAACCCATATATTTGGACCACCTAGCCTGCAGTTAACCGTTTTGGCTGGTACAAGTACTGAAATTCGGATACTGGATACGGCTAACGGCAAGACAGGTAGAACGGAAGTGTCGCTGCACCTCGGGCTGAATTATCGACGCATGGAACAGTTACCAAACGGCACTGTCCTACGATTGTGGCGTGCGCGATTGCCTTTTTCCTGCTTGATTTATAAAAAAAAAAAATTTTGCGGGGTCCTCGGACCATTTTTGGACCCTTCGCGACCACGTTTGGGTCGCGACCCATAGTTGGGAAACACTAAAGTATTGGGACCCACTCTTTTGGAGGACAGCGGCAGGCCACGTGCTTCCCGTCAAGTGCCCCACATGGATGGGGAAAGTTCCATCGTTGGAAGAACTTGTCAGCTATGGCGTGCCAACCATCAGGAGTACTTGGGCAAACCAGCACCTCATCCACGTATTCGTCAATAATGGCTTGACAGATTTTCTGACCACTAGGACGGTGTTGTGAGGGACCCTCCATCCGAACTTCATCGAGCATACTTGTTTCCAGAGCAAGTGACGCAGAGTCAGTGCCAGCCTACACGCCAGGCTCAAGCGATCCTGTAGAAGGTGTACTGCTTGGTTATCCTTGGACCACTCTGCTAGCAGCTCGTCGAACATCGCTGGGGGCATACGCAGGAAGTTGTGAAGGATGCATGGTCCTCGTTACGGAGTTCCACCATGAGCTGTCATACATCAAAATGCCGTCTCCTCCCGCATCCATGGTTCACCCAGTTCCTTCTCCTCCGTTCACCTCTTCTTCTCCTGGCTCTATTGGCACGCAACTGTGTACAGTCAAATCGATGAGGTCATGTTGATGTTGGAGGACAGCTAGTAGGTATTGTCGTCTAGTAGGTATTGTCGTCTCAGCCTGCCGATCCTCCATCTCTCGGATGACATGGACATATACCACCATGGAGTCTGAACACTGACGGGTTCCTCCTGGTGACCCAATTTTATATACCAATTCCCTAAACGCTGCAATACGCCATTATACGGTAGCTGTAAGTTAGAAACACGTTCAGTAAGTTCTGTCGGTCTCCGGAAGACGTCAAATACGTCTACAACGTCAATATGCGTTGGAGATACGTTACACATTAGGTTCAAAGCACTTACTCATAGGTTAGAAATAAGTTTCGGTACCTATACATTACCTCGACGTATTTCGACTAACTTACAAGTAACGGTGTGTCGACGTGTGTCAACGATCGCATAACGGGCCTACAACTTATGGCCAGCGTATGCGAAACGTGTGAGTACTACGCTGGCATACGTCGACAAATTTTGAGCATGCCCAAAATTTGCGACGAGCTCGGCGTACTACGACGTATCCAGCGTGCTCTTAACGTATACAAAACTACCCATACGATTCGACGTGTGCCAGCGTATTCGCCAAAATTTTCATGCGTCGGCATACGCTGGCTAAAACGTCAAGGTGTGACAGCCCCTTCATGCGGTGACGTCACACGTCGCCATGCAAACCCGAATGCCAAAAAG
>CM068959.1:9654922-9668594 GCA_035128595.1 Eptatretus atami | reverse complement strand
CACCAAAATACCATAATTAAACTGAGGCAAAAGTAATGCATTGTATAAAGTAATTAGAGTATGGTGTGGTAAATCATGTTTCAATTCATTTAGAATCCCGATAGTTTCCGAAATTTTACTTAAGAGCTTTTGAGTTTGAGATCTAAATGTCAATCAGGATGCCAAGAAAATTGAAGCAGTTTGTTGGCTGTATTGGAGATTCACCAAATTTTAAAAGTTGGTGAATTGTGTTGCAATAACATGCGTTTCCTTTTTGATAAATTCAGTGATAGCTTATTTGTACCAAGCCAATCATATATTTTATTCAGCTCAGGATTCATTGTAGTCTGCACTTGATTAGTTTGCAACGGCATTCAAGCAATTAAAATTGTGTATTGTGGTGGATAAGGTTGTGTCATCAGCGTGTGAAATAAAATCAAAAACTTAATACTGTATCCTTGAATATTTTGTGTGTCTGAGTGTGGGGGTATAAATTGGACTAGCCCAGAATATAAAACAGGCTAGCTCACTTTAACCCCGGGTATAGTCTGGGCAGGGGGTATATCTTGGGCTGTTACAACAGCAAAACACATGCCAATGTAGATGCACCCTCTTGGCAGGCATTTGTAGAATCAGTGTAAATTTGACAGACAGGAGACCAATGATTTCATTGGGCAGGAGCAAATTGATGCATGCCGATATGAAAGAGTGACCAGGCAAACTTTGCCACAACCACCTGCTAAATTTGACCAAATGGATATTATGGTCAGAGTCAAAGTGAGAACCCTATTTCAGGCCCTCTTTTTCATTGGCTGGAGGGAGAAAGGAGAACTTTGCTTTTGTCGTTTCAGCTTCATAGACACCCAAACCAAGCCGGGAGCTCACATAGTTCTGAGTTGGTAACCCGAGGACCTTGGTATTGACCCATAAAAGCCTCGTTAAAAGAAGGTTGCCTCATGTGGAGGGTTCCGAGGAGCCATACCTTTGGTTGACGGACATGACTGGAACGTCCTTCTCAGATGTTGGTTTAACCACGGTGCTACACCACCCTGGTTACTTCGTCGTTGCATTGTCAGATGAATATGGTAAATAACTTATTGGAAGCTGAGGTGAAAGTTCACAAGGTGACTTCAAATGACCCCCTCTGGACCTTAGAGCTAGCTCACGTCAGATATTGCTGACCTCACTTGCAATGTGGCTTTTTCTGAAATGATGAGCATGACATGGAAAAGTTTGCACAACCAGGAAAGAACTGGTGACATGTTTGCAAGGCCTCAACACCACTGGATTACCTCAAGATAGGCATGGATAGCATTGCACAGAAATGCAAGGAAAACATGTGTATGCCATCCAGACTCTGAAAGACTTCCAGTAAGTGGTTTGAGAAAGCAAGGACCATGCATTTAATGCAATAAAAGTCCAAGCAAGTCGAGGCACTTCTCCAGGATGAGGAACATCTGATTGGAATGGGAACACGGCATGAAAACTAAGGAACACCTTGTGAAAGGTGTAACAGGCACGGGCAACAACAATCGAATGACCGTTGGACATGGATAGAGCCACCCAAACCTTTTTCAACCATCTACTCGGAGAAGTATGGGAAGGCTGGAAGCTCGCCAGCATCCTACCACAGTTTTTTGTTCTCCTCAGAGGAATGGCGAAGAGGAGTGGCGAAGAGGAGCTTCAGCTTGCCAGAAGTCGAGAATGCTGAGCAGAGCCTTTGTCGAGCGAAGAACGAAAGTTGGAGAAAAAGCCAAGCTTCAATGTCAGCCAGAGGCAACATACAAAGGTAAAGAAAGAGGACCACCTGCAGCTCCAGCTTGCACCCAGTTTGAGCAAGAAGGAGCATGCAGCATTCACTGCTCAAGATTGCAGAAGCATTCCACCCTGTTGTAGGTAGAGCCACGAGAGTGCAGATCCATGGGGTGTTCCCACTGTGCAGCGAGACCCCTGGGATTGTTTTTCTGCCATTCCAGAGCCAGATGCTTCACAAGGATCTACTCCTGTGGCTTCATTGCCCCACACACACGAAGATAAAAGTGGGGTTAAACAATTGGTTAATATCTGTGTCTGTCTGTCTGTCCAGTTTGCAATTGAGGAGCAGATTATTTAAATAAAATGATATTTTGAACATGAATAGGAAGATAAGCTTTTTGTTTTACGGTACTTCATCTCTGAATTCATCCCGATCGCACGTGCACAGTGAGGAGCGAGATGATATTGCTACTTTGTCTGCCTGCCTGCCTGGCAGTCAAACAAAATTGAAAATCATTCCAAACAGGAAACTTGCTGTTTTTAAGGACATCATAATGGACACATACAACAGGCATGAATAACTAATGTAATGTGTTAGATAGGGTGGTGGATTAGACACTGCAGAAAATGGCAGTAAATTCCATAATTAATTTATTTATATGACTTTTACAACCTTTACTTTATTTAAATCTAATTATATACTTGAACACTGTCGTACACAAATCATGTCACAATACTACTAAGAACCCTAACCAGCTGGGGACCTTCGAGCTTGCTCATGTCAACGATTGCTTACCTCATTTGGAACAACATGGCTTTTTCTGAAATTATGATCATGATCTGGAAACATCTGAACGGCGATGGAAAGAACTGGACAAAACCAATACATGAGAGACGATTAACAGGAGGATGATTCCTGTTCTGATAAAATCAAAATTTAACTGATTTATGTTCTCACAATGCTTTGCAAATCAATCACTCTCAAATTTTGTTTTAATTGAGCAGTCACAAGTCCCGCGGCAGAAGAAGAAGAAAAGATTGTTGATCTCGACTCTGTGCCCAAGAGTTACAATAGTTTTTGTAAGATACTGACAAACTGCAAAACATCACAGCCCACATGGGTTTCGTAAAACCTACACGCCATGCTGAATGCCAGACACTGAGGAGCTCCTGAAACAATACGAAGCCTCAGGTGACCCAGATGTTGCAGAGATGTTAGAGTCCCTAGATGCAGCAAGACGACAATGTTGGCAAGAGACTGAGATTTAAATTTCACACACTCCAGTAGAAAGGATTGGAACTGCTTTACCCAATGTTCACTAACCACCCCAAGTTTCAGCAAATTCAGTTGCTTTGAGGACGCTTTGCAACTCTCAGGTGGCCTCCACGAAAGAAGCCTGACGAGAAGTCTGGAAAAACCTTTCAGAGGGCTTTTCATCACCACCACCAACATCCCCATTTTCTGTCCCTGACACCAGAGCTGACATTGATGCAGGCCTCTCCTCCACCAAGGCAAGGAAAGCTGCAAGGGTTGATGGCATCCACCCAGAATTCCTGAAGACCCTTATCCGCCGGGAGCAAAAGAACTTGCTTGCTGATAACTACGACAACCTCAGTGACAGCCTCATGGCCAGCGATGGTGACCCTCGCAATGTTGGACAAAGGGTGGTCCTTCCAGCAACATACACCGGTGGGCCGAGGTGGATGCATGAGAAACAAAGTGATGCCATGGGCCGATGTGTGTCACATGGAAAGGTCTGACTTAATCATGATGACCACGAATCCCAAATGGACCGAGGTCCAGGAAAACCTGGTGCCAGGACAAGAGCCTCACGATCGCCCAGACCTCATTGCCCATGTCTTTCGCCAAAAGAACAAGAAGCTCATGGAGCTACTAAAGAAGGGAGCTTTTGGGAAGATGAGAGCCTTCCAGTACACCATTGAGTACCAGAAGCGTGGTCTTCCTCATGCCCACATCCTCCTGTGGGTCGCTCCAGAGGACAAGGTCAAGCCCGAAGACATTGACCTGGTCATCAGTGCTGAGATTCCCGACAAGGAGCAAGATCCAGAGCTGCACAAGATGGTCATGGCACACATGATCCATGGTCCATGCGGAAACCTCAACCAGAACAGCCCTTGCATGAAGGACCGCAAGTGCTCAAAGGATTTCCCAAAGCCATTCCTGCAGAGCACTGAGCAAGGAAATGACAGCTACCCCAAGTATCGCCGTCTCAAGCCAGAAGATGGTGATCACACCGGTGAGATAAAGATGCGCCAGCAGGGAAAACGGGTGGTACAGGTAGTCACCAAACAGTGGGTGGTTCCCTCCAACCCCGTACCTACCAACCATACCGATTTTCTATAGCTCCCAACGCATACCGATTTTATTAGTCAGACATACCGCATTTGGAAATTATTGGAAAAAAATAAATAGTTGTGTTTTTTCAGTTTTGCATTCGTTTCTCACTGCCAAGATGCGTATACACGCGGCTGCTTCTACATTCTACAAAACTCGTGCCTGACCTTGATTTCTTATCTCGTCAGCGATTGGTTATTGCTTCCAAACTAAGCATGACCAATGGGACGACAGGAAACAGCGGGCATTCATTTCAAGACAACGCGCCATTTTCCATTCATGATCAAAGACTGCAGTTAACAGAGAGTACTCATCGCTTCAGTGCACGACAACAATGCAAACACCAGAAAAGAAAAAACCACCCCCACACTGGGTCAACAAGTTTAAGCCAAGTTGGACAACAGAGTTCAAGTGTATCAAGGCTTTGCGTAAGGGAGACGGACATGCCTTCTGTGATATGTGTCGATCAGACTTCTCCATCAGTCATGGGGGATACAACGACTTGAGTCGCCACATCAGCACGGGGAAAACACATGAGCAACTCCCCCCGGTGGCAACCACATCAAAAATAGCCTTCCAGCCAGTGCGAGAGATGCCGACATCATCAACGCCGAGGTTTTATTTCAAGGACTGTTGATGGAGCACAATTTGCCTCTGGCCCTAAATGACCATTTCTCCAAGCTGGTCCCGCGGATGTTCCCCGACAGTACGCATGTGGTCGTACCAAGGCGACTCGTATTACGTGCACCATCGCGGGTCAGTCAGTTGATCGCATCAAGCAAAATGTCGGCCGGAACGATCTGATGTTTACCCTAGCAACGGATGGAAGCAGTGATGATGAGGACAAGTTTTTCCCAGTCTTGATCACCATGAAGATCAGATAACGGGTCTAATCACAACATCTTGCTTACAGAGCATCCTGTCCTGTCTGGTCCTGCCCTCTGTCATCCAGGGTGGAGAGGACGTTTTGAATGTGGACTTCACTGAACAGGACAACCAGAGTCGAACAGGGTGGACATAAATCGACAACCAGAGTGGACTTCAATTTGTCGGTTTCCAGGCAATGCAGCTCATTGTGAAGAACGCCCTAGAGGGGACCAGTGGAGTGACGAAATTCAGAGCAGAGGTCCGAATGTTCTACGTTGGTTCCCTGACCTACATGACGGACAAATTCCCATTCCAGGACCTTTTGATCAGGAATGCTGTCATCGTGGACCCAACCTCCTCAAAGACAGCTTCCATGCAGAGCCAACTTACACTGGTGAACAGCTCCCTGCATCTGTTGCCCCAGAAGAGAACAGAGATGCACTGTGCAGAGAAGTTCTGCGGCATATCAGTCAGATGTCACCCTCCAGCATATGACCCAGATGAGAGGGTGGATGCGTTTTGGCAGCCATGGAGATGACGACAGAACCCTGCCACTGGCACCAGCCAGCCCATTTACCCATCGCTCTGTAGACTGGCCAAACACGTCCCTGCTGATCCCTCACAGTAACGCCTACTGTGAGTCCCTTTTCAGCATGGTCAAGAAAATGACAACTGATCAGAGGAGCACGTTTTGACGCGGCAAGGAGGTCACGCCAAGTCAAGCGTGTACGAGGACAGCCATGGCGTCAGAAACACTCTGTTGGTTTGCTGGCAGGGAAGATTAACATCTTCAAGCCGATGGAGTCAGCTGCTTCTCGTGGAAGCCAGATGCCGACCTTCTTAAGAAGGCCAAATCTGCCACCTACCAGGCTCTGAATAGCTAAATGAGCATCTTAACTGTTCAAACCTGAAAACTGTAAATATGTGTGAAACTGTAAATATGTTATGAAATCAGTGGCCAGTCATTTCATTCATAAAGATGTATCAGTGAGTTTATGTAAACTCTTGTGTACATGTATGGGCACATACATGTAGAGCTTGGACAGTGAGTAATTTATGGAAACGTGACTGATGATCATGATGTTTAGAAAAATAAAGATTGGTGAGTAGATCAACCATGTTAAGTTTTCTCTTTTTCACTCTAAAATATGTTGATATATTTCAGCTAACTGTGGTCTCAAAATGCAGGAGATTGCACCATTTTGCTTCATTTTTTTAAATTTTACAGGGGGGGGGCATGCCCCGGACCCCCCTCGGAACCATGTGCGACTGAGTCACACGCCAGCCTACCGCTTTTCCTTCAAAAAGGGTTGGCAGGTATGCAACCCGTTCCTCCTCAACCAATTCAATTGCCACATCAACGTGGAGATCTGCTCCAGCATCAAGTATATTACAAAGTATGTCACCAAGGGGACTGATCAGGCAGTGTTTGAACTGCAGCGAGCCAATGAGGCCAGAAACCATCAAGTGGATGAGGTAGCTCAGTTCCAGAATGCACGCTACGTCGGCAGCAGTGAGGCAGTCTGGAGGATCCTGGAGCACCCAATTTCCGAGCATTTCCCTCCAGTCATTGGCCTAGCCGTCCACCACGAGAATGGCCAGCGAGTGTACTTCATTGTGGAAAATGCCATCGAGAGGGCACAGCGACCACCGCCAGCCACTACACCGACTGCCTTCTTCAACCTCTGCAGTCATGATGATTTTGCTAAGACGCTCAAATACCACGAGGTGCCCGAGTACAACATGTGGGACAAGTCGCGCAAGAAGTGGGCCCGCCACAAGTGAGGAGAGGTGGTCAAAGGTCCACATGCAATCTGGAAGGCTCCGGCAATTGGCCGCATCTACAGCATCAGTCCGAGGCAGGGTGACTGTTACTACGTTCGACTTCTCCTGAATAAAGTCTGTGGCCCCTCCTCATTCACTGCTCTGAGAACCGTGGATGGCCAGGAATTGTCCTTCTGTGAAGCGTGCCTCGCAAGGGGACTCCTGGAAAATGACCAGCACCTCCACCTTGCTATGGAGGAGGCAGGCATCAGCCAGTCTGCACCAAACCTCAGGAGTCTCATGACAGTGATCCTCACCACCTGTTTCCCCGAGCAATCCACGCACACTCCGGGATCAGTTCCGTGATCTCCTCTCTGAAGATTACCTGTTCTAGCACCGTCACAATGTTGGCAATCCTGATGCCGACAACAACAAGGTCATCTACAACCTTGCACTTTGCTCCCTCGAGGACAAGGTGATCATGATGGGCGGCCGTCATCTCATATGACCTACCTACACCGGAGAGGGGCACAGAAGATAGGCTCATGACAGAATGGAAGATGCTATTAGCTAGGATGGATGGTTAGGTATGACACTTTGTTGCGTGAATGCCAGACCTCGTTTAGGAGAAATCCACTGAAGAACAGGGAAAATTTCAAGGCTCCAGGATTCTTGTGGTGGGAAAGATAAAAGGACACGTGTGGTCATGGAATGTACATCCTAGTCATGTTGTCATCGCGAATTGTAAATATAAACATTGACCATTGCCATTCACAAAATTGCAAGTGAACACAGAGTGTCGCGATGTTTCTTTGTCGATGTTTGCGTAAACCATACACGCATCTTTTTCCATTGGTCAGACAAAAAACTGTCGGCAGTCTGCAATACGACAACCATCCCCCTATCGCATTATTCGACGCAACAAAATACCAATGCAAAATTCACAATTCTTTAACGAATGTTAAAAACAATGGATGCAGTGTCACCTTGTATTTTCGCTTTACTTTGTTCGTAATCCAAAATTCTGTGGATCACAAGTGTGTGACGTCACTGTATATGCTCCATGGGAGTTCATAAATACCCCGTTTCGCACTACAAAATCTCGGTAAATCCAATCACCCATCGTACCCACAACATTCGGAGCTTTCACGCTACAGTTTTGTTCGCCCTAAGGTGAAGAATCTTTTAGGCACCTATAGCCCAGTGTTTAATCCTGGTCCAGTGTTGTAAAGATGGTCCAAGACACATTACATTGAGAGCTTTATTGGAGATGTCCACTTGGCCACGTAAACATGCACCGCCATCGTGCGTTCCTCTTGCCAAAAACGCCCCCATCTGAGCCAATCCCTCCGCCAGCAATAGTCCGCAAGTTACTAAAATCTTCCCTTCCTTGAAATCGTGCTACCCAACGTACAGAATAAACAAATGCTAATGAATAGTATAAGCTAACAAAATGTATAGTTACTCAGGATGCCTAAATAACAGATCATTGGCAATTTCTCAATTACACTGAACTGATGGGTTTTGTGTAATACGCATCGCACAGGTTATTTCATCACGATATCTAAGTGTTTTCAAAATCACCAACAGCCTCATCTGTCGATACTGAACAGTTAGTTCGCCTTGGCGTCTTCGTACTCTTGTCATCATTGACCAGCCGTTGTGTCCTTTTCTGGATCGTTGTCACTGTGGAAATGACTCGTCGGATCAAGCGGCGGCTATGATATGTCGGTTTGTATTAGGGTCATCCTTCATGTTGGCAAACAAACCTCCAAATCTAGCTTCATGCAAATGCACTCATTCGTCGAAGATGTCCCATTCGGCATCTGTACGATGTAAGAGCGGGTTAATTGCGCGTTCCAACTTGCCCAGGGTGCCACTGGTGCCTGTTCCTTGTTCAAAATCTAACCCAACGTCCAATAAGCCAGTTCAGTAAGTCCTGCCCGGCCGGTTTTAGTTATTGCATCGCCATTGCTTGACTTCTTGAAGCTTCCCTGAATTCTGATGTCTCTGTGGTGCTGCGAACGGACCAATCTGCCTGGTAGATTGCGCTAGGCTGCAGGTCAGTTGAACAGCATTTCAATGGACTTGGGGTGGAATCTGTAGGTGGGGCCACCAGGTGTGTGCTAGCGCAATGTCCACATCATTCCTTGATCTCGTACACTTTTTTAATCATGTTCTTCACTGTTTGAACTGTCTCTCAACCAAACCGTGCTGCGTGGATTCTCGGAGATGATTCGTTTGTCGGTATCCACTGTACACATATCGCGATACGGCTTACCCACATACTGGGGTCCATGTCCGTTATGATCTGCAGGGGTGACCGAACATTCTGAACACAGAGGTGGCTTAGCTACTTGCGACTGCTGGTCGTTGTATTCCATTTTCTTCACAAACGGGCTACTTAGTGTTAAGTAATCATCACTATGTAGTAGGTCTGTCGTTAACTCACACATATCACTCGCTCCTTTGTCCATGTACCGCTGCGTATCTCAATGAGCTATCATTGTCTCCTGCTTTTGTTAGGTTGGTTCTCCTGACATGCTTGACACGTTGACAATACTCTCAATGTCATGATGCATGTCAGCCCAATAAACACATTCGGCTTTGCGCAGACATATTTGTCTTTTTTGATCCCATGTGCGCCTCAGGAGTTTGCGAGCATATCAGTACGCAGCGCTATGGAATTAGTAGCCTGTTGAGCCTCTTAAGAGAACTCCATCAAGAATACAATTTCATCCACGGTTTGGCAGTATGGAACGAAGGTCCGTGGGGATCTCGTAATTGTGGTAGCCAACCCTCTGTGAACAATCTGCTGCAATTGCTTGAAAAGTTTCTGTCAGATTCCAACTCCCTGAGTTGTTCTGTTTCCTTGAAACTGAAAATCGATCAAAAGTCAAAAGGTGTTAATGATCATCCACAATCATCGAGCTCGACACCGTCAACACGCTATGTCCAACTGCAGCTTCCTGAGTGTTCTCCTGGAGGTATCGGTAGTCTCGACAGTGTACTGATAGCAATCATCGTGCCATTCGCCTGGTACTCCAAATCAAAATTCATATTCTTGGATTTTCACAGAAGGTGCCTGCTAACCTTGCCCTTAGAGGGGCACTCGTGAGCGGCTTACTGGTGATATGACCAGTGTTTTGTGTCTGTGCTATACCTTGAAGCGTTCCCAAAACAAGTTAGGTTGGAACTTCTGGATGCCCAGCACAAGGCCAGAGTTTCTCGTTCGATGTTGGAATAGCATATTGAGTGGAGTGTCAGAGTTGTAATGATGCGGACAGCAAACAGGTTTGTCATCCTGCATGAGGCATGCGCCGAGTGATGCATCCACTATCCAAACACTGTCTCCTCTATCATGTGATGATAAGACGTCAGACAGGCATCTGCGTCAACACTTCCGTTTCAGTTGCTTCAAATGAAAATTGCGTGGTCTTTCCCGCCACAGGAATTGGTACCCATTCTTCAGTAACTCTCGGAGGGTGCCACCTTATCGCAAAGTGTGGAATGTGTGGACAGATAGTCATCAGTCCCAATGAATCGCTCAGTTGTCCTTGTTTGTGCTGATGACATCTTCTCTGGATGAGGTGAGGTGCCGTATTTGCTGTAGATTGAGGCCGAAGAAGTTGAAGTCGGCGCTGATACATTTTGCGAGTTGAAAAACTAGACCCTCCCTGTCGTGCTACCTCCATCAGTTGATATTGTTGTTCTTCGCGTTCTTCCTGATACCGCCAACATCATCGATATGCTAATGCAAGCCCTCCGGTCCTGCTCAAGTATGCGTCCATGCTCTGCTGAAACAGATCCTGGCTGACACATAACCCAAAATGGCAATCTATGAAGCACCAGATGCCAGAATAAGTGTCTGAATCCATTGGCTTTCCGCTTCCAGATGTAAGCCCAATATCCAGCCCGAGCCAGTCCAATTTCGAGAATATTTGTGGCGCCTGCCAAATTCTCGGTTGAGCTCATCTGTTGTCGGTATCTTATTTGACACCTATTTAGACAAGGTGGAGACTTTCGAGTCGAGACCCCTACCCTCAAGCTCACATCTTTCTTCACACTACAGCAAATGCAACCAGCACTAATCAGTGATAGTTCACTCTTCTGATGATCCCTTGTTCTCTTTTTTCATCCGTTCCTCCTTAAGCTTCCCGTTTTGAGTGTGGACACTGCACTTCGTGTTGCGTCAATCGATTGCCTTTGCGTCAGGTTTCAGTATGAAGCCTCCCTTTTCCTGTTAAATTCTGATGCAGTCACACATGTCTGGAGAGCTTCTTCAAGTCATCCACGAGCGCACCTGTAGCGGCGTTTTCATGCCCAGTAGTCTCGGAACCTTGGATGCTGGGAGTGCAGCTCTTTGCAACTCTTCCGATGTTCAGCCAATGCTGTCTATGGTGGACTTGTTGAAGCCTTCGCATGCTGTAGTCCAAGCACTGCAGTCCAGTACTTCGACAACAAATGAACCTATACTTGAACCAATTCTGAGTCTTTATCGACATATGAGCTTGAGGATTTCCATGGCACTGATCTCACTTACCATGTAGCTGTAGCGTTGGTCCCGCCAACGGAATCAATTCGACATCCATTTGCTTCCATACATGTCCTTCACAATACGTTGGCAACATATCCCTGAGGCACCTGTGTCACTTAACTGCAGTTGTATGCCTTTCATATCGAATGGCAATGCGCTCACCAATGTGTACACCTCATCCCTGGTCTCTTTCAGACACTTGCAGATTACTCTGATCACATGAAACAGCTTGGTGTGTTTTCTAATATTTCAGCGTTATGTTCTGTTTGCTGTCGTCATCGCTTCAGTAAAATGGCTTCGGTCATTGCATTCATAGATTCTCTTTATGCGGCCCTCCCGAAGCTACCTTCTCAGGGCTGCTTTTGCTGACACATCGCCTCTTCCACGGGAAAATCTTCCACGGCGGGCTCTGCGTCGGATCGGTCAGCGTATCTTGTGCTCTCGTCTGGGATTTCCCCACAACACCGGCTAGTTGTCCGAGTTCACCACAAGTTTTCACCCAATCATTGTATGTGGAGTAAATTCCATGGTGGATTGACAGTCCGCATTGTTTGCATCTCTGACGCTATCATAATATTCACGACAGCTGAGTACCCGGCGTTGCCCGGGAAAAAAAAAAGGAATAAGAAAGGGGAAATTTTGGTGCTTAATTATATGAGGCCCTGCGACGAGTGATGTGAAGCGAATCAATTTTTTTAATGATATGATGATGATGGGCTCGGATGATAGAGGTAAGGGTTAAGATTAGTGCATATGGCTATTAACTCCAAATGGCCGATATGTCCCTTACATCACTCCTCCTCGTGTCTTCATATATTCATTATATATCAATTAATTTGGACACATTTCACATTTCTTTGTCGTTGTCAGCGCTATCGTCATCAGTGTTCCAGTCCCTCGTGGTTGGAACCCACATTGCGTGCCTGACTGATGGGTGCCAGGAGCTGAGCTTCACTGCGCTGCCGGCCGAAAGAGGCCCAGCCACATACAGCTGACCGTGGGAGAAGCAAGGGACAGAGCAGGTCGACACGATTGCCTGACGTCAAGGCTCAGAGAATCAGACGTTACATCGCAAAGCATGGTTGAGGGAAAACTGGTTGGCCAAAATGGAGGGGCAGCTTGGAGTCTGATGAATTAGCGGGATCCTCAGCAGAAGAGACTTCATCCATTTGTATGCGTTCCAAGGAGATGGTGGCCTCAATGACATGGCATGCAGTGGGTTATGATGCAGACGTTGTGCCATTTGGGTCTTGGCGTGGCTCCGATGTTTCACAGGATCACATTATGGGCACACCAAGTTTCAGCTTGAAGAGGTGTGGGGTGGCATCCCTGACAGCTCGAGAGATTGAGCAGCCACAGGGTAAGTTGACTACCTTTCCGCTCGTTCGAGATGGCTTTTTCCACAATAAACTTGTAGGATCCTCTCAGTCGTTCCGGGGAACTTCTCGATGAACCAGTTGTTAGCTGGTTGACATTGGGTGCTTCAGCGGAGAACGAATTGCACGCTCTGCCAAGCCACTCAGACGCTGACTCCAGTTGTGGTCAAACAAGGGACTTCAGCCTTGAAGCCTCTCCAGTGTGGAAGACGACTTGCCCAGTCAGGAGAATTGCGATCATGTCTGGTTCGGCACAAATGGGATCTGTCTATACCAATTTCCAGGAAAAGCAGCTTGAGAAGTTTGTGTCCCTCATCGCCAGACAGGTGAGCTCGCATGTGAGGTGTTATACAGTGCCAGGCACAGGGCACATGTGTCACACAATAGTACGTCTTCAGGCTGACGTTGACATGTTGATCTGATGCCTACTATTTGACTCATGGTGATATGCTGGAAGTCATCAGCAGACAGTGTGCGATGCCTCCCATGTGCTGGACTCCTGTGATGTCCTGCAGTGTCGGCTACAGTTCTAGGGAGCGTGCTTAGCTTAACGGCCGGATTCACGGGTGGAGTGCTGCTACGCCTTCTCCACAATGAGAGTGGCAGAGCAGGGGTGCGCCGGGGTGGGTGGCGCTGATGATGCCGCTTAGGGCCGATATGGCGTCGTGCCACCGCGGTGAGCGCATGTGCGTCTTGAGTGCGTGCTCGAGTAGTGGAATCTTTGCGAAGGCTGTGCAGCGTTCGCCCTACCCTGGACAGCCATGTATGTCGGCCATTCCACTGGACCCAGTAGCAAGAGCAATCTTGTCTCTGAACAAAGTATTTTTCAGTCGTGTTGATGACTTTGCCTGCCTCCCGGTGCATCGAGGAAGATGATGTTGCTGCTCGCCTGTTCCATTGATGATGCTTCCTGCTGGCCTAGGTTCAAGGACTGCATTTGTAGACCTGACGTGGTCATCTGTCAGTCTGTTGGAGGCGTCATCAGCCTGACAGCAACTGCTCTCCGTGTCGTCCACTTCCCTGAAGTTACTTTCTCGA
>CM068959.1:9592763-9610763 GCA_035128595.1 Eptatretus atami | reverse complement strand
TCTCCCACCGAACACCCGGAATTTAGGTCGTGCCTCTCGGATAAGTCCGAAGGTCACGGGTCCCTTAGCGGACCGTGGTCGTCAATATTTCGACGGCACAGGGTAGGGTTAATTGCCTAATTTCAATATACCTAAGTACCTACGTCGTCCAACTACCGGGGAAAACCATACCCTCGGCCGACTCTGTCCGGACCGAGTCGCAGGTACCGATTCGGATCCAGTGTAACCAAGCGGAGTTACCAGAGCCGCGCCGGTCCCAATGAACAATCCATGGCACGAACGGCCCTACCAATTCGCAACACGCACCATGCTAGGCCAATGGAGGAAAGCACAGAAAACGAGCTGGTACATTTAACACGGGGGGTTTATTTTACAATAATAATTGGGGAGGGGAGCACACAAAGTGGAGTTATCACGAATAAAAGGCAGGCAATGTACAATGAGCAAGGAAAAAGCACTTGACAATTCTACTTACAGGACGGCGCCACACACACACACACACACACAAGAAATGGACCTCGTGGGTCTATTTTCGGTAGAGCCAGGTACCTCCCCGCCTTGTGCGGTTTCACCGACTCGAACCCACGACCCGAAGTCCACGGCCCACGAACGGGACCAAGCCACACTCACCACCAAGACCGCAGACCGCAATCGCCACGATCCTGCAGAACGCAATCGCCATGATACTGCAGAACGCACCCTTGTCTGCCCAACACTGGTCCAGACAACCACTCAACTCTTCTCAGGTGGGAGGGGTATCTTCTCCTCCCACTCGCCTCCTGATTGGACGAGGGGTTGTCGGATGACTCATGGTCACCTCCCGATTGGCTGGGGTGTGCGTGTCATGCTCGCCCTTCGCTCATTGGCTGGAGGAAACGGTCCATGCCCTTCCTTGGGACGGAGCCTCGTTCTGAGGCGTTGGAGGCTCCGCCTACGCCTTCAGCCGAAAACACGTGGGCAATGGTGACCCGTCGAGTGCGGGACGGTGGCGTTGTTGTAGTGGATGTAGTAGTAGTAGTAGTTGTTGATGATGAGGAAAATCGAGCTAAAAAATCACTCGTAGCGCACACATGTAATTCCCATTAGACAGAAGGAAGGATTCTAACTATAAACAGATACTTATCAAAATAATTAAACTACGGGGACTCTGACTGTCTGTGTGCAGATAGCTTCCAAATCCGTAACACTACCCCCTCCCCTTTTTACAGACTCGTCCCGAGTCGTGAAATTTTTGTGTGCCATGCAGGTGTAGGTTTTTCCCCTAGTACGTTTTACCTACGGTTCCCTGAGTGCGACATTTGTATACATGTCCAAAAAATAAATAACCAAGTGCGCTACGTAACTAAACTAACAGACTCACACGGACAACTGTAACTAATTGCGGGACTAACACAAACAACAGGTGGCTTGTTGCAAATATTTACAATTTTAATTTATCATATGTTACACTAACATGCCCAGGACCTTGTGATCTCGTGAAGGAAGAAAAAGTCAGTTGGTGCAGGAATGAATGCACAAACACAAAAAATGGATTCATGGGCTGCAAAACGCAGTCCTTGGAGTGGCGGCCTGCAGGACAGTCCGTTGTCAAAACACTGGAAAGATGGGCCTGGCACACATCAAATTCGGATGAAGATCCGTTGCACGCACCAATAAGGAACGCAATGCATACCCAAAGCCTGGGGCAAGCGGCATCGGAGTCAAGGCAATGGCAGACAAGTGAGGCAAAGGCAAAGCAACGGACCAGAGATGACAAGCAACAACAGGACCTGGCATCATGGAAGCTCGGCCCCCGGCCTCTGGTTCTGCGTCGTCGGTACGTTCTGGCGAGGGACCGTGCGCCAACAAGGTAAACACGCCCGAGTGCCGGCCGACTCCCGGAAAGCAGGCTGCGGACCTACCCTACTGTTCTCCCTCCCCCACTCCTCCCCCAACCTATCGACCTGCCTGTCTTCTGTCCATACCACACTTCCACATATATAAAGCTTGCAACAACAGCAAAGAAATTTTACCATTTTTATTTTAATTTATTTAATTTTTTCTTTTCACATTCTTGTATAATTGTTTGTCAAGCCCTAACCCCAAACCCCCCCAGAACCCACTCCCCCCCACCCATCCTCATTATCCTTGTCCCAGCGCCTACCTATATCCTGTCCAGTCTACCTCCCCAGTAACCCCTAAGATCCTTTTTGGAGGGAGCAAACCTAAGGGAGAGGACTTCGTGTCCTGCCTCGAGGCCCAACAAAGCCTCAGAACAACCTCCACAGAGTTCAGCAATCTTTCCAAAGTGAGTCCAGCAGCATACAGAGAGCGAAGGGATGGATGGTGTGAAGGGGTACATTTTTTTCTAATCCCTAGCATTTATTACACCTTTAAAAACATCGCCCGTGGCTTTTTAACAACCTGTCTCTTTAAAACTATCGCTCTAACAAACCACCACGATTTCCGTCGCCTGTGTTGGTGTCCATATTAATTTGGGCCCTGCCCACACAATTTTCTCTCGTTGCCATTGCAAATCGTGGTGGCAGTACGTGGCTCAAAACTCTGCCAGGAGACTCTCCTTCTGCCGAACTCTAACCTGGACCCCGCGGCCCTGAGGCGTCTCCGAGCCTACCTGCTCCCTATGAACGGGGGGGGGGGTGCCTTCCTGGCATTGCCCCTTCCATGCCCACGTGGCATTTTGGTGCTCCGGGTCCTTTCGAGGGTCGCCCATGCCCACTACACTATCCCGGTCCCTTGACCCTTGGCCACTCTGGCTGACTAGTCCGTCCCGTGGTGCCCTCTATCTCAATAACTCACACGCTTCCACAGCCACGCTCCCAGCCGGTCAATGGACTCCTGCACCCCTTCAAAAGGTATCGTGCCTTCGTACACCACCAACAACAGAACGACCTCCTTTTGGTAAATTTGACCAACCCACGAACTAACATTACATTGACCCCGGGGTCACTTGGGTGGGATTCACTCCTCCCCCCACTCATTCATTCGCACCATGCATTCCACATTCGCTCCACTCACACACTCGAACCCGCTGACCCATATTCACTCATTGTACACATTCCATTATTTTTGTTTTTTCAATTCACCCACATCACTGAACATTGCCATTCTGCTAACTAAATTCCCCTAACTAACTCGTGCTCTCCGTCATCCCTTCCACTAATGCACGTTCCTTTTAACTCTAATGCTAAGCTACGTCCCCACTACACATTCCATGTCTGTCCATGTCTCCCGAAATCCATTTGTAAATCTAAACGAAATTCCCTCTAATTCGTTCCACGGGCCCCATGAGGAACTGTTCCTGCCCCATGAGGCCGGTCTATCTACGCTAACCCTTCCCACTAATTAGTGCTCCTATGCCCAAACAGGATGTTTACCACATCCCGGCGGGGCCGTGTACTTGGAGCGAGGCTTTTTTTTTCTTGCACCGCCAGGGCGGCGGTCTGTGACTCGCTCGTTCGTCCCTTCCGTCGGACGATACCTGTGGCCTTGTCGTCACCCTGCGCATCGCAACAAGCGCTTGCCTTTGAGGGCTCCGCCATGCGAGCCAACGCGCGCCGCTCGCCCATAACTCGTGCAACGAGGTCCTCAGTGACGTCACTCACACACCGAACCTACACGGCTTCCCGTGCAGGCCCGCCCGAGTGTATCGTCCCGGGAACCAGCTCCGCGCGTTCTGCAAACAGAACACGCAGCGTGCAGCACATGGAGCTTCACACACGCGCCCGCATGCGGACCCGTCCGTTCCAAATTCACACAATACTCGCCTTTTTAGTCGTCCACGCGACGGTCTCTTCCAAAACGCGGGACGTTCACGCGCCGGCTTCTTGAGTCGCGTTCGCCCAGGCCGCTCCGAAAACGAGGAACGGACCTTGGACGCAACGTTTTTGGACGGAGCCGGCGCGATTTCCAAAATAAACCCGTCCACCGTCTGGGTCGGTCCGAGTACCAATTCCATGCACGCACTCACGCATGCCATGTTACTCACACCACTCGCACGTTTCAACACACTCGCACCACTCATACACTTTACCACACACTCCGGGACAATCACATCGGGGAATCGTGTTAACTCAAGGGGTCCTGGGATCTCTACCCCCCCCCAAACTCTGCATGGACCCCTCCACATCATGCACCTGCTCGACCTCGCTTGGCCCGACCGGACTCACCTGGTCGCAATCCGCTTCGAGGGAGCATACCGTCTCCTTCTGTTCCTGAGGGAGGTTACTCTGATGCTCGCCCTGGGTCTCAACACATTCCACCAGCTCAACCCCATTGTCCCTCACTAACTCTATGTGTGTGTGCTCATCTTTTACTTTATCTAATTCGTTCCCCTCTTTTGATTTCTGCGTCTCCGTCACCTCGTTTATTATTTCCGTTAATTCCTGGCTTTTCGTCTCTTTTATTTCCTGTGTCTCCGTCACCTTTAATTTTTCCGTCGTCCCCTCGTGTCCGAGTTTACACATCTCCCCAATTATTGTGGTGGCGTCGCTCATCGTCCCGACCTCACCCGTCTCCATCGCGGGCCGGACACAATTTGTACTCCCTGTTGGTTCGGTCGCTCCTCCACGTGGTGCCGCCATTATTCCTTCCACCTCCTTCATACTTGCCTGCAGACTCAACCCCATGCTCTGCATCTCACCCAGCTGTGTTTGCATATCACCCCTCATCTCATCCATTTTGCTTTCCACGCGTTGCGCATTCGCATTCATTTCGTTTTCTATGTTTTGTAACCTCGCATCCATCATGTTTCCTAACATCTCCACTAACCGGCCCATGTCAAATGGCCCTGATTCGCCACGGACCGGGGAGGAAGTTTGATGGAGGGGGGGGGGAGTGTCATACGCTGCCCCTGCCACACCCAATACTCCTTCTGGGTTTGGCTGTGGGGAAAGTTCTTGCATGGGGGTGTCCTGGACCATGGATTCTTCTAAATTTAAATTAGAACCCACCTGAGCCAGCTCATCTTGCCCGCCATGGTGCGTATGAGAACAATTTACGTGCTCTAATTTGGAGGGAACGGGGGGAGGGTGTGTGCTCCGCACCCCCCTGATCCGAATCTCATAAATTTCTCTGGGGGCGCAGGGGTTCGATCCCACTCCTGACACCAATTTGTTGTGGGCCGGGGTTCGGTGGCGATAAACGATCAGTAGGTGGAGCAGTGGAGTAGTCTAACATCCAGAATTTAGTCGTGCCTCTCGGATAAGTCCGAAGGTCACGGGTCCTTAGCGGACCGTGGTCGCCAATACTTCGACGGCGCAGGGTAGGTTAATTGCCTAATTTCAATATACCCTAAGTACCCACGTCGTCCAACTACCGGGAGAAAACCACACCCTCGGCCGACTCTGTCCGGACCGAGTCGCAGGTACCGACTCGGATCCGGCGTAACCAAGCGGAGTTACCAGAGCCGCGCCGGTCCCAATGAACAATCCATGGCACGAACGGCCCTATCAATTCACAACACGCACCAGGCTAGGCCAATGGAGGAAAGCACAGAAAACGAGCTGGTACATTTAACACGGGGAGTTTATTTTACAATAATAATCGGGGAGGGGAGCACACAGAGCAGAGCTATCAACGAATTAAAAGGCAGGCAATGTACAATGAGCAAGGAAAAGCACTTAACAATTCACTTACAGGACGGCGACACACCACACACACACCACACACACACACACACACACACACACACACACAAACACACACAAACACACACACACAACACACAAAACAACCACAAACACACACACACCACACACACACACACACACACACACACACACACACAAAAGAAATGGACCTCGTGGGTCTATTTTCGGTAGAGCCGGGTACCTCCCCGCTCGTGCGGTTTTCACCGACTCGAACCCACGACCCGAAGTCCACGGCCCACGAACGGGACCAAGCCACACTTGCCACCAAGACTGCAGACCGCAATCGCCACGATCCTGCAGAACACACCCTTGTCTGCCCAACACTGGTGCAGACAACCACTCAACTCTTCTGAGGTGGGAGGGGTCTCTTCTCCTCCCACTCGCCTCCTGATTGGACGAGTGGTTGTCGGATGACTCGTGGTCACCTCCCGATTGGCTGGGGCGTGCGTGTCATGCTCGCCCTTCGCTCATTGCCTGGAGGAAACGGTCCATGCCCTTCCTTGGGACGGAGCCTCGTTCTGAGGCGTTGGAGGCTCCGCCCACGCCTTCAGCCGAAAACACGTGAGCAATGGCGACCGGTCGAGTGCGGGACGGTGGCGTTGTTGTAGTGGATGTAGTAGTAGTAGTAGTAGTAGTAGTAGTAGTAGTAGTAGTTGTTGTTGTTGTTGATGAGTAAAAAACCGAGGTAAAAAATAACTCGTAGCGCACACATGTAATTCCCATTAGACAGAAGGAAGGATTCTAACTATAAACACATACTTATCGACATAACTAAACTACGGGGACTCTGACTGTCTGTGTGCAAGATGGCTTCCAAATCCGTAACAATATAGCATGATATCTCTAAAAGTTATGGACGGATTCGGATGAAACTTGGCGGACAGGTTGAGTGTGTCGCAAGGATGAATAGATTCTCGTTTGGTGAAGATCCGGATCCGGATCTGTATACGAGAATTATTTAATTTTTTTAAATGATTCTTCACCTTTGAGAGATAGAGCTAAAATCAATATAGTACTGTATAGCATGGTATTACAAAGAATGTATTGGGCCCGATATGTTCTCGTGGATCAGGAATTACATGGCGGAGGTGTGCGCTCTACCGAGTGCCCTTGTAGTTTCGGATGTTTTGTGTCATTGTGATCAAGGGGGGAAGACCATTCTGGAGAGGTGCAGGCTGTAGGGGGGGGGGGGTGGTATGTTTTTGGGGGGTGGAGTCAGGCGAAGCGTCAGTGGTCCATGGTGGGGAGGAGGGGAGGTTAAAATCAGTGGCCCATTTTATGTCCATCTTGGTATAAGGAAAACACAAGCATCAAAGGGAACCGTGATATCCTTGCCTATGGATTAAGAGGATAACGTGTAAAGTCGAGTTAACATCGTTAAGTTAAGTAAATACCTCAACGAATAATCGAGACGGTTTCTTTACGGGCGGTGTATAGCCTTATCGCTGTTCACGCTGATATATATTTTTTATAATTTAATCTTCTTTTTCGGGGTACGTTAAATCATCTGTTTTATACACAAATACAACGTTACGTGCCATACTATAAACCCATCACATCGTGTGTGTGTTATCTTTATCACAGAAACCCTGAAGGCGGAAACGCTTTCCGGTGTTTTTTTTATCGTCACGGCGGAAGTTGCGGAAACTTTTGCTGAAATTTGAACGTGGAAGCTCGTAGCAGTTTATCGTTTCACGTCATCTGTTCGTGAGTTGGGATTTATTGATTTATTCGAGGCTACGTGGAAGTAAATCGATAAATCGTGCGGCGTGGGGTGACCGTGTGTTTGTAGCTTGGTTGCGTTAAAGTACATCGAGGGGGGTTACAAGGTTGGTGGATCGTGAGGGTTATACTTATATTGTTGGCTTTTTGTGAATGGTATAACCGCCTCGTCTCGCGAGTGACTTGGATCTCATGTTTATTTACTTATTTATTTAAAATTAGTGAATATTCAGAGAGATGAGGGGAGGGAGGCTATGGCCCCCTTTTCCAGGGAGATTCAACCATGGGGGGGGGGCACACCTTAAGGTGAGGGCATGGTCACGATGTCTCGTGGTGAGTTTGTTCTGGATTTGTTTTGACGTTCTGAGAAGATGTTTGAATAAAACCCCATTATTTGGGGTAAAACCACTCTTTTGCCCCCTTTATAGAGAGCCCATCTGGATGGGACCATAACCCCATGAGACTTTGCTGTCCTGGTGCATCGTCCCAAATTGTCCACATCGCATGACGAGACTTGCTGTCCTGGTGCATCGTCCCAAATTTGGTCACATCGCATGACGAGAACTTTGCTGTCCTGGTGCATCGTCCCAAATTTGGTCCACATTGCATGACGAGACTTGCTGTCCTGGTGCATCGTCCCAAATTTGGTCCACATCGCACGACGAGACTTTGCTGTCCTGGTGCATCGTCCCAAATTTGGTCCACATTGCATGACGAGACTTTGCTGTCCTGGTGCATCGTGCCAAATTTGGTGCCACATCGCATGACGAGACTTTGCTGTCCTGGTGCATCTCGTCCAAATTTGGTCCACGTCGCACGACGAGACTTTGCTGTCCTGGTGCATCGTCCCAAATATGGTCCAAATCGCAGCGACGAGACTTTGCTGTCCTGGTGCATCGTCCCAAATTTGGTCCACCGTCGCACGCCGAGACTTTGCTGTCTTGGTGATCGTCCCAAATTTGGTCCACATCGCACGACAAGACTTTGCTGTCCTGGTGCATCATCCCAAATTTGGTCCACATCGCACGACGAGACTTTGCGTTCCTGGTGCATCGTCCCAAATTTGGTGCACGTCGCACGCCGAGACTTTGCTGTCCTGTGCATCGTCCCAAATTGGTCCACATCGCATGACAGACTTTGCTGTCCTGGTGCATCGTCCCAATTTGGTCCACATCGCACGGCGAGACTTGTTGTGCTGGTGCATCGTCCCAAATTTGGTCCACGTCGCACGACGAGACTTTGCTGTCCTGGTGCATCGTCCAAAATTTGGTCCACATCGCACGACGAGACTTTGCTGTCCTGGTGCATCGTCCCAAATTTGGTCCACATCGCTAGATGAGACTTTGCTGTCCTGGTGCATCATCCCAAATTTGGTCCACATCGCACGACGAGACTTTGTGAGAAGATGTTTGAATAAAACCCCATTATTTGGGGTAAAACCACTCTTCCCCTCCCCCCCTTTTATAGGGAGCTCATCTGGATGGGGACCATAACCCCATGAGACTTTGCTGTCCTGGTGCATCGTCCAAAATTTGTCCACATCGCACGACAAAGACTTTGCTGTCCTGGTCATCATCCCAAATTTGGTCCAATCGCATGACGAGACTTTGTTGTCCTGGTGCATCGTCCCCAAATTTGTCCACATCGCATGACGAGACTTTGCTGTCCTGGTGCATCGTCCCAAATTTGGTCCACATTGCATGACGAGACTTTGCTGTCCTGGTGGCATCGTCCCAAATTTGGTCCACATTGCATGACGAGACTTTGCTGTCCTGGTGCATCGTCCCAAATTGGTCCACATTGCATGACGAGACTTTGCTGTCCTGGTGCATCGTGCCAAATTTGGTCCACATCGCATGACGAGACTTGCTGTGCCTGGTGCATCGTCCCAAATTTGTTCCACATCGCACGACGAGACTTTGCTGTCCTGGTGCATCATCCCAAATTTGGTCCACATCGCACGACGAGACTTTGCTGTCCTGGTGCATCGTCCCAAATTTGGTCCACATCGCTAGATGAGACTTTGCTGTCCTGGTGCATCATCCAAATTTGGTCCACATCGCACGACGAGACTTTGTGAGAAGATGTTTGAATAAAACCCCATTATTTGGGGGTAAACCACTCTTCCCCTCCCCCCCTTTTATAGGGAGCTCATCTGGATGGGACCATAACCCCCATGAGACTTTGCTGTCTGGTGCATCATCCAAAATTTGGTCCACATCGCACGACGAGACTTTGCTGTCCTGGTGCATCGTCCCAAATTTGGTGCACGATCGCACGCCGAGACTTTGCTGTCCTGTTGCATCGTCCCAAATTGGTCCACATCGCACGACGAGACTTTGCTTCCTGGTGATCGTCTAAAATTGGTCCACGTCGCACGACGAGACTTTGCGTCCTGGTGCATCGTCCAAAATTTGGTCCACATCGCACGACGAGACTTTGCTGTCCTGGTGCATCGTCCCAAATTTGGTCCACATCGCACGACGAGACTTTGCTGTCCTGGTGCATCGTCCCACATTTGGTCCACATCGCTAGATGAGACTTTGCTGTCCTGGTGCATCGTCCCAAATTGGTCCACATCGCACGACGAGACTTTGTGAGAAGATGTTTGAAAAACCCCATTATTTGGGTGTAAAACCACTCTTTCCCCCCCCCCCCTTTTATAGGAGCTCATCGGGAGGGGACCATAACCCCCATGAGACTTTGCTGTCCTGGTGCATCGTCCCAAATGGTCCACATCGCCGCGTAGTTTGTGGAGGACAGTTTTAGTTCAATATTTACGGACGTACGGACACCGGATCCACTCTACAAGCATATTTCGGAAATAACCTAAATATATAATTATATATATATTTATTATGATATAATTTATATATATATTATATATATATATATATTGTTACGGCTGTGGAAATTCGCATTACACCATTCAGGTCCCGTAGGTGAGATATATTTTTTTAAGTACATGTGTAGTTAGCCCAAACCCATTATTAGAGGAATTAATGTGATTAATTCGGGCTGCGACACTTTGAGTTAGGCGTTCTGTTTCTTGCTTTATTTTCGAACCAACCACACTTCAACCTCAACCACACCACCACTCAACAACGCCAGCACCGCCATCTCACAACAACCACCACCATCTTCGCCACTACCCACACCAGCGAACGCCATCCTCTGCGGTCACGTACGACGTTTCCGCGCTGGAAACGTCGAACGCGAGAAGGGAAGGAAGAAATCCCCACAGCGAGGGGCGCGCGGTTTCCCGCTTGTTTCTTCCTGACCGCGCCAGGACGGATTCTCCTCGCCCCCGGATGGCGCGGGGAGGGGGAGCGAGAGGGAACGCCCCCTTCTCGAAGCGCCTCGAAGGAGGGTGAGCCGAGAACGGGCGGGGCGCCGGGGTATAAGGGGAGCGCAGGACGTCGGTTCTCTCTCTCTGGTTCGTGCTCTCTTGGTTCGCGATCTTGGGTGCGCTCTCTGGTTCGTGCTCTCTGTTCGGCGCTCTTTGGTGCGCTCTCTGTTCGTTCTCTCTTGGTTCGTGTGTCGCAGTTCGTGTGCTCTCTTGGTCGCGTGTTCTCTCTCTCTTGTTTGGTCTCTCTCTGTTCGTCGGTGCTCGGTCCTGGCGTCGAGGGCCAGCACGGGCAGCACCGAAGCACGCCGGAGAGACCTCGCCGACCACGCCGAGCACGGAGTCACGGCCAAACGGACCACAGCAGAGGACGGTCGCCAAGGACTTGAAGCAGGGAAGTCGCGACTTCCTCATTTCTTTGGGTCTTGTGTGAACGTGTGTGTGTGGCGCCGTGTCCATTAAGTAAAATTGTGTAAGTGTTGCCGAGTGTTCGCGTTAGCGTAGTATCCCTGCTCATTGTGTTCCTTTTGTTCTATTTGATATATGTGCATTCTGGCTGTAAATACGTGCTATATGTGTGCTTTTTGTGTGTTGTCGTGTAAATAAAATGCTACTTGTTGAATTCTTCCCCCGTTTCGTTGCGTCCTTCTTTGTTGGGTCTTCATCTTGCTTCACGTAAAGGGTTTGAGTGGGCGCGGGGACGCCCGATAATTAATCAGGAACGTCGGAGCGACATAACACCGCTCGGTACCCGATAGTAGGAACGGATCGCTTAACGGCCCGTGTCCGAAGATCGACCTGCGGCGAGGTGGCGGTCGCCCGGTTTACCATCCCGCGTGGGTACTTAGGTAGGTCGAGTTTGGCGAACAACCCTATCCCACGCGGGTGCCGATTGCACGATCGTGGTGAGGCCGAAAGGCCCACCCGTGACTGGATCCCGCGTTGTCGCGGAGGGTCACGACGGAATTGTCCGTCCGTGTGGCGACGTACCGCATTCGAGTCACGTGGTCGTTCGCACGCCGGCGGGTGCGAATTCGCAACACTGGTGTCAGGAGTGGGATAACGGACTCTTGTCTCCAGCAAATTCACGGGAATCGGTTCAGGGTGAGAGGAGCGACCCCGATTCCCTCTAAATTACGAGCGATTAAATTAAACCCCTTACGTGGAATAAGATGCGGTCTCAAGGCGAGCGGGACCGGGGGTATTAGAATGTATATGTGTGATAGAATGTAGGATCCATGCCCAGGACGAGATCCCCATGCAGGACATTGGTGTGCACAGGAACAATTACTCCCCCAACCAAACGCAGAGCCCGAAATAGATGCGGCGGCCGCGGTGTAACACCTCCCTCCCCTCTCCACAAAAACCCCCGATCCTGGCCGAATCGGCTCAGCCGAGTGCATCCGATATGGCCAGCTATTCGCCATGCTGCAGAAATGAACGGAAAAATGGATGGAATGAAAAACAAATAAAAGGAGTGAACAAGCAGATGGAAACAAACACAAACGAAATGAAAGGAAAATAAAAGGAATGAACGAAAAAATGGATGGAAACGCACTCAGAATGGAAACAAACACAGACGAAATGGAAACAAATGCGCAAGGAATGAAGGAGAAATAAAAGAATGCGGGTGAAACGCAGCAAATGGGCCGGAGCCTGCAGGCGGCATGAAGGCTACAACAGGGGAGTGCGGAATGCGACGCCACGTGTGGGAGCGAACGAGCTGGAGGGGGTGCAACGGTTTCAGGCCCCGGTGAAGCGCGTGAAAAAAAATAATTCGGGAGACGTGTTGGGCGAGAAGCTGGAGGTGACGAAAAAGTGACGGTGACCGAGAGGGAAAAATTAATTGGGTGACGGAGACGTGCACGAAGGAAATAAAAATAATGGAGTGTGAGAAAAGACTTCAAGACATGACGAGAGAGTTGATAAGCTGGGACGGGAGGTAAAAACGGAGACAGAGGAACTGGGAAGACGGATAGACAATCACAAGGGCAAGCGGAGAACAGTTAGAAGCCAAAGCAAGGTCGGAGTGTGCGGAGATAGAAAAAGAATTGGAAAAGAAAACTGAGTTACAGAAACACCAAAACAAAGAGACGGAACTACAAAACGAACTGAGAGTGTTAAAAGAGGAACAAGAAAGAGTACTGGAGAACAAGGAATGAGACAGGAGAAAGAAATCTGTCAACTGAAGGAAATGACGAGATTGCAGAACGAGGAACAAGAAAGACAGTGGAATAGAAAACTGAAAGAGTATGATTTGAAACTGAACGACAAAAGGAAAAAAAATAAGTTGGAATACGAGGAGAAGTTGAAGGAGCAACGAATGAAGCAGGAAGGAGAAATGAGGAGATTGAAGACACACGAGATTGGAGAGGAAGAACGGAGGAACAATGGGATAGAAAAAACAAAAAGAACATGAAGCCGAGGTTGACCAATTGAAAGAAAAGGCGAGCGGAGCGAGGAGATAGACAAAGAACGGCGTATGAAACACAAAGGGAAATAACCAATGAAGAAAACCACGAAACTGGAGAAGGAAGGACAGGAGAGGAAACAAGGAAAGATGATGAGACAGCAGCAAATGAAACACAAGAAGGAGATCAACCAAATGAAGCAAACCATGAAACTGGAGAAGGAAGGACAGGAGAGAAGCAAGGAAGGTAATGAGAGAACAGCGAATGAAACACAGGAAGGAAATGAGCCAATTGAAAGAAACGATTAGAATTGGAAAATGAAGAGCAGGAGAAACTGTGGAGAGAAGACAAAAACTATACGAGTTTGAAATTAATGAACTGAAGGAGAGTGTAAAATTGAAGTCCAGAGAGATGAAAAACTCCAGAAAGAAGCAGAGACTAATAATTGTATGGAGACAGGAAAGTAGAGGAGAGACTGCATGATAAAGACGGCTAAAGGACAGAACACACACACACAGAAAGTAGTGGAGGATAATGGGGGTGAGCTCGCGGAGCGTGTGAGACCCGCGTGTGAGCAGCTGGATGCTGCCTCCAGGAACGAGGGGAGGGAGTATGCCCCTTGAGGCGAATCACGACCAGGTGGGTTAGGTCGTGCCAAGCGGAGGTGAAGGACGAGTGCTGTGGATAGTGCACGTGCAGCTTGGGGGTTATAGAGGCCCCGGAACCCCTTGTGGGACACGAAGCCCAGTGTGGTTGTGCAGGGGTGTGTGTTGGCGAGTGTGCGGAGATGCGTGCTTTCCGGCACGCATGGTGGAGTGAGACCCCCTGTGCAAATGAAAGGTGGGTGTAGTGAGCGCCGATGTGAGGGAGACCGTGTGTGTGAGGTCTTGTATGTGAGGAGAGTGAGATCGTGCTGGCTCGCGTGAGCATGCAAGCCGCGTCTCCGGTAAACTCGTGAATGTGATGTAGGTGGATGGAGTCTGTGCTCGTAACACGCAGTGTGCGTGGCTTTGCTTAGTAGTGGCGACGACGGGCGACAGAGGACAAAAGCCGAAGCAGCGAACGCCTGTAGCTATTTGTGGCGGGACCGTGCCGGTTCACCGTAGCAGCGAGCGCGCGGTCCGTGCTGTGCAACGCACGAGACCCCCACGTGCTCGCTTGCGGGAGGTGAAGGCCCGTCCGGAAACACAGCGGTGGATTGCCGATCCCACGCGGACGGACAAAGTTTAGGCAGGATGACGGATTTGGACCGATGGGTTTTCCACGCGAGCTTGTGTTACGTCCAACGGGCAGAGCACATTGTTTCGCCGTGGGAACCCCTCGGAGTGCGAGGTTTGCTTTTGGGTGGCGGCAGGGTGACGTCATGGCTGCACGTGGGTTGGAATCCGGCAGGAGGGAATCCCTGCCGGATGGTACCGTCAAGAGGGACGAGGTACACTGGCAGCGCATGACGTCACGGGCAAGGTGCAAAGTGCGCGAGCTGCGAGTTGCCGCACTGTGTCTGCGCAAAATTTGGAAAAAAAAAAATTAACAAAAGCAAGCCTCGCTTTCGGGTGAACAGATCCCAGTCAGGGGTGGAAGACCCCTTGGCCAGGGCACAGGATGACACTAGTTAGGGGATGGTAGTGTTAGTTAGACCGACTTCATGGGGCAGGGGTAAGTCCTCATGGAGTGCCGTGGAATGGATTAGTTGGGGATTGTAGCCAGATTTAGGAGGGGAAATGGATTTACATTATGGAAGACGGTGACAGACAGTGAATGTGTAGCGGGGACGTAGCTTAGCTACGTAGTGTTAAAAGGAACGTGCTAGTTTAAGGGATGACGTGGGAGCACGAGTTAGTTAGGGGAGGTAGTTAGAAGGATGGTAGGATTCAGCGGAGTGTTGGTTGGAGGTTGGTGTGAGAGTGTAGTTGTGGAAACGTGTTGAGTGAGTGAGCCAGCGGGTCTGTGTGAGTGGAGCGAATGTGGAATGCATGGTGCGATGAGTGATTGGGGGGAGGATGTGACTCCCGCCCAAGGACCTCGGGGTCAGTGTAGAGTGAGTTAGTGGGTTAGTTAATTGAAAATGGAGGTCGTTTTGCTGTTGGTGGGATGTGAGGCTCGAACCCATTTGGAGGTGCAGGAGCCCTGTTGACGGGCTGGAGAGCGGCTGCGAAAGGTGAGTATCGCTGAGTGGGTACCCCGCGGCACCGGCTAGTCGGCCGTGGTAGGCCAAGGGCCCATGGGGGCCGGGTGTAGCGTAGTGGGCACGGGTGCGCCCGCTTGGTGCGGGGGCCCGGAGCGCCGTTAGCCGCGTGGCAGTGTCGTGGGCACGTGACCCTCGGAAAGGGCCCGGGGCGCCAGCCTGCCACGTGTCGTTCAGGGGAGTTGCCATGGGGGCACTCCCGGTGTTTAGGGAGCTGGTAGGCTCGGAGGCAGTGTAGTGCCCGGGGGTGCCATCGTAGGGGATTCGGCAGAGGTCGTGCCTGCCAAAGGGAGCCACGCGTCCCAGCCATGAACGTGCAAGGGCCGAGAGAAAATTCGCAGGGCGAGGCCCGAAATTGTGAGGACACCAACACAGGCGACGGGAATCTGGGTTGTTAGAACAATAGTGTAAGCGAGAGCGCTTTTTGAAAGCCCCGGGGTAGTTTCACAGTTAAATGGTTAGGATAGATTAGGAAGTGTACCCTCCGCACCATCCATCCCTTCGCTCACGTTGTGGCCGCTGGACCCACTTTGGTTAGATCGCTGAGATCTGGGGAGCCATCCTGAGGCTTCATTGGCTCAGCACAGGACGCTAGCTCTCCCTTATTCCCCTCCGGGAAGGGAACGTCGGGGTTGGGAGTAGGCTAGGTGATAGAATAGGTTAGCCGAACAAGGACGATAAAGGGGGTTAGGGGACGATTTATAGTGGGGAAGGGATGAAAATAAAAACAACAAAAAAATAAGTTGGGGCTAAATTGGGTTTTACAAATTAAGGAGTGGGTATGTACAGTGACAGGCAAAGGCGATAGGTGGGAGGAGACAGTAGGTAGGTCCGAGCCCGCCTTCTGCGAGTGGCCAGCACCACGCACTCCCTCCACTGCACGGCAAGAGCCGGCCCACTTCATCGGCAGCTGTTGTTTTGCTGCAAGCCTGTGCCGGCCAACTTCATCGGCTGGCTGTGTTGTTCTGCAAGGCCTGTGCCGGCCAGTCCATCCGCAGGCTGTGTTTGCCTGCAACGGCCTTTTCTGCAGGCTATGTTTGCCTTCACCTTTGCCATTCATGCCACTGCCCTGTTCACCAGCCCGTTCAATTTGCTTGCCCCCCCCCCCCTGTTCATTGCCATGTGCGCCAGGATCGTCGTCGTTACAACAGTTTGCAAGCTGCAGGAACTGTCCTGTTGGCAGCTACAACACGGCCTGCAGTGGTGGCCGTGCACCGGTTTTTTTTGACTCCTTGTTTTTTCCCTGCGGAGTCCATTGATCCTGGGCCATGGTTAGTGTAAAATTTATAAGGTTAAGGTGTTAAGTTGTGTATTGTGAATATGAGTGCGCCCCGGCATGTCTGTCTAGCGCCGCAATTTTATTTAAGTCGTCCGTGTGAGTGAGTTTGTTTAGTTAGTTACTCAGCCCTCAGGTTATTTATTTTGGGGACACGAATACCATGAATGTCGCACTCAGGGATCCGTAGGTAAAACGTATTAGGAGAAACTACACATGATGGCACACGAATTTGACGACTCGGGACGAGTCTGTAAAAAGGGAGGGGGTAGTGTTACGGCTGTGGAAATTCGCATTACACCATTCAGGTCCCGTAGGTGAGATATATATTTTTTAAGTACATGTGTAGTTAGCCCAAACACATTGTTTAGAGGGAATTAATGTGATTAATTCGGGCTGCGACACTTTGAGTTAGGCGTTTTTTTCTGTTCTTGCTTTATTTCGAACCAACCACACTTCAACCTCAACCACGCCACCACTCCAACAACACCAGCACCGCCATCTCACAACACCACCCCCATCTTCGCCACTACCCACACCAGCGAACGCCATCCTCCGCGGTCCACGTACGACGGTTTCCTTTCTGGAAACCGTCGAACGCGAGAAGGGAAGGAAGAAATCCCCACAGCGAGGGGCGCGGTTTTCCCGCTTGTTTCTTCCCTGGCCGCGCGCCAGGACGGATTCTCCTCGCCCCCGGATGGCGCGGGGAGGGGGGAGCGAAGGGAACGCCCCCTTCTCGAAGCGCCTCAAAGGAGGGTGGAGCCGAGAACGGGGCGGGGCGCCGGGTATTAAGGGTCGGAGGCGCAGGAGGTTCTCTCTCTCTGGTTCGTGCTCTCTTGGTTCGGCGCTCTTTTGTGGGGCTCTCTGGTTCGTGCTCTCTTGGTTCGGCGCTCTTTTGGGTGCGCTCTCTTGGTTCGTTCTCTCTGGTTCGGTGCTCGCAGTTCGGGTGCTCTCTTGGTTCGGCGTGTTCTCTCTCTCTTGGTTTGGTCTCTCTCTGTTCGTCGGTGCTCGGTCCGTGGCGTCGAGGGGCAGGCACGAGGCACGCCGCCGAGAGACCTCGCCGACCACGCCCGAGCACGGAGTCACGGCCAAACGGGACCACGGCAGAGGACGGTCGCCAAGGACTTGAGAGCAGGGAAGTCGCGACTTCCTCATTTCTTTTGGGTTCTGTGTGAACGTGTGTGTGTGGCGCCGTGTCCATTAAGTAAAATTGTGTAAGTGTTGCCGAGTGTTCGCGTTAGCCGGTAGTATCCTGCGTCATTGTGTTCCTTTTTGTCTATTTGATATATGTGCATTCTGGCTGTAAATACGTGCTATATGTGTGCTTTGTGTGTTGTCGTGTAAATAAAATGCGTACTTGTTGAATTCTTCCCCCGTTTCGCTGCGTCCTTTCCTTTATCTCTCTGTGT
>CM068959.1:9578130-9592738 GCA_035128595.1 Eptatretus atami | reverse complement strand
CTCCGAGCGACTTGCGATCTCATGTTTATTTACTTATTTATTTATATTTAGTGAATATTCAGAGAGATGAGGGGAGGGAGGCTATGGCCCCCTTTCCAGGGGAGATTCAACCATGGGGGGGGGGCACACCTTAAGGTGAGGGCATGGTCACGATGTCTCGTGGTGAGTTGTTCTGGATTTGTTTGACGTTTCTGAGAAGATGTTTGAATAAAACCCCATTATTTGGGGGTAAAACCACTCTTTTGCCCTCTTTATAGAGAGCCCATCTGGATGGGGACCATAACCCCCATGAGACTTTGCTGTCCTGGTGCATCGTCCCAAATTTGGTCCACATCGCATGACGAGACTTTGCTGTCCTGGTGCATCGTCCCAAATTTGGTCCACATCGCATGACGAGACTTTGCTGTCCTGGTGCATCGTCCCAAATTTGGTCCACATTGCATGACGAGACTTTGCTGTCCTGGTGCATCGTCCCAAATTTGGTCCACATCGCCGACGAGACTTTGCTGTCCTGGTGCACTCGTCCCAAATTTGTCCACATTGCATGACGGACTTGCTGTCCTGGTGCATCGTGCCAAATTTGGTCCACATCTGCATGACGAGACTTTGCTGTCCTGGTGCATCGTCCCAAATTTGTGTCCACGTCGCCACGACGAGACTTTGCTGTCCTGGTGCATGTCCCAAATATGGTCCAAATCGCACGACGAGACTTTGCTGTCCTGGTGCATCGTCCAAATTTGGTCCACGTCGCACGCCGAGACTTTGCTGTCTGGTGCATCGTCCCAAATTTGGTCCACATCGCACGACAAGACTTTGCTGTCCTGGTGCATCATCCCAAATTTGGTCCACATCGCACGACGAGACTTTGCTGTCCTGGTGCATCGTCCAAATTTGTGCACGTCGCACGCGAGACTTTGCTGTCCTGTTGCATCGTCCCAAATTTGGTCCACATCGCATGACGAGACTTTGCTGTCCTGGTGGCATCGTCCAATTTGGTCCACATCGCACGGCGAGACTTTGTTGTGCTGGTGCATCGTCCCAAATTTGGTCCACGTCGCACGACGAGACTTTGCTGTCCTGGTGCATCGTCCAAATTTGGTCCACATCGCACGACGAGACTTGCTGTCCTGGTGCATCGTCCCAAATTTGGTCCACATCGCTAATGAGACATTTGCTGTCCTGGTGCATCATCCCAAATTTGGTCCACATCGCACGACGAGACTTTGTGAGAAGAGTTTTGAATAAAACCCCATTATTTGGGGTAAACCACTCTTCCCCTCCCCCCCTTTTATAGGGAGCTCATCTGGATGGGGACCATAACCCATGAGACTTTGCTGTCCTGGTGCATCGTCCAAAATTTGGTCCACATCGCACGACAAGACTTTGCTGTCCTGGTGCATCATCCCAAATTTGGTCCACATCGCATGACGAGACTTTGTTTCCTGGTGCATCGTCCCAAATTGGTCCACATCGCATCGACGAGACTTGCTGTCCTGGTGCATCGTCCAAATTTGGTCCACATTGCATGACGAGACTTTGCTGTCCTGGTGCATCGTCCCAAATTTGGTCCACATTGCATGACGAGACTTGCTGTCTCTGGTGCATCGTCCCAAATTTGGTCCACATTGCATGACGAGACTTTGCTGTCCTGGTGCATCGTGCCAAATTTGGTCCACATCGCATGACGAGACTTTGCTGTCCTGGTGCATCGTCCAAATTTGTTCCACATCGCACGACGAGACTTTGCTGTCCTGGTGCATCATCCCAAATTTGGTCCACATCGCACGACGAGACTTTGCTGTCCTGGTGCATCGTCCCAAATTTGGTCCACATCGCTAGATGAGACTTTGCTGTCCTGGTGCATCATCCCAAATTTGGTCCACATCGCACGACGAACTTTGTGAGAAATGTTTGAATAAAAACCCATTATTTGGGTAAAACCACTCTTCCGTCCCCCCCCTTTTATAGGAGCTCATCTGGATGTGGGACCATAACCCCCATGAGACTTTGCGTCCTGGTGCATCATCCAAAATTTGTCCACATCGCACGACGAGACTTGCTGTCCTGGTGCATCGTCCAAATTTGGGCCACGTCGCACGCCGAGACTTTGCTGTCCTGTGCATCGTCCCAAATTTGGTCCACATCGGCACGACGAGACTTTGCTGTCCTGGTGCATCGTCTAAATTTTGGTCCACGTCGCACAGACGAGACTTTGTCGTCCTGGTGCATCGTCCAAAATTTGGTCCACATCGCACGACGAGACTTTGCTGTCTGCGGTGCATCGTCAAATTTGGTCCACATCGCACGACGAGACTTTGCTGTCCTGGTGCATCGTCCCACATTTGGTCCACATCGCTAGATGAGACTTTGCTGTCCTGGTGCATCGTCCCAAATTTGGTCCACATCGCACACGACGAGACTTGTGTGAGAAGATGTTTGAATAAAACCCCATTATTTGGGTGTAAAACCACTCTTCCCCCCCCCCCCCTTTTATAGGAGCTCATCGGGATGGGACCACTAACCCCCATGTAGATCTTGCTGTCCTGGTGCATCGTCCCAAATTTGGTCCACATCGCACGGCTATGTTTGTGAGACATGTTTTAGTTCAATATTTACGGACGTACGGACACCGCGGATCCACTCTACAAGCATATTCGGAATAATCCTAAATATATAATTATATATATAATTATTATTGTATAATTATATATAATATATATATATATATATATTGTTACGGCTGTGGAAATTCGCATTACACCATTCAGGTCCCGTAGGTGAGATATATTTTTTTTAAGTACATGTGTAGTTAGCCCAAACCCTTATATTTAGAGGGAATTAATGTGATTAATTCGGGCTGCCGACACTTTGAGTTAGGCGTTTTTCTGTTTCTTGCTTTATTTTCGAACCAACCACACTTCAACCTCAACCACACCACACTCCAACAACGCCAGCACGCCATCTCACAACAACCACCACCATCTTCGCCACTACCCACACCAGCGAACGCCATCCTCTGCGGTCCACGTACGACGGTTTCCGCGCTGGAAACCGTCGAACGCGAGAAGGGAAGGAAGAAATCTCCCACAGCGAGGGCGCGCGGTTTTCCCGCCTTGTTTCTCCTGACTGGCGCCAGGACGGATTCTCCTCGCCCCCGGATGGCGCGGGAGGGGGAGCGAGAGGGAACGCCCCCTTCTCGAAGCGCCTCGAAGGAGGGTGAGCCGAGAACGGGGCGGGCGCCGGGGGTATAAGGGTCGGAGGCGCAGGAGGTTTCTCTGTCTCTCTGTCTCGCTTCTTGTCTCTTGGTCGCGTTTTGCGGTCTGCCTCTGTCGTGCTCTCTTGGTTCGGCGCGCTCTTTGGGTGCGCTCTCTGGTTCGTTCTCTCTTGGTTCGGTGCTCGCAGTTCGGTGTGCTCTCTTGGTTCGGCGTTTTCTCTCTCTCTTGTTTGGTCTCTCTCTGTTCGTCGGTGCTCGGTCCGTGGCGTCGAGGGGCACGCACCGCAGCGCGCCGACAGGCACGAAGCCACGCCGACAGCAGATCGACCCGTCCGAGCACGGAGTCACGGCCAAACGGGACTCACAGAGAGGACGTGTCGCCAAGGACGTTGAGAGAGTAGGGAAGTCGCGATCCTCATTTCTTTGGCGTGTGAACGTTGTGTATGTGGCGCCGGTCCATTAAGTAATTATTTGTAGTGTTGTGAGTGTTCGCGTTAGCCGGTAGTATCCCTGCTCATTGTGTTCCTTTTGTTCTATTTGATATATGTGCTTCTGGCTGTAAATACGTGCTTATGTGTGCTTTTTGTGTGTTGTCGTGTAAATAAAATGCGTACTTGTGAATTCTTCCCGCCGTTTCGTTGCGTCCTTCCTTTGTTGGGTCTTCCATCTTGCTTCACGTAAAGGGTTTGAGTGGGCGCGGGGACGCCCGATAATTAATCAGGAACCGCGAGGCGACTGAATAATCACCGCTCGGTGTATCCGATAGTACGGAACGGATCGCTTAAGCGGCCCGTGTCGTAAGTCGACCTGCGGCGACGTGCGTTCGGCCGCCCGTTTACCATCCGCGTGGGTACTTAGTAGGTCGAGTTTGCGCGAACAACCCTATCCCACGCGGTGGTGGTCGCGATTGGCTCACGATCGTGTGAGGCCGAAAGCCCACCCGTGACTGATCCCGTGCGTTTAGTCCTTCGGGAGGGTCCTATACGACGGAATTGCTTCCGTTTCCGGTGCGCTCTTGCGACCCGCTACGCGCACTCTCTTTCTTTACCTCCTCGCTGTCACTATCTCATTTTTTGGTTCGTTCGCATCGCGGCGCCGCTGTTTCGCCCGATATTCGCAACTCACTGGCTTTGTTCCTCTTTTTCTCTCAGGAGTATTTGGGATAACGTGACTCTTGTCTCAGTTTCTCCTAAATCACGGGATTAATCTTCGGTTCATGGTGTGGTTGTAGAGGATCTTGCTCGACCTCCTTCATGCTTTCCAAATCTCACCTCGCTTTTCGTTCAATTGGACTCATTCCTTTCCTGTGTTTCATTCGCTGTTCTGCTCATTACCCTTCCTTGGGGGCTTCCTCTCCTCTTCCTTCGTCGCAGTTTCTAATGGTTATGCCTTCAATAGGTTGCATCCTCCTCTCTACGTTGTGTTGTCATGCTGCTGTCCATTCATGTCTTCCTTGTATTACCTAAGACTCCTGTCCTGTTCCTCGTTCTCCAGTTTCCAGTGGTTTTCTTCATTTGTTAATTTCCGCTTTTGTTTTCATAGCGCCGGTTCCTTTGTCTATCTCCTGCGCAGCTCAGACCGCCTCGCCTGTTCTTTCAATGTGGGGTCAACCTCGGCTTCATGTTCTTTTGGTGGATTTCTATCTCATGTTCCTCACGTCGTTCTTCCCTCTTCAAATCTTCGTTGTGTCCTTCAATCTTCCTACAGTTTCGGCCTATACCTGTGCTATTCATTCGTTGCTTCCTTTCAAATCGTGTCTTCCTCGGTTATTCCCAACTTATTTTTTCGTTTTGTCGTTCAGTTGATTCAATGTCATTACTCTTTCAGTTTCTATTACCACTGTCTTATTCTGTTGCGCTCGTTCTGCGCAATCTACGGTGCATTTCCTTCAGCATGACAGATTCTCTCCTGTCTCAATTCCTTGTTCTCCCCGATACTCTTTCTTTTCTCTTTTAACAGCTGCTCAGGTTCGTTCTTCGTAGTTCCCGTCGTCTTTGTGTACGGTGTGTTATCTGTAACTCAGTTTCTTTTACCATTCTTTTTCCCACTCTCCCCCACAATCTGCCGCACCCACCCATGATGCTTTGCCTTCTAACTGTTCTTCCGGCTTGCCCTTGTGATTAGTTATTCGTCTTCCCAGTCGTGCCTTCGGTCTTCCGTTTTTACCTCCGGTTCCGCAGCCTATATGGACAACCTACTCTTTTACGTCTCCCCATAACCGTCTTAGAACGACAGGTAGCCTCTCACCACCGAATCCATAATGATTTTTATTCCTTCTGCACGTCTCCGTCACGCCCAATTAATTTTCCGGCCGGCCGGGTCACCCCGTGCACGCGTTGTTTCCGTCACCTCACGGCTTCTCGCCCAACACGTCTCCTCTGAAATATTTTTTTCTCACCCACCCCTCACCTCCCCGGGCTCCTGCACCTACCACCGTACTCAGAAACACCCCCCCGATCCTGGCCGACTCACTCCGAGCCACTCGACGTGGCTTCCTGCAGTATGCGCCTCCCCCAACACGTGCCTAGGTCTGTCGCCGCCATTATCCCATCGCGTCTCTCCTCTTAAGAACATCGAAACTTCATGCGCCCGCCTGAGCAGCTCGGAGCCCAATAATTGACTAGCAGTTTTGCACCCCCGCATTTCTGTATTTGATTTCTTCCCAATTATTCGCGTTACGACATTGTATAACTCCAGTCTAATATACAGAAGTGCACTTGTTGTTTCCATTGAGTGCGTTTCCATCCATTTTTTTTCATTCCTATTATTTTTCTGAACAACTTGGCTTCCAGATGAAATACTAAACAACCAAACGAAGATTGAATATGGAAAAATAAACAGGATGGTTTTGTTCCATCGTGCTTGTCACACTCCTTATTTCGTGTTTTCATTCCATCCATTGTTCGTTCATTCTGCCACCAGCACCATGCGAGAAAAATAGCTGGCCATATCGATGCCACTCGGCGAAGCCCGGATCCAGGAGACGGGTAGGAAAAAGAAGAAACAGATGAACGGAAAAAAAAAAAAAAAAATGGATGGGAACGCACTCAGAATGGAAACAACACAGACGAAATGGAACAAATGCGCAAGGAATGAAGAAGAAATAAAAGAAATGCGGGTGAAACGCAGCAAATGGGCCGGAGCCTGCAGGCGGGCATGAAGGCACAACAGGGGATGTGCGGAATGGCGACGCACGTGTGGGGCGAACGAGCGGGGGGTGCACGGTTGTCAGGCCCGCGGTGAAGGCGGTGAGAAAAATAATCGGGGAGACGTGTTGGGCGAGAAGCGTGGAGGTGACGAAAAAGTGACGGTGACCGAGAGGGAAAAATTAATTGAGGTGACGGAGACGTGCACGAAGGAAAATAAAAATAATGGAGTGTGAGAAAAGACTTCAAGACATGACGGAGAGAGTTGATAAGCTGGGACGGGAGGTAAAACGGAGACAGAGGAACTGGGAAGACGGATAGACAATCACAAGGGCAAGCGGAAGAACAGTTAGAAGCCAAAGCAAGCGTCGGAGTGTGCGGAGATGAAAAGAATTGGAAAAGAAACTGATTACAGAAACACCAAAACAAAGAGACGGACTACAAAACGAACTGAGAGTGTTAAAGAGGAACAAGAAAGAGTACTGGGGAGAACAAGGAATGAGACAGGAGAAAGAAATCTGTCAACTGAGGAGAATGACGAGATTGCAGAACGAGGAACAAGAAAGACAGTGGAATAGAAAACTGAAAGAGTATGAATTTGAAACTGAACACAAAAGGAAAAAAATAAGTTGGAATACGAGGAGAAGTTGAAGGAGCAACGAATGAAGCAGGAAGGAGAAATGAGGAGATTGAAGACACACGAGGATTGGAGAGGAAGAACGTGAGGAACAATGGATAGAAAACAAAAGAACATGAAGCCGAGGTTGACCAATTGAAAGAAAAGGCGAGGCGAGTGCGAGAGATAGACAAAGAACGGCGTATGAAACACAAAGGGAAATTAACCAATGAAGAAAACCACGAAACTGGAGAAGGAAAGGACAGAGAGGAAACAAGGAAGAATGATGAGACAGCAGCAAATGAAACACAAGAAGGAGATCAACCAAATGAAGCAAACCATGAAACTGGAGAAGAAGACAGGAGAAAGCAAGGAAGGGTAATGAGAGAACAGCGAATGAACACAGGAAGAGAATGACGCAATTGAAAGAAACGATGAGATTGGAAAATGAAGAGCAGAGAAACTTGGGAGAGAAGACAAAAACTATACGAGTTTGAAATTAATGAATGAAGGAGAGTGTAAAATTGAAGTCCAGAGAGATGGAAAAACTCCAGGAAAGAAGCAGGACTAATAATTGTATGGAGACAGGAAAAGTAGAGGAGAGACTGCATGATAAAGACGGCTAAAGGAACAAGAACACACACACACAGAAAGTAGTGGAGGATAATGGGGTGAGCTCGCGGAGCGTGTGAGACCCGGTGTGAGCAGCTGGATGGCTGCCTCCAGAAACGGGGGAGGGAGTATGCCCCCTTGAGGCGAATCACGACCAGGTGGGTTAGGTCGTTGCCAAGCGGAGGTGAAGGACGAGTGCTGTGGATAGGTGCACGTGCAGCTTGGGGGTTATAGAGCCCCGGAACCCTTGTGGGACACGAAGCCCCAGTGTGTTGTGCAGGGGTGTGTGTTGGCAGTGTGCGGAGATGCGTGCTTTCCGGCACCATGGTGTGAGTGAGACCCCCTGTGAAATGAAAGGTGGGTGTGAGTGACGGCCGAGTGTGAGGGAGACCTGTGTGTGAGGTCTCTGTATGTGAGGGAGATGTCGGTCGGCAATGGCGTGAGCATGCAGCCGCGTCTCCCGGTGTGAATGTGAGTGTGGTGGAGTGGAGTCTGTGCGTCGTAACACGCAGGTGTGCGTGGGTGAGTGGCGACGACGGCGACAGAGGACAAAAGCCGAAGAGCGGCTGTAGCTATTTGTGGGGACCGTGCCGGTTCACCCAGCAGCGAGCGCGCGGTCCGTGCTGTGCAACGCACGAGACCCCCACGTGCTCGCTTGCGGGAGTGAAGCCCGTCCGGAAACACCAGCGGTGGATTTGCCGATCCCGCGACGGACAAAGTTTAGGCAGGATGACGGATTGGACCGGATGGGTTTTCCACGCGAGCTTGTGTTAAGCTCCAACGGGCAGAGCACATGTGTTCGCGTGGGGAACCCCTCGGAGTGCGAGGTTTGCTTTTGGGGTGCGGCAGGGTGACGTCATGGCTGTCACGTGGGGTGGAATCCGGCAGGAGGGAATCCCTGCCGGATGGTACCGTCCAAGAGGACGAGGTACACGTGCAGCTCATGACGTCACGGGCAAGGTTCAAAAGTGCGCGAGCTGCGCAGTTGCCGCACTGGTGCTGCGCAAAATTTGGAAAAAAAAAAATTAACAAAAGCAAGCCTCGCTTTCGGGTGAACAGGATCCCGGGTCAGGGGTGGAAGACCCCTTGGCCAGGGCACAGGATGACACTAGTTAGGGATGGGTTAGTGTTAGTTAGACCGACTTCATGGGCAGGGGTAAGTCCTCATGGAGTCCGTGGAATGGATTAGTTAGAGGGATTGTAGCCAGATTTAGGAGGGGAAATGGATTTACATTATGGAAGACGGTGACAGACAGTGAATGTGTAGCGGGGACGTAGCTTAGCTACGTAGTGTTAAAAGGAACGTGCTGTAGTTTAAGGATGACGTGGGAGCACGAGTTAGTTAGGGAGGTAGTTAGAAGATGGTAGGATTCAGCGGTGTGTGTGTGTTGAAGAGTTGGTGAGTTGTGTGGAAACGTGTTGAGTGAGTGAGGCCAGCGGGTCTGTGTGAGTGGAGCGAATGTGGAATGCATGGTGCGATGAGTGATTGGGGGAGGAGTGACTCCCGCCCAAGGGACCTCGGGGTCAGTGTAGAGTGAGTTAGTGGGTTAGTTAAATTGAAAAATGGAGTCGTTTTGCTGTTGGTGGGAGTGTAGGCTCGAACCATTTGGAGGGGTGCAGGAGCCCTGTTGACGGGCTGGAGCGTGGCTGCGAAGGTGAGTATCGCTGAGTGGGTACCCGGGCACCGGCTAGTCGCCGTGGTAGGCCAAGGGCCCATGGGGCCGGGGCGGTTAGCGTAGTGGGCACGGGTGCGCCCGCTGGTGCGGGGGCCCGGAGCGCCGTTAGCCGCGTGGGCGTGTCGTGGGCACGGGTGACCCTGGAAAGGGCCGGGGCGCCAGCCTGCCACGTGTGCGTTTCAGGGGAGTTGCCATGGGGCACTCCCGTGTTTAGGGAGCTGGTAGGCTCGGAGGCAGTGTAGTGCCCGGGGTGCCATCGTAGGGGATTCGGCAAGGGTCGTGCCTGCCAAAGGAGCCACGCGTCCCAGCCATGAACCGTGCAAGGCGACCGAGAGAAAATTCGAGGGCGAGGCCGAAATTGTGAGGACACCAACAAGGACGGGAATCTGGGTTGTTAGAACCAATAGTGTAAGCGAGAGGCGCTTTTTTGAAAGCCCCGGTAGTTTCACAGTTAAATGGTTAGGATAGATTAGGAAGTGTACCCCCCCGCACCATCCATCCCTTCGCTCACGTTGTGGCCGCTGGACCCACTTTGGGTTAGATCGCTGAGATCTGGGGACCATCCTGAGGCTTCATTGGGCTCAGCACAGGACGCTAGCTCTCCCTTATTCCCCTCCGGGAAGGGACGTCGGGGTTGGGAGTAGGCTAGGTGATAGAATAGGTTAGCCGAACAAGGACGATAAAGGGGGTTAGGGGACGATTTATAGTGGGGAAGGATGAAAATAAAAACAACAAAAAAATAAGTTGGGGCTAAATTGGGTTTTACAAATTAAGGGAGTGGGTATGTACAGTGACAGGCAAAGGCGATAGGTGGGAGGGAGACAGTAGGTAGGTCCGAGCCCGCCTTCTGCGAGTGGCCAGCACCACCGCACTCCTCCACTGCACGGCAAAGGCCGGCCCACTTCATCGGCAGCTGTTGTTTTGCTGCAAGCCTGTGCCGGCCAACTTCATCGGCTGGCTGTGTTTTGTTCTGCAAGGCCTTGCCGGCCAGTCCATCCGCAGGCTGTGTTTGCTGCAACGGCTTTTCTGCAGGCTATGTTTGCCTTCACCTTTGCCATTCATGCCCACTGCCCTGTTCACCAGCCCGTTCAATTTTGCTTTGCCCCCCCCCCCCCTGTTCATTGCCATGTGCGCCAGGATCGTCGTTACAACAGTTTGCAAGCTGCAGGAACTGTCCTGTTGGCAGCTACAACACGGGCCTGCAGTGGTGGCCGTGCACCGGTTTTCTTTGACTCCTTGTTTTGTTCCCTGCGGAGTCCATTGATCCTGGGCCATGGTTAGTGTAAAATTTATAAGGTTAAGGTGTTAAGTTGTGTATTGTGAATATGAGTGCCCCCCGGCATGTCTGTCTAGCGCCGGCAATTTTATTTAAGTCGTCCGTGTGAGTGAGTTTGTTTAGTTAGTTACTCAGCCTCAGGTTATTTATTTTGGGGACACGAATACCATGAATGTCGCACTCAGGGGATCCGTAGGTAAAACGTATTAGGGGAGAACTACACATGATGGCACACGATAATTTGACGACTCGGACGAGTCTGTAAAAAGGGAGGGGGTAGTGTTACGGCTGTGGAAATTCGCATTACACCATTCAGGTCCCGTAGGTGAGATATATATTTTTTAAGTACATGTGTAGTTAGCCCAAACACATTGTTTAGAGGGAATTAATGTGATTAATTCGGGCTGCGACACTTTGAGTTAGGCGTTTTTCTGTTCTTGCTTTATTTTCGAACCAACCACACTTCAACCTCAACCACGCCACCACTCCAACAACACCAGCACCGCCATCTCACAACAACCACCACCATCTTCGCCACTACCCACACCAGCGAACGCCATCCTCCGCGGTCCACGTACGACGGTTTCCTTTCTGGAAACCGTCGAACGCGAGAAGGGAAGGAAGAAATCCCCACAGCGAGGCGCGGGTTTTCCCGCTTGTTTCTTCCCTGGCCCGGCGCCAGGACGGATTCTCCTCGCCCCCCGGATGGCGCGGGGAGGGGGGAGCGAGAGGGAACGCCCCCTTCTCGAAGCGCCTCAAAGGAGGGTGGAGCCGAGAACGGGGCGGGGCGCCGGGGGTATAAGGGTCGGAGGCGCAGGAGGTTCTCTCTCTTCTGGTTCGTGCTCTCTTGGTTCGGCGCTCTTTTGGGTGCGCTCTCTGGTTCGTGCTCTCTTGGTTCGGCGCTCTTTTGGGTGCGCTCTCTGGTTCGTTCTCTCTTGGTTCGGTGCTCGCAGTTCGGTGTGCTCTCTTGGTTCGGCGGTGTTCTCTCTCTCTTGGTTTGGTCTCTCTCTGTTCGTCGGTGCTCGGTCCGTGGCGTCGAGGGGCAGGCACGAGGCACGCCGGAGAGACCTCGCCGACCACGCCCGAGCACGGAGTCACGGCCAAACGGGACCACGCAGAGGACGGTCGCCAAGGACTTGAGAGCAGGGAAGTCGCGACTTCCTCATTTCTTTTGGGTTCTGTGTGAACGTGTGTGTGTGGCGCCGTGTCCATTAAGTAAAATTGTGTAAGTGTTGCCGAGTGTTCGCGTTAGCCGGTAGTATCCTGCGTCATTGTGTTCCTTTTGTTCTATTTGATATATGTGCATTCTGGCTGTAAATACGTGCTATATGTGTGCTTTTTGTGTGTTGTCGTGTAAATAAAATGCGTACTTGTTGAATTCTTCCCCCGTTTCGCTGCGTCCTTTCCTTTGTTGGGTCTTCATCTTGCTTCACGTAAAGGGTTTGAGTGGGCGCGGGGACGCCGATTAATTAATCAGGAACCGTCGAGGCCGACGATAACACCGCTCGGTTATCCCGATAGTACGGAACGGATCGCTTAAGCGGCCCGTGTCCGAAGTCGACCTGCGTCGAGGTGCGGTCGCCCGGTTTACATCCGCGTGGGTACTTAGGTAGGTCGAGTTTGGCGAACAACCTATCCCACGCGGGTGGCGATTGGCACGATCGTGGTGAGGCCGAAAGGCCCACCCGTGACTGATCCCGGCGTTAGTCGGGAGGGTCACGACGGAATTGTCCGTTCCGGTGGGCGACGTACCGCGATTCGAGTCACGTGGTCGTTCGCACGCCGGCGGGCGCGAATTCGCAACAATATATTTATAATTTATTATGTATAATTATTATATATATATAATTTTATAGCCCTGCCGATCTTGTACTACTTGTGTGGTTTAAACGAGCTTTTTAAAATCAGTTCGTACTCCAAAAGGATGAAACATCCATTTATCATTTTAAAATTTCACCAATACAATCACTATTAATACAAAATCTTTTGACTGGGGTGGGGGCGCAAAAATTATGGAATTGTTTAGCAAAATGAAGTATTGTGTGTTAACTGAAGTCAAGTTCATTCTGTGCATTTTTGTTTTTTCAGTTATTTACTTTGCAAACAATAGCAATGCTGTGTCGTCACGATGTCTGGAGAAAGTGACACTGAGTTGGAGTCATTTGATGAAGAGAATGACATCTGGGACCAGGAAGTACTCACCATCAACAGCCAGCCCGTTGTTTCCATGCAGGAAGTGTCACCTGCCACATTTTTTTCCCAGAATACACCACACCTGGACTATTTTGCTCCTGAAAGCACAAACCTTAGCCAGGATGTTGCTCACACAAGACGAGATCTCACCGGAATGGTATGTGTAAAGTGTACTTGTAGTCTTGTACTTCTTTAATCATTGGATGATCTTTTCTCACTCTCACTCTCACTCTCACTCTCACTCTCTCACTCATACGTGATGTAATGACAGCATTTAAGGGTTACAGACCTTTTGTAAGGTATGAGAGAAATGGTCATGTAAAAATGTCAGTCATTCGTGGACCAGAGATGTCAGGGTCAGGTATGGGAGCATGCGCCAGAGCAGCGCGTCGCCTCGTCCACTTTCCGCCGGTACTCCAGGGACCTCCGTCTGGCCATCCCCCAGGCAGATGCCTGGCCCATCCCCATCTCCTTGAGCTGCTAAGATGACTGCACCCGTAAAGGAATCAGGAATATTCACCAGGGTTGTATTGTCTGCTTAGTAATACATTTGTACTCCTAAGGATGTGGAGCGATTGATGGCAGTCGGTATGTTTTGCTGATGTTTGTCTGGCTGATATATCAACGAGGAGTAGTAGATGTACTTTAGTTTAATATTATTGAAAATAGTTTAAAAATACGATTGACAGAGATGTTGATTCTCCTGAAGATATACCCTCGCCGATTTGAGTCCAATGCTATGGACAGTGCCTTCAGAAAGTATTCACAACCCCTTGACTTTTGTCACATTTTGTTTTGTTACAGCCTGAATTTAAAATGGATTAAGTTTAAATTTTTTTGTTACTCATCTGCAAAAATTACCCCATAATGACAAAATGAAAACATGTTCAAAGAATTTTTTTATAAATTAAATTACAATGAAAAGCTAAAATGTCTTCGGTCAATAAGTAAGTATTCAACCCCCTTTACTATGACGCTCCAAATTGAGCTCGGGTGCATCCAATTTCCTTTGATCATCCTTAAGATGTCTCTACAACTTGATTGGAGTCCACCTGTGGCCAATTCAATTTTATGGACAAGATTTAGAAAGAAACACACCTTTCTATAATAAGGCCCCATGGTTGAGAGTGCATGTCAGAGCAGAAACTCTACAATGAAGTCCAAGGAACTGTCCGTAGAACTCTGAGGTAGAATTGTGAGGAGGCATGGATGGATCTGTGGAAGGGTATAAAACAATTTATAGAGTTTTGAAAGTTCCCAAGAGCACAGTGAGCTCCATCATTAGGGAATGGAAAGAATATGGAACTACTCAGACTCTTCCTAGAGCTGGCCGTCCGACCAAACTGAGCAACTGAGCAACCGAGCAATAAGGACCCTGGGAGGTGAACAAGAACCAAATGACCACTCTGACAGAATTGAAATTGAACTCTTTGGCTTCAATGCAAATCGCTATTAGTCCAGGAGCCCAGAAGGTTTATTCATGTGAAAAGCGCCGGAGCGTTTGACCTCATGGGCTGATGGGGTCATCCACTGACATCACAAAAATGCATTCGGGTCTGACCCGTGGCTTTCCCCCGAAATCACTCAATTAGTGATTCCATTACCGATAAACTATTTTGCTCAATATCTGGAAAAATATGCTTGATAATATAACGAATAAGGTGTCTACACCTATGTTTTCATGGTCAATCATTACAGTGACACCCGCATTATTGCTAGAAAATGTATAGTTTACCATGTAAATGTTTAGTTCACCCACTCGGTTAGCAACGTCATTGCGGAAAAACCCATTTTCATGAATATCTAAAAAACACTGCATGATAATATCACAAATAAGGTGTCTATACCCATGTTTTTATGGTGAAATATTACAAT
>CM068959.1:9522146-9535790 GCA_035128595.1 Eptatretus atami | reverse complement strand
CACACCCACGGCCTCGTCAACACTCTACCCTGCGCACGACAGGTCAATTGCCGAATTATCGATATACAGTCAACCCCCGCTTCATCGCGGTTCACCTATCGCGCCCCCGGTCATCGCGGGTTTTCCCTTGGAACGTAACTAATTTTTTCTGCGGATTCCCCCGCGTACATCGCGGTAATAATAAATAAAATATAATTATTTAAGCAATAAATTATAACGCGTGGTGCTCGACCAGTCACACAACGCACGAGACAAAGTTCGCTTGTGAACTTCAAATATTTTCTCGTTTTTTTCTCAAGCCCCACAATGCCGCCCAAACGCCCTGCACTTCTAAGGCTTCTGTCAAGGAACCGAGCGCCAGAGGAAAGGTCCTAGGACGCTCCAGGAGGAGAAGGTTAAGGTGCTACTCGATATATGCTCGGGAAGGAAAAGGTTTTGCCCGTTGGACGAGCACTGCTCGTACCCAGCACCCAAACCTACCAGACCAGACGAGTCGATCTCCGGCACCTCAAACCCAATCACTGCCAAACCGACCAGACCAGACCAGTCGATCTCCGGCACCTCAAACCCAATCACTGCCAAACGAACCAGACAGACGAATCGATTTTTGGGGAGGCGTCCATTCATCGCGGAATTTCACTTAGCGCGGGAGGTTCGGAACGTAACCCCCGCGAGAAACGGGGGATTACTGTACCTAAGTATTCTGCGCGGGCAGACTACCGAGAGACCGTACTCCAGCGAGGTCTGCTTGACACAACCGCTTAACGCGTCCGTTCCATTCTGGATAACCCGGCGTGTATTATCGCGAGACTCGCTGGACCCAATTCTTTTATCGGCTATTAAAAAAGCCCGCTATTATTCCAGAGCAAATGGCGTTCAATGGGAAAAGGGACACACGAACGAGGTTAACATTCAGCACAAGACATTTATTTATAAAACGACACATATAGCATCATGCATTCAGGTATGCAAAACACTAACATGCACGTAAACAGAGAAGCAATGGAATTGGCGGAAGGGACAAGACGCGAGCAAGACAAAGCACTACAAACCGTCTATTATTATTATTCACAAGCACTTATACGGTTCTACTTATTGGACTCGGCGCCACAACATTCATCAAAGAAACAAGGAAAGACCCCCTCAAAGACAAGGGGGTCAGACTGGACCCGTAGGCCTTTATAACGTGGAGCCGTCTAGACCGCAGAGGCTCCGCGAAAACGTTGCAGGTTACCTCACCCTCGTGGTGACTTCCTTGGGCGACCCTCGATGGTCCTTCTCCAGCGACCCACTGACTGCGGGGACTCTGGACTCCAGCTCCAGCGCGGGCTACCCACAACTCCGCACTCCGACACGAGCCCAGACTCCAACTAGAGACTGACTCCACCGACTCACTTGACCCAGGCAGGAGAGCGACCACTACCTCCAGACCTCCAGACCCACAGCCCCACACACTCGACCTCTCGTTCGCAGTTGCCCCTCTTTAATCTCGCCGAGCCCACCCTCTTCGCGACGCGCGGGGTGGGAAAATGCCAGGAGAGATCGGCGCCGCTTCTTTGTTTTAAGGAACTGCCTACCCCGCGTTCTCTTTCCAGGCACGTTCTTTTCGTTGGCGGGGGCGGGGGGGGGAGCGTCTGGAGGCGTCGTCTCGTTCTCCTCCGACGAATGTCAGGACTTCTCGCAACCCCTGCCTGAGGTCGGAAACGATGATGCGTGTGTTGGCGTTGGGTTATGTAGCGTGCGCTGGCGTTTGTGGTCGGTAGTGTGAGGAGCGTGGTGTGGTTGGGCGTGTGGGCTGCTTAACGGTGTTGTTCTGTAGTTGCTGAAGGTCTTGTCTGTCACTTGTCTGTGGGATGTTGGCGGTTGTCGAGAAGGTGGTCTGTGGTGTACGTGGTTGTTGTGGTCTGAGTCAGCGCTTTAGTGGTGGTATAATGGGTTGGTCCAAAATAACGATAGCAAAAGAATAACGGCTAACTCTCAAAGCTCACAGCCCTATAACACGAATAAATCCCTTTTAAACATCGTGTGAGGAAATCTATCTGAACACCACCTTAGCGAATAACTGAATCTTGGGATAATCCTTTAGGTGTCCTGTGAAAATTTCCACAGCCTACGAATCAGTATATATATAATCGATATATATATATATTATATGTAATATATAATATATATAAATAGATATATATATGTCGTTCGTAGTTCCATTCACACGACGAGTGCATCTCAGAAATGACGTCCAACCTGCCGATTGACCAAAAAATTATCATGGCGTATTCCATTAAGCATATCTTGGCTGCGCAATCTGGGGTACAGGGGGCGAACAACCACAACGGGTGAACTCCCTCGGGTTCCCGTCTAGCTACTCCCGAGATTGTCATCAGGCTGTTCACGACAATAGAATAAACTCTCATGACGTGGCAGTGTCACTAATACGCACTGCGAATGTCAATAACGCGACCACATGACTTAGGGTCCTTCATCTATATGAGTAACCTTACCTAAACGGTCATGTGATCTAATTATTACCGACATGGAACACGCCCTCGCCGTTACGCACTATTTGAGCTCAAACGGCGATCACCTTACCAGAATCAGATGCATACGCAGCGAACCGCCATAAGCCGGCTGACCGGCTAGAAACAGATTGTTGGTTGGGGAATAACGTTTCACGGCTCAGCTAGGAGTGCGGGCCATGCTGGACCAATGGAAGAAAACACAAAAAATAACTGGGAGACATTTTACTATAAATGCATTTATTTACAACAAGCGCAGGAAAAGTATGTGCACAGTGAATGTGCTTTATCTTGAAGTTCACTAGGCAGCGGATAGCAAGGAATTTTCTGGAGTGCGTAGCAAAGCAACTACTTGCAAAAGACGGAACAAGCAGGATTATCCTGCGTACTATCTTCTAGAATCCTCACCGATCCAGCGACAGGTGCCCACACACACACACACACACACACACACACACACACACACAACACACACCACACACACACACGGATAAGTTAGAGAGCCAAAAAGCAGAGAAAGGTCGAGGATGAACACCTCTAAATACCGTGCCCCCGTTGGCTGACCAACGCGGGCCCAGAGCCCAGATGCTTAGGGCACGGGTAGTTGGAAATACTGTGTTGCTCGTTGGGTCGGAGTGATGGAGGTGTGATGTTTGTGACGTGAGGCGCGCGCAGGTCGATGTCGTGCCAGAGGCAAAATGTCGTTCGATGCTAGTACGCGTTCGTTCTTGTTTTTATCTCAGTTCTATCCACAGAAGCGCTGATGAGCAGGGCTTGTATCTCAGGATGAAGGGAGAGAATAGATGCGTCAGAAGAAGTTCCCAAACATAGCCATGTTAAAGGTCTGTATGTGTAGCATTGTTTCCTCCGTTGAGACGCTCCCAGAGTGCTTACCCTACCCTCTGATATGGTGCGTTATCTCCCTTGTTTAGTTATTCGCTGGGACTCGTGGCAACATGTACTCCGCATGCCGTCCGTGCGCTCGCGGGAGTCAGTCTGGCCTTCGGTGGGGTGGCAGCCGTTGACAGCACGGCATGAGGTCCACTGTTCTCTCGAAGGACAGCATCACACACGATGACTCGAGAGCTGTTATGTTCCTTGTTTTTTTCTTTTGTTCTTTTTTTTCTCTTTTGTTTTTTTTTTTATTTATGTTTTCTTTTTTTTTCTTTTTTTTTTTTTTTTTTTTTAATTTTATTTCTTTTTGATTTTTATTTTTTTTTTTTTTTTTTTTTTTTTTTTTTTTTTTTTCTTTTTTTTTTTTTTTTGTTTTTTTTTTTTTTTTTGTTTTTTTTTCTGTTTTTTTTCTTTTTTTTTTTTTTTTATGTTTTTTTTTGTATTTTTCTTTATTTCTTTTTTTTTTATTTTCTTGTTTTTTTTCTATGTTTCTGTCTTTTTTTTTTTTGTTGATTTTTTTCGTTTTTTTTTCTCCCCTTTAATAAACCCCAGCAAGGGTTGGGCGTAGAACTGTGAAAGCGACGTGCTGTGGCCTAAATCCTCCTCTATTGGGCCCACAGCTCGGCCCCATGCCCCGCCCCCACCAGGCTCCGGGGACTGGAATCCAGCTCAAGCATGCCACCAGCACTGCTTGAGAGTAGCTTCGAGCTTCCATGACTTAACCATGGGGGCGATGCTCCCCGAGCTGGCACCCAGCCGCGATGTGAACGAGTGTCTGTATGGAGAGGCAGACTTTCTCACACCCACGGCTCCTTCACGAGCTTAAAATACACTTCCCGGGCATCCGAAGCACACTCCCGGGATCGCCCTTCCGGCAACCCCTCCTCATTTGCTTACAGTCTGCCCATAGGTCTGATGGGACTGGATGAGGGCCTTTTAAACAATTCCGACGCTCACCCAGCGACATTCCTTGTGAAATGCAATGGGAGCTACATTGTTCTTGTTGTGTGCTGAGCATCGCGCGGCGCCGAGACCAATGCCGACGTACGTGTGGTGCTCGTATCCGAAATACAGTGAGCGCAATTTCTAAGAAATGCAGATGTACGAGGGTGCGGAGTATCTGTTTCCCAGGTCGTGCAGAGGCGTTTGTGGATCCCAATAATGGCTAATATTTGGTGTGCTGGCGCGTTGCGGTCCAGTAACGGTCACAGCCGTGCCGGTTGGAAACTGGTGCGCACTTGAATGAAATAATGGCTGTAGCAAAATTCCAGCGGCAGGCTTGTCTGTGTGCAACGGTGGATGATCGAAGCCACGGGAGCATTGTGGACTGGCTTATTTAATATACCAATTGTCTGCTTGCAAGGCCGTTTGCTTGGCATGCTGTTTGTGTACGACTATGTGCTAAAAGAAAGTGTTGACAGTCGGATCAGACGTATCGATTCCTTGAGGAGAACATTTATTAGCACTCACGAGTCCCACGCAACGCACTTGTCGTCCCGTTAACCCACTAACATTGGAGAGTACCTAACTACTACGAAGACTAATGAAATTAATCTGCGTGGCGATATTGTAGTGCTGGGCCATTGCCTTAGAGCATGTGTTTTGCAGAAACGCAACAATAACAATTATATCTTTTTCTGATTAATCCCTAACCCTGCATCTTTCTCTCCCCAGCCTCCTGCTCCGCTCTCCCCGCTCGCGTCCTGCATACATCATGTCGGTCCGGTCATCTCTCTCCCCATCTTCGTGTCTCCGTCATGATGCTCTCGGGCGCGCGATTCTACCTCCGTGAGCGCATCGCGGGGTTATTTATTAGTGTGACCGGCATTTAGAGAAAAGGTATTTCAGATTATTTTGTTTCCAGCTTCAGTTCCTCTTGCAGAATCATTTTGATGAGACATTATGAATAGTAATTATCGCTCCACCACACGTCTGCTTTTCCCTTCTCTCCCTCGTCACACTGTCTTCCTCTCTCCCCACCCCCTCTCTCCACTCTTCACCCACCCCCTACCTCTCTCATCCCCATCCCTGCATCCCAACCCCTCTCTCCCTCTTCCCCACCCCTCTCTCCCTCTTACCCCACCCCTCTCTCGCCTCTTCCCCTACCCCTCTCTCCCTCTCCCTCTCCCCACCCCTCTCCCCTCTCTCCTCTTCCCCACCCTCTTCCTCTCCTCTACCCCTCCCTCTCCCTCTTCCCCACCCCTCTCCCTCTCCTCTTCCCCACCCCTCTCTCCCTCTCCCTCTTCCACCAACCCCCTCTCCCTCCCTCTTCCCCACCCCTCTCTCCTCTCCCTCCCCCACCCCTCTCTTCCCACCTCCTTCTTCCCCACCTCCTTCTCCCACCCCTCTCTCCCCACCTCTTTGCTCCCTCTCCTCTTCACACACCCTCGTCTCACCTCTCCCTCTTCCCCACTCCTCTCTCCTCTCCCTCCCTACTTCTTTTCTCCCTCCCCCCTTTGTATACTGTCAGCGAAGTGACGGGTGACATTTGGCCTAATATACTATATAATATATATAATATAATATATATAATTATATATTATATATATATTATATATATATTTGCGTTCTTGGGCTGACCTAACACAAGGGGAAAATCCTGGTTCTCACTAACTTCACTCGGACCTGAGGGCCACCGGAAACGAATAACTTTACCCCACAGCTGGGTTTGATGCAAATCCAAATGCCAATCGAGCAAACATGAGTCCCAGATGTCGTCCATCTAATCAACCTTTTAACCTCGGAGTCCCGGTAAACCCTCCCCGACACCGAAACATGTGCTGCTTACCTTATCCTGGTGATCCTGAATGCGGCCGAGCTGTACCGTTGGCACACTCCGGACCCTGTTAAACCAAACGTCGGGAGATCTCAACCTCCCAAGCTATCTATGTTGACGCGACAGTGCTTCGACCAATGGTGGAAAAGACAAGATACGGACAGTTTTGGCAAATAGATTCCAACAATAAAGGGTTTATTTACACAAGTGAGGAGCATGGAAAACAGGCTCAAATGAGCTAACATCCTTGTCCTCTTATGATGACGTCATAAAAACGAATATGACGTCATTGTGATGTATCAGGTTTGCCATAATTATCTGTGCTAATGCCGGCTTGATTCCCCGCAAACAAAATTCAAACCAGCTTGCCTAGTTTCGGAGATAATGGTATAGGGCGATTTCCATTAGCAGCGATATTCATGACGTCAACTTTTATTCTCGGAAGAATTTCCAAAATCGGAGAATGGTTACTGCCTGCGCGTGGGCCCTCTTTGCAATATACATGGCAAGTTTCACGAAAATCCGATGAAAACTCTGGGTGTGAAACATAAAATGTCAAAAAATAAGAATGACGTCATAAAAATTGATATGACGTCATAGTGATGTATCATATGTGCGGTAATTCATCTCTGCTAATGCCCTGTTCGACTTCCAGCAAAACAGAATTCAAACAAGCTTGCCTAGGTTTCGGAGATAATTTTTTTAGGCGATTTCCTTAGCGGAGATATTTTTGACGACATCACTTTTTTTTCTAGGAGGAATTTCAAAATCAGAGAAGGTACTGTCTGCGCAGGGTATTTTACATATATATGCCAAGTTTCAGGAAGTTCGATGAAAAATTGCTAGTGCTGTTGAATCAACTAGTCCACAAGAAGAAGATGAAGAACAATCAACGTGAGTAATTACTTAGAGATCCTCCACGCAATGGCAGAGAAAGTGGGAAGAAAGACCTGTGTCGTGCGCGTGTGTGTGTGTGTTGAAAAGCGGAAACTGAGAAAAGTTAGCGCAGAAAAGAGGTGTGAGGTTACTGCCAGTGTGAGATCCTACCCAGATTGTTGCTCCTATAAGTGAGTTGTTGTTTCGGTCCATTTTAATCAGCTTTGCTCCGTCTGAACCCTCACAAGCACTTGGCTCCTCACTTGTGACGACAGTTCCGTGAGATTAAACACCAAAGGTGCGAAAGTGTCAAGAACCAGCAGCGCGATGCGATGGAGCGGTGTGAGCTTATCTGACCCGAAGGAAGAGAGGATGCGTCCAGCGACTGTCAAAGAGGACAGAACAAACGACGTGCTTCGCGGGAACGGTAGTGTCGGTGCCCGTCGACTCGTGCCTCGCAGGAACGGTAGTTGTCCGGCGCGCCGTCGACGTCGTGCTCGGGGAACATGCCCCGGGCTCGTGATAGCCATCATGAAAGCTAACGAACGGGTGAGGGATGAGGGATTCCTTTTGGAGAGGGGGAGTTTATGTACTGTAACCCTGCAACCGTGCTGTGTACATATGTATAATGTCCATGTAGTATGTAGTACAGTCGTAGATGTGTAATCACAGTGTGGTGTGCGTTGCATGCGCGCTGCCACTCACCGGTCAGTCAACGCCACTTGCAAGTCTTCTTTAAGACTGGAATGCAAGCCTTCTTCAGTTGTCTTGAAGCATCCATATTCACCCCAGCAAGGAACAGTGTGTGTGCTGCCCCTATTCATGACAAATTTCAACACAGAGAGGTAGCCATTAGCACATCAAGCCTGTGCAATGTTGACACCTACGGGTTGTTTTGTCCATGCTCTAACATTTTCAAATGCTTAGCATCAGCAAAAGTACCATGTAAAAGGTCTTTGAAATGGCTCGGCCGTGGGTTCAAACCACTGACTCTGAAGCGGACACTGCTAACCATTACACCACCAGCAGTTCTAGGTCTGTACTTTGGACATCATAAAGTCACCAAATTCATTAATTTTCATACTGAATAGTCAAAACGAGCAGAACACAGGATTGAACAACATGAGATCTCACACGTGTATAAAGATGGATGTTTGTAGCATGTGTACACGTCTTGTTCACATCATCCGAGAAAAGTACTCGGATGCGGATACCAGACAGGCCGACTTGTAATCCATTCACGGCTTTGCGTTTTATCTGAGATGTTAACCTTTTGTTGTGTCTAAGTCCGATCTACATTGTACCATGATTTTGTTTCCTTTGTATTTGTGCTCAGTGCAACTCAAAAGAGGCAAAAGAGTCAGCACGATCCCGTCCGCGTGTACGGTCGACTCTCAGAGCCATCGATACGGTCGAACTGGAGGAGCTTGAAAAGCGTGAGGAACTTGACTGTTTTAAATTCGTCCACAAACTTTCAAAATCATCCGTTCATCACAGGCGCACATATTGTCAGCTTACAACTGACTCCCACCACATACAGCAGATTGTTACATTTCACCTATGCGAGTGGTTCCAAGATTGATGCTTCAGAAGACAAAGCCGGTGATTTGGGGTACGCATGCGGTCACTGCCGATGTGTTGTGCAATCCTTCAGCTGTTAAATCCGTCTCTCGTAGTTCAGCGGTCCGAGTTATTCTGCAATCCTGAGGTTGCTTGTATATTGCGTAAATAAATTTCATTTTTATCTCCCAGTTGCAAATGGCTGTGGCCGCTCAATGAGTTATTCGGCATGGCTGTCGTCGTGGGCGGAGAGACATGTACACCCTTACAAGTATCATGATGTACGGTATTGGAATAATTATGGAAAAGGAGAAATGCGGGTATTACAATGCAAATAACACACGATTAGAATGGCTTCGTGAAAAATGAAACTCTCTGTCTGTGTCGTCACTTGTTGAAAATGGGTGCAAGCTGTGAATGTTGTTCCCGAAAACCATTGCTGATCTTCCACTCCTCAGTATAGGTTTTTCGGGCAGCCAGACGCATCCATCGAGAACCATTCTGCGCCAATGCTGTATCTTACTGTTCTTAAACACATGTTACAACCGTATTTTTCAGCGAGGTCATTCACAAGATATCGACTGCGATTGTCATACCATAGCATCGAGAATAATGCAGTGCTCAAGGTAGAGCAGAGAGCAGAGCTTTTTCATGTTGGCCCATTCACCACAAAGTCGTGAAAATGACATTGTTGTTTTGGCTTTATGCGCACTCAATATATTTTTGGGGGTCCAAGGGTCCTGAGGTGTTGTTAACACAAATCACGCACCTGCCATGGGAGACAAGGCACAAGACAACACTGGAACTTGACTTCAAAACAAACGTTAGCTGCTGACGCGAAGAACATCCTTGGCTATCACTGCGTCGATTAACTTTGTGCTCAACGAGCGGTTGCTGTGAAGAGACTTATCTACTCTCCCCTTGTGAACTTCAAATATTTTCTTCGTTTTTTCTCCAAGCCCCACAATGCCGCCCAAACGCCCTGCACCTTCTAAGGCTTCTGTCAAGGAACCGAAGCGCCAGAGGAAGGTCCTAGGACGCTCCAGGAGAAGGTTAAGGTGCATCGATATATGCTTCGGAAGGAAAAAGGTTTGCCGCCGTTGGACGAGCATGCTCGTACCCAGCACCTCAAAACCTACCAGACCAGACGAGTCGATCTCCGGCACCTCAAACCCAATCACTGCCAAACCGACCAGACCAGACCAGTCGATCTCGGCACCTCAACCCAATCACTGCCAAACCGACCAGACCAGACGAATCGATTTTTGGGGAGGCGTCCATTCATCGCGGATTTTCACTTAGCGCGGGGAGGTTCGGAACGTAACCCCGCGAGAAACGGGGGATTACTGTACCTAAGTATTCGCGCGGGCAGACTACCGAGGAACCGTACCTCAGCGAGGTCTGCTTGGACACGAACCGCTTAAGCGGTCCGTTCCATTCTGGATAACCGAGCGGTGTATTATCGCGAGACCTCGCTGGACCCAATTCTTTTATCGGCTATTAAAAAGCCCGCTATTATTCCGAGAGCAATGGCGGTTCAATGGGGAAGAGGACACGACGAACGGGTTAACATTCACACAAGGACATTATTTATAAAACGACACATATGCAGTCATGCATTCAGGTATGCAAAACACTAACATGCACGTAACAGAGAGCAATGGAATTGGGGGAACAAAGACGCGAGCAAGACAAAGCACTACAAACCGTCATTATTTATTATTCACAAGCACTTATACGGTTCTACTTATTGGACTCGCGGCCCACAACATTCATTCAAAAAACAAGGAAAGACCCCTCAAAGACAAGGGGTCAGACTGGACCCGTAGGCCTTATAACGTGGAGCCGTCTAGACCGCAGAGGCTCCGCGAAACCGTTGCAGGTTACCTCACCCTCGTGGTGACTTCCTTGGGCGACCCTCGATGGTCCTTCTCCAGCGACCCACCGACTGCGGGGACTCTGGACTCCAGGCTCCAGCGCGGGCTACCCACAACTCCGCACTCCGACACGAGCCCAGATCTCCACTGACTGACTGACTCCACCGACTCACTTTGACCCAGGCAGAGAGCGACACTACCCAGACCTCCAGACCCACAGCCCCACACTCGACCTTCGTTCCGCGTGCCCTTTTATCTGCCGGCCCACGCCCTCTCTCGCGGGCGCGGGGGAGGAAAATGCCAGGAGAGATCGCCCGGCTCTTTTGTTTAAGAACTGCCTCCCCGCGTCTCTTCCGCACGTGCTTTTCGTTGGCGGGGGGGGGGGGGGAGGGGTGAGGCCGTCGTCCGTTCTCTCCCGACGAATGTCAGGCTTCTCGCAACCTGCTGAGGTGGAAACGTGGTGGTGGTGTTGGTTGGTGTTATGGTGGCGTGGCTGGCGTTTTGTGTGGTAGTGAGGGTGGTGTGGTTGGGCGGTGGTGGTTAAGGTGGTTGTTGTGAAGGCGGCTGTTCGTTGTCTGTGGGGATGTTGGCGGTTGTCGAGAAGGTGGTTGTGGTGATCGTGGTTGTTGTGGTTGTGGCGCTTTGTGGTGGTAGTAATGGCGGTTGGTCCAAAATAACGATAGCAAAAGAATAACGGCTAACTCAAAGATCACAGCCCTGATAACACGAATAAATCCCTTTAAAATCGGTGGGGAAATCTATCTGAACACACACTTAGCGATATAACTGATCTTGGGGATATCCTTTATGGTGTCCTGTGAATTTCCACAGCCGTAACAAATATATATATATATATATATATATATATATGTGGTTCGTGCTCCATCACACTGAGCGAGTGATTCTCAGAAATGACTCCAACCTGCCGATTGCCAAAAAATTTCTGGCGTATTCATTAAGCATATTGTTGCGAATCTGGGGTCGGGGGCGAAAACCACAAGGGGTGAACTCCCTCGGGTTCCCGTCAGACTCTCCGGAATTTCAGGCTGTCACACATGAATAACTTCATGACGTGGCAGGTCACTAATCGACTGCGAATGTCAATAACTCGACCACATGACTTAGGGTCCTTCATCTAATGAGTACCGTTTACCTAAAGGTCATGTGATCTAATTACCGGGGAACACGCCCTCGGTACGCACTTGCTCAAACGGGATCACCTTACCAGATCAGATGCAGACGAGCGGAACCGCCAAGCGCGTACCGGCTAGGAAACAGATTGTTGGTTGGGGAATAACGTTCCGGCTCAGCTAGAGTGCGGGCCATGCTGGACCAATGGAAGAAAACACAAAAATGAACTGGGAACATTTCTATATAATGCATTTATTTACAACCAAGCGAGGAAAAGTATGTGGCACAGTGAATGGGGCTTTATTTGAATGTACAGCAGGGGATAGCAAGGAATTTGTGGAGTGCGGCAAAAGGCAACTACTTGCAAAAGAGGACACAGAGCAGGATTATCCCGACTATCTTCTAGAATCTCACTTGATCCAGGACAGGTGCCCACACACACACACACACACACACACACCTACCACACACACACACACACACACACACACGGAAAAGTTAAGAGAGGCCAAGAAAGAGAGAAAGGTGAGGATGAGCACCCTCTAAATACCTGCCACGGTTGGCTGACCAACGCGGCCCAGGACCCAGGATGCTTAGGGACGGGTAGTTGGAAAGATACTGGTGTCTACGGTGTGGGAGTGTGGAGGTGTGATGTTTGTGACGTGAGGGGTGCGGTGTCGTGCCAGAGGAAAATGTGATTGCGAGTCAGTACGCGTTCGTCTTTGTTCATCCACAGAAGGCTGGAGAGAGGGTTGTATCGAGAGAGGGAGGAGAATAGATGCGTCAGAAGGAAGATCCCAAACATAGCCATGTAAAGGTCTGTATGTGTAGCATGTTCCTCCGTGAGACGCTCCGCCAGAGTGTTCCCACCTCTTGATATGGTGCGTTATCTCCTGTTTATTTATTCGCTGGGACTCGTGGCAACATGTACTCCGCACTGGTCCGTGGCTTCGCGGAGTCAGTCTGGCTTCGTGGGGGTGGCAGCACGTTGACAGCACGGCATGGAGTCCACTGTGTTCTCTCGAAGGACAGCAGTCACACACGGATGATGTTCTCGAAGAAGAAGCTTTTTTATGGCTCTGCGCTCCCCCCTTTTATAAACCCCAGGCAAAGGGTGGGGCGAGAACTGGAAAGCGACGTGCTGTGGCCTAAATCCTGCTCCTCTATTGGGCCACAGCGGCCCCAGCCCCGCCCCACCAGGCTCCGGGACTGGAATCCAGCTCAGATGCCCACCAGCACTGCTTGGAGTGCTTGGAGCTCCTGACTTAACATGGGGGGCATGCTCCCCGAGCTGGCACCCAGGCCCCGAATGTGAACCGAGTGTAGTCTGTATGTAGGATGGTAGCAGACTTTCTTCACCACCCACGGGCTCCTTCACGAGCTAAAATACACTCCCGGGATCCGAAGCAAACTCCCGGATCGCCCTTCCCGCAACCCCTCCTCATTGCTTACAGTCTTGCCATAGTCTGATGACTGGATGAGGGCTGTAACAATTCCGGACGCTCACCCAGGACATTCCTGGTGAAATGCAATGGAGCTACATTGTGTCTGTTGTGTGGTTGAGCATCGCGTGGCGCCGAGGACAATGGCCGACGTCGTGTGGTGCTCATCGAAATATAGTGGCGAATTGTAGAAATGCAGATGTACGAGGGGGTGCGGGAGTATTTTTCCCGTGTGCAGGAGGCGTTTGTGGTCAAAGTGGTAATATTTGGTGTGCGAGGTGCGGAGTAAGGTGAGGTGCCGGTTGGAAATTGGTGCGCACATTTGAATGAAATAATGGCGTGCAAATTCCAGCGGCAGGTTGTCTTGTGTGCAACGGGGATGATCCGAGCCACGGGAGGCATTGTGGTGTGCTTATTAAACAATTGTCTGTTGAATGGCGTGTGTGCTTGCATGCTTGTTGTGTAGTATGGCTAAAAGGAAAGTGTTGGAGTCGGGATCAGAGTACGATTTGAGGAGATATTTATTAGACCTCACGAGTCCCACGCAACGCACTTCGTCCCGTTAACCCACTAGA
>CM068959.1:9488226-9509199 GCA_035128595.1 Eptatretus atami | reverse complement strand
TAATGTCTTTATGAAAACGCTACGACTGATATTCTGTAAATGCCTAACAATGTGCTGTGCAATAATTGTCAAAATATGGATTTTTCCTGAAATTTCAAAATGGCGGCCCGCGGTCAAAAAAGGCGGGGAAATTTTCAAACGACAGTGTCACTTGCCGAATTATGATATAACACCCCGCTTCATCGCGTTCACTCTATCGCGCCGCGCCGCCCGGGTCTTCATCGCGGGTTTCCTTGGAAACGTACTAATTTTTTCTGCGGATTCCCCGGTACATGCGGTAATAATAAATAAAATAATAAATTATTTAAGCATAAATTATAACGCGTGGTGCTCGACAGTCACACAACGACGAGCAAAGTTTTGCTTGTGAACTTCAAATATTTCTTCGTTTTTTCTCCTAAGCCCCAATGCGCGCAAGCCTGGGGACTTCTAAGGCTTCTGTAAGGACCGAAGCGCCAGAGGAAGTCCTGAGGACCGCTCCAGGAAAGGTTAAGGGTGCTCGATATATGCTTCGGAGAAGGACAAAGGTTTGCCGTCCGTTGGACAGCTGCTCGTGACAGCATCCTCAAAACTACCAAGACCAGACGAGTCGATCTGCCGCACCTCAAACCATCCTGCAAAAAACTCGACCAGACCGACAGTCGATCTCCGGCACCTCAACCCATCACGCCAAACCGCCAGACCAGACGAATCGATTTTTGGGGGGAAGGCTCCATTCATCGCGGATTTTCCACTTAGCGCGGGGAGGTTGGAACGTAACCCCCGCGAGAACGGGGGATTACTGTACCTAAGTATTGCGCTGGGCAGATACCGAGGACCACGCACCTCAAGCGAGGTCTGCTTGGACCACGAACCGCTTAAGCGGTCGTTCCATCTGGGATAACGAGCGGTGTATTATCGGCGAGACCTCGCTGGCCCAATTCTTTTATCGCTATTAAAAGCCGCTATTAATTCGAGAGCAATGGCGGTTCAATGGGGACAGAGGAACGACGAACGGGTTAACATTCACACAAGGAATTTATTATAAAACGACACATATGCAGTCATGCATTAGGTATGCAAACAATAACATGGCACGTAAAGAGTGAGATATAGGAGGAAGGGACAGACGCGAGCAAGACAAAGCACTACAACCGTCTATTATTATATTCAAAGCACTATAATATATATAATTGGAACTCGCGCCACAAATTCATTCAAAGAAACAAAGGAAGACCTCAAAGACAAGGGGGTCAGACTGACCAGTAGCTTATAACGTGGACGCGTTAGAGGCGCAGAGGCTCCGCGACGATCCGTTGCGTTTCCACTCGTGGTGACTTCTTGGGCGACCCTTCGATGGTCCTATCTCCAGCGACCATGACTGCGGGACGATCTGGTCCAGGCTCCCGCGGCTACCCCATCCGCACGCCGCACGCAGTTCTCCACGATGACTGACTGACATCAAAATCACCCGAACTACTTTGACCCAGAGCAGAAGAAGCGACACTACCATCAGAACCCACTCAGACCACAGCCACACTCCCGCCACGAGCCGAGATCTCCACTGACTGGACTGACATGACTCCACCGACCACTTTGTCCAGGCACGAGAGCGACACACAAGACCACAGCACACACACGATCTCTCACACATGCCATTCCTCGCACACGTGGTATATAACACTTCACACATGGTGTTTCATTACAACACAACCTTTTCACTCAGATGCCGTTTCACCACTCGCAAAGTGGTTCACTCACACGACGGTGCTTCTATCCACACACGTGTTTATCACACACGGTGTGCTGGGAGGCACGCACTTCGGCTCACTCGCAAACTCGCACACCATTTTACTCACCACGCGGTCCCTTCAACACTAACCTTTACACCCACGCCATGCGCGGCGTTTCAGCACACATTTCGGCCACACTCGTGTACATCACATACGATACCACACACGCTGAAAACTACGCTGGGTGATTCGTCTACCACAAGGGGTCGGGGCCTTACATGACCACCCAAGACTTTTTTCCCTTTCCGTGGTGCACCCGTCAACAGCATCGCACCCTCTAAACTCGCAAACCTCGCCGAGCCACCTGTCGTGATCGCTTTTCAAAAAAAGGGGGGGGGAGGCCCCCAATAAAGCCCCGTTTTCCCTCAATTCCTGAAGGAGGCTAATCCGGCTGCTTGCACCGGGTCACGACACATTCCCCGAGTTCCTCCTCATTGTCCTTACTCTTCCATGTGTGTTTGTTCGTCTTTCACCCGTCTTTAGTGTCGTCTCTCCCTACTTTTTCTATCTCCCCGTCTCTGTTATTCTTTAATTCTGCGTTCCGCTTCGGTGTCTCTGTTATTCTTTTCCTTTCGTTTTTACGTGTTCTTATACACGTCTCCAGCCCCATTTACTTTTCCCTCTGTGTCCACCGTCACTTCGCACTGCACGATCTCGCCAACGGGTCCCCCGAATTAACTTGTCTCCCCGTCCTCCACCGCGGGGCCGCACATCCACACTCCCCTCAGCTCGCTTGCTCCGCACGTTGGCCGCCATTATGCCGGCCTGCATGCATCGCCCCATGCGCTGCATCTTACCCGCAGTGTTGCCATATTTGCATCATTTTGTTTCCCATCCTGCACGGCATTGTATTTATTCTCTCTTCGTTTCTCTTTTATTTGCTGCGCATTTGTTTTTCATATTCGCATTCATGCTATCCATTTTTGCCAGCAAAATCATCAATAGCTGGCCGTGTCAGGTGGGTTCTGCGGCATTGCTTCGCCCATCAGGCGTGATCCCCGGGCACTGGGGAGGGATTTTGACGGGAGGAGGAGGGGGGGGGGCGTGTCAAAACCGCGCTGCCGCCCGCTCTGCCCATTTCGGGTTCTGGGTTCGGTTGTGGGGGGGAATTCAACCTTGCATCTCCATGGCAATGTCCTTGCACGGGGATTTCCATCCTGGCCATGGATTCTAACATTTCTAAATTTTATTTCTAATACCATCTCCCCTGTTGCCTTAACGCCAACTCTTGCTTCTCGGATAAATTAAAGCTCGTATTTGGGCGGAATGTTACGGGTCCTCTACACACCCCTGATCCGATTCCCGTCAATTTAGTTTGGAGGGGAATGAATTGTTTCCCACTCTTGACAAACAGTGTTACGAATTTGGCCGCCCGCCCAGCGCTGCGAAGACCTGTTCAACTAAAGGCCGGCCGTCATCGCCCACTGACGGACAAATTCAGTTGCGAACCGTTCACGGAACACGCCGGAAACCAGTCACGGTGTGCTCAAGCGCACACCACGGCCCTATCAACACTCTACCCGCGCACGACAGTGTCAATTGCGAATATCGATATACAGTCAACCCCCTCTTTGGCTTCATCGCGGTTCACTATCGCGCCCCCGGTTCATCGCGGTTTTTCCCTTGGAACGTAACTCAATTTTTTCTGCGGATCCCCGTACATCTGCGGGTAATAATAATAAAATAAAATTATTTAAGCATAAATTTAACGCGTGGTGCTTCGACAGTCACACAACGCACGAGACCAAAGTTTCGCTTGTGACTTCAAATATTTTCTTCGTTTTTTCTCCAGCACCCACAATGCCGCCAAACGCCCTGCCACATTCTAAGGCTTCTGTCAAGGAACCGAAGCGCAGAGGAAGGTCCTAGGACGCTCAGGAGAAGGTTAAGGTGGCTCGATATATGCTTCGCCGAAGGAAAAAGGTTTGGCCTGCCGGTTGGACGAGCACTGCTCGTACCACGCACCTCAAAACTCCAGACCACGGACAGTCGATCTCCGGCACTCAAACCCAATCACTGCCAAACGCGACCGACCAGACCAGTCGATCTCACGCACCTCAACCCAATCACTGCCAAACCGACCAGACCAGACGAATCGCATTTTTGGCGGGAGGCGTCCATCATCGTGCGGTTTTCACTTAGCGCGGGGAGGTTCGGAAACGTAACCCCGGCGAGAAACGGGGGATTACTGTACCCCTAAGTATTCGCCGCGGCAGAACTACCGAGAGACCCGTACCTCAGGCGAGGTTCTGCTTGGACAGCCCCCCCCCCCCCAACCGCTTAAGCGGCATCCTTCCATTTCCTGGATAACCGAGCGGTGTATTATCGCGAGACCTCGTGGACCAATTTTCTTTATGCTATTAAAAAGCCCTATTATTCCGAGAGCAATGGCCGGTTCAATGGGAAAGAGGACACGACGTAGAGACGGTTAACATTCACACAAGGACAATTTATTTATAAAAACGACACATTGCAGTACATGCTTCAGGTATTGCAAAAACACTAACATGCGATGTACAGAGAAGCAATGAAATTGGCGGGAAGGGACAAGACGCGAGCCAGACAAAGCACTACAAACGTCTATTATTTATTATCACAAGCACTTATACGGTTCTTACTTAATTGGACTGCGGCGCCACAACATTCATTCAAAGAAACAAGGAAAGGACCCCAAAGACAAGGGGTCAAGACCTGGACCCGTAGGCCTTATAACGTGAGCCGTCTAGACCGCAGAGGCTTCCGCGAAACTTTCTGTTGCCAGGTTACCTCCACCGCGTGGTGACTTCCCTTGGGCGACCTCGATGGTCCTTCATCCACGACCCACGACTGCGGGGACTCTGGACTCCAGTGCTCCGCGGCTACCCACAACTCCGCACTCCGACACGAGCAGATTCTCCACTGATGACTGACCTCCACCGACTCACTTTGACCCGCAGGACGCCACTACCTCCAGCCTCCATGACCCACAGCCCCACACACTCGACCTCCTCGTTCCGCTGCCCTTTTATCTCGCCGGCCATCGCCTCCCTTCGCGGCGCGCGGGGGAGGAAAATGCCAGGAGAGATCGGCCCGGCTCTTTTGTTTTAAGAACTGCCTCCCCGCGTCTCTTCGCACGTGCTTTTCTTGGCGGGGGGGGGGGGGGGGGAGGGGTGAAGGCCGCGTCCGTTTCTCTCCGACGAATGTCAGGCTTCTCGCCAACCGCTGCTGAGGTGGAAACGTGGTGTTGGTGTGGTTGGTGTTATGGTGCGTGGCTTGGGTTTTTGGTGGTAGTGAAAGGGTGGTGTGGTTGGGCGGTGGTGGTTTAAGGTGTTGTTGTGAAGGCGGCTGTTCGTTTGTCTTGTGGGGATGTTGGCGGTTGTCGAGAAGGTGGTTGTGGTGATCGTGGTTGTTGTGTGTTGGTGGCGCTTGTTGGGGTAGTATATGGCGTTGGTCCAAAATAACCGATAGCAAAAGAATAACGGCTAACTCAAATGATCACAGCCCTGATAACACGATAACTCCCTTTAACAATCGGTGGGGAATCTATCTTGGAACACACACTTAGCGATATACTGATCTGGGGAATATCCTTTATGGTGTCCTGGTGAATTTTCCACAGCGTAAACATATATATATATATATATAATATATAGTATTGTATAAATATATATATATATATATATAATATATATATTGGTTCGTGCTCCATCACATCAGCGAGTGATTTCAGAAAATGACTCCAACCTGCGATTTGCCAAAAAAAATTTCTAGGCGTATTCATTAGCATATTGTTTGCGAATCTGGGTCGGGGCGGAAACCACAAGGGTGATACTCCCTCGGGTTCCGTCCAGACTCTCCGGAAATTTCAGGCTGTCACACATGAAAACTTCATGAAGTGAAAGGTCACTAATCGACTGCGCAATGTCAATACTCGAACATGACTTAGGTCCTTCATCTTAATGAGTACGTTTACCAAAGCGTCATGTGATCTAATTACCAGGGGGAACACGCACCTCAGTTTACGCACTTGCTCAAACGGGATCACCTTAACAGATCAGATGAGAGCCGGAACGGCCAAGCGCGGTAACCGCTAGAAACAGATTGTTTGTTGGGGAATAACGTTCCGGCTCAGCTTAGAGTGCGGCATGCTGGACCAATGGAAGAAAAACAAAAATGATGGGAACATTTCTATATAATTGGCAGTTTATTTACAACCAAGCGAGGAAAGTATGTTGGCACAGGTAATGGGGGCTTTATTTGAATGTAAGCAGGGGATATGAAGGAATTTGCTGGAGTGCGGCAAAAGGGCGCGGGCGGCAACTACTTGCAAAGAGAACAAGAGGATTATCGACTAATTTCTTCTAGAAATTTTTCTTCAAAACCTTTTTGACCAGGACAGGTGCCACACACACACAACACACACAACACACACCACACACACACACAACACACACACACACGGAAAGAGTTAGAGAGCAAGAAAGAGAGAAAGGTTGAGGCATGAAGGCACCCTCTAAAATACTGCCACGGTTGGCTGACCAATCGCGGCCCAGGACCCAGGAATTGCTTAGGACGGGTAGTTGAAAGATACTGGTGTCTACGGTGTGGGAGTGTGGAGGTGTGATGTTGTGACGTAGGGGTGCGGTGTCGTGCCAGAGAAAATGTGGATTGCGAGTCAGTACGCGTTCGTCTTTGTTTATCCACAGAAGGCTGGAGAGAGGTTGTAATCGAGAGAGGGAGGAGAAATAGATGCGTTCAGAAGGAAGATCCCAAACATAGCATGTATAAGGTCTGTATTGTAGCATGTTCCTCCGGAACGCTCCGCCAGAGTCGTTCCACCTCTTGATATGGTGCGTTATCTCTGTTTATTTATTCGCTGGACTCGTGGCAACATTACTCCGCACTGTCGTGGCTTTCGCGGGAACAGTCTGGCTTCGTGGTGGGTGGCAGCACGTTGACAGCACGGCAATGGAGTCCACTGTGTTCTCTCGAAGGAACAGCAGATCACACACGATGATGTTCTCAAGAAGAAGCTTTTTTATGGCTCTGCGCCTCCCTTTATAAAACCCAGGCAAAGGGTGGGCGAGAACTGAAGCGGACGTGCTGTGGCCTAAATTCCTGCTCCTCTATCTGGGCCACAGTGCGGCCCCAGCCCGCCCACCAGGGCTCCGGGACTGAATTCCCAAAACTTCAGATGCCCACCAGCACTGCTGGATTGCTTGGAGCTCCGTGACTTAAACATGGGGGCATGCTCCCCGAGCTGGCACCCAGCGCCCCGAATGTGAACCGACGTGTAGTCTGTATGGTAGATGGCTAGCAGACTTTCTTCACACCCACGGGCTCCTTCACGAGCTAAAATACACTCCCGGGATCCGAAGCAAACTCCCGGATCGCCCTTCCCGCAACCCCTCCTCATTGGCTTACAGTCTTGCCATAGTCTGATGACTGGATGAGGGCTGTAACAATTCCGAGACGCTCACCAGGACATTCCTGGTGAAATGCAATGGAGCTACATTGTGTATGTTTGTGTGGTGAGCATCGCGTGGCGCCGAGGACAATGGCGACGTCGTGTGGTGCTCATCGAAATATAGTGCGAATTGTAGAAATGCAGATGGTACGAGGGGTGCGGGAGTATTTTTCCCGTGTGCAGGAGGCGTTTGTGGTCAAAGTGGTAATATTTGGTGTGCGAGGTGCGGAGTAAGGTGAGGTGCCGGTTGGAAATTGGTGCGCACATTTGAATGAAATAATGGCGTGCAAATTCCAGCGGCAGGTTGTCTTTGTGTGCAGGGGATGATCCGAGCCACGGGAGGCATTGTGGTGTGCTTATTAAACAATTGTCTGTTGAATGGCGTGTGTGCTTGCATGCTTGTTGTGTAGTATGGCTAAAAGGAAAGTGTTGGAGTCGGGATCAGAGTACGATTTGAGGAGATATTTATTAGACCTCACGAGTCCCACGCAACGCACTTCGTCCCGTTAACCCACTAGACATGAGGGGAGGACTAACTACACGAAGACTAATGAAATAACTGCCTGGGGATCATTGTATGTTGGCCATTGCCTTAGAGGCATGTGGTTTTGCAGAAACGCAACAATAACATATTCTTTTTTGCTAACTGCCTAACCCCATTCTTTTCTCTCCCATCCTTGCTCTACCCCTCCCAATACAGTGTGGTATCCTCTCCTCCGCATCTTCTCTCTCTCTTGTCTGTCTCCGGGCGGCGTTCGTCTCCGGACGCATCCGGGGGTAATTTATAGTGTGACCGGTAGAAAATGTATTTCAGATTATTTTGTTTCCATCTTCAGTTCTTCTTTGCAGATCATTTTGATGAGACATTATGAATAGTAATTATCGCTCCACCACACGTCTGCTTTCTTCCTCTCCTCACACTGTCTTCCTTCCCCACCCTCTCTCCTTCCCCCCACACCTCTCTCCCTCTTCCCACTCTCTCTCCCTCTTCCCCACCCCTCTTCCCTCTTCCCCACCCCTCTTCCCTCTTCCCCACCCCTCTCTCCCTCTTCCCCACCCCTCTCTCCTCTCCTCTTCCCACCCCTCTCTCCCTCTCCCTCTTCCCACCCTCTCTCCCTCTCCCTCTTCCCCACCCCTCTCTCCCTCTCCCTCTTCCCCACCCTCTCTCCCTCTCCCTCTTCCCACCCCTCTCTCCCTCTCCTCTTCCCCACCCCTCTCTCCCTCTCCCTCTTCCCCACCCCTCTTCTTCCCCCCTCCTTCTTCCCACCTCCTTCTTCCCCACCCTCTCTTCCCCACCTCTTTCTCCCTCTCCTCTTCACCACCCCTCTCCTCCTCTCCCTCTTCCCCACTCCTCTCTCCCTCTCCCTCCCTCTTCTTTTTCTCCCTCCCCCCTTATATTATGTCAGCGAAGTGACGGGTGACATTTGCTATATATATATTATATATATATATATATATAATATATATATATATATATAATATATTATATATTGCGTTCTTGGGGCTCGAGCTACCACAGGGGAAATCCCTGGTTTCTCACTAACTCACCCGGACCTTGAGGCACCTGGAACGAATAACTTTACCCCACAGTGGGTTGTGATGCAACTCCAAATGCCAATCGAGCAAACATGAGTCCCGTGTCCGTCCATCTAACAACCGTTAAACTGGAGTCCCGTAACCTCCCCGACCAGGAAACATGTGCTGCTTACCTTATCTGGTGATCCTGAATGCGGCCGAGCTGTACCGTTGGCACACTCCGGACCCTGTAAACCAAACCGTCGGGATCTTAACCTCCAAGCTATCCATGTGCGGACAGTGCTCGACCAATGGTGGAAAAGACAGATACGGACAGTTTGGAAATAGATTCCACAAAATAAAGGTTTATTTACACAAGTGAGGAGCAGGAAAAACAAGCTCAAATGAGCTAAGATCCTTGTCCTCTTAATGATGACGTCATAAAAACGAATTATGACGTCATTTGTGATGTATCAGGTTTGCAATAAATTATCTGTGCTAATGCCCGGCTTGATTCCGCGCAAACAAAATCAAAACAGCTTGCCTAGTTTCGGAGATAATGGTATAGGCGATTTCCATTAGCAGCGATATTAATGACGTCAACTTTTTTTCTCGGAAGAATTTCCAAAATCGGAGATGTTACTGCCTGCGCGTGGGCTTTCTGCATATACATGGCAAGTTTCACGAAGATCGATGAAAACTCTGGGTTGTGAAACAATAAATGCAAAAATAGGAATGACGTCAATAAAAATTGATATGACGTCATGTGATGTATCATATGTGCGGTAATTCATCTCTGCTAATGCCTGTTCGATTCCAGCAAACAGAATTCAAAAAGCTTGCCTAGTTTCGGAGAATAATTTTTTAGGCGATTTCCATTAGCGGAGATATTTTGACGACATAACTTTTTTTTCTAGGAGGAATTTTCAAAATCAGAGAAGGTTACTGTCTGCGCAGGGTATTTTTACATATATATGCCAAGTTTCAGGAAGTGTCGAGTGAAAATTGTTAGGCTGTGAATCAAACTAGTCCACAAGAAGAAGATGAAGAACAACAACGTGAGTAATACTTAGAGATCCTCCACGCAATGGAGAGAAGTGGGAAGAAGACTGTGTGTGCGCGTGTGTGTGTGTGTTGAAAAGGGAAACTGAGAAAGTTGCAGCAGAAAAGAGGTGTGAGGTTACTGCCCAAGTGTGAGATCCTACCAGATGTGTCTATAGTGTAGCTTGGTTTCGGTCCTTTTAATCAGCTTTGCTCCGTCTGACCCTCACAGCCTTGGTCCTCACTTGTGACGACGTTCGTGAGGTAAACACCAAAGGGGCGAAAGTGTCAAGAACCAGCAGCGCGATGCGAGGAGCGATGGAGTGACGTATTCTGACCCCGAAGAAAGAGAGGATGTCCAGCGCCTGTCAAAAGAGGAAGAACAAACGACGTGCCTCGGGGAACGGAGTGTCCGGTGCCCGTCGACGTCGTGCTCGAGGAACGGAGTGTCCGGCCCGTCGACGTCGTGCCTCGGGAACATTGCCCGGGCTCGTGATAGCCATCATGAAAGCTAACAACGGGGTTGAGGGATGAGGGATTTCCTTTGGAGAGGGGGAGTTTATGTAACTGTAACCCTGCAACGTGTGTACATATGTATAATGTCATGTGTAGTGTACAGTCGTGCATGTGTAAATCACAGTGTGTGGTGCGTGCATGCGCGCTGCCACCACCGGTCGTCAACGCACTTGCAAGTCTTCTTTAAGACTGAATGAAGCCTTCTTCAGTTGCTTGAAGCATCCATATTCACCCCAGCAAGGAACAGTGTGTGTGCCTGCACACCTTTCATGACAAATTTCAACACAGAGGGTAGCCATTAGCACCATCAAGCCTGTGCAATGGTTGACAACCTACGGTGTTTGTCCATGCTCTACATTTCAAATGCTTAGCATCAAGCAAGTACCATTTAAAAGGTCTTTGAAATGGCTCGGCCTGGGTTCAAACCACTGACTCTGAGCGGACACTCTAACCATTACACCACCGAGTCTGGTCTGTACTTTGGACATCATAAAGTCACCAAATTCATATTTTCATCTGAATACGTCAAACGAGCAGAACCAGGGATTTGAACAACATGAGATCTCACACGTGTATATAAGATGGATGTTTGTAGCATGTGTACACGTCTTGTTCACATCATCCTGAGAAAAGTACTCGGATGGAATACCAGACAGGCCGACTTGTAATCCCATTCACGGCTTTGTTTATCTGAGAATGTTTAACCTTTTGTTGTGTCTAAGTCCTATCTACATTGTACCATGATTTTGTTCCGTTTGTATTTGTGCTTCAGTGCAATCAAAGAGCAAAGAAGTCAGACGTCGTCCGGTGTACGTGTCGACTCTCAGAGCCATCGATACGGTCGAACTGGAGAGCTTGAAAAGGTGAGGAACTTTGACTGTTTTAATTCGTCACAACTTTTTCAAAATCATCCGTTTCATCACAGGCGCACATATTGTCCAGCTTACAACTGACTTCCCACCACATTACACAGATTGTTACATTCACCTTGCGAGTGTCAGATGATGCCTTCAGAAGATCAAAGCCGGTCGATTTGGGGTCGCATGCGGTCACTGCGATGTGTTGTGCAATCCTTTCGCTGTTAAATCCGTCTCTCTCGTAGTTCAGGTCGATGGTATTCTGCAATCCTGAGGTGCTGTATATTGTAAATAAATTTCATTTTTATTCTCCCAGTTGCAAATGGCTGTGGCGTCAAGTGAGTTATTCGGCATGGCTGTCGTCGTGGGCGAGAGAATGTTACCACCCTTACAAGTATCATGATGTACGGTATTGGAAATAATTTGGAAAAGGAGGAAATGCTGGGTATTACAATGCAAATCACACACGATAGAATGGTTGTGAAAATGAAACTCTCTGTTCGTGTCGTTCACTTGTTGAAATGGTGCACTGTGATTGGTTGTTCCCGAAAACCTTTGCTGACTCTTCCACTCCTCAGTATAGTTTTCGGGCAGCGACGCATCCATCGAGACATTCATTCGCGCCAATGTGTATCTTACTGTTCTTAAACACATGTTAAAAACCGTATTTTCAGCGAGGTCATTCACAAGATATCGACTGGATTGTCATCCATAGCATCGAGAATATGCAGTGCTCAAGGTAGAGAGAGAGAGAGCTTTTCATGTTGGCCCATTCACCACAAGTGTAAAATGACATTGTTGTTTTCTTTATGGACTCAAATATATTTTTGGGGTCCAAGGGTCCTGGAGGTGTTGTAACACAAATCACCGCACCTGCATGGGAGACAAGGGCACAAAAACACTGGACTTGATTCAAACAAACGTAGCTGCTGACGCGAAGAATCCTTGGCTTATCACTGGTCGTACTTTGGTCCAACGAGCGGTTGCTGTGAGAGACTTAAATGAGATTTGTTACCTGCATAGTCTGTGAGCATCAGCTGTGGCTGTATGGACATGTGGCTCATTTTCCTGACACTGATACTCACCAGATTCTCTCAGCGAGGGAGTCCTGTGAGTGAGGAGGCCAATGGCCGAACACGTGCCTCGTGGTGCAGCAGGTTGATCAGCATCTCAAGGAAATCGGGATGGGCCAGACATCTGCCGGGGGATGGCAAGACAGAAGGTCCCTGGCGTACTGGCGGAAAGTTGACGCAGCGACGCGCTGCTCCGGCGCATGCTCCATACTTGACCTGACCTCCGCCCCCCCCCCCCTTCCTGCCCCCTTGCCCTCCATGGGATGCCAACCTGTGGGCTTTATCTATGCTCTGTCCTCTAACTTCTGAGTGTCCAACAATGATTTAGGACGTACCATTTTTTTGGCTTTGGTATTGTTTGAATAGCCAACCTACCAGATTCTAACCGTAAGATAGCCTAGAAGTCTGCACACTTGCCTCTAAGCTGTCTAGCCTTGGTTTGAGTATTAAGCAGCTGTGTCATGCTGGTACTTTGCAAGCAGGGGATTCATCAATGTGTGTGCCGTCCCCGAGATGGACGTCAAACTGGGCGTCCCATCTCTTGGTGGACTATTGCTGGCACTCTGAACAAAATTCCTGCTCTAACCTACTGAGAGGCACTGCATCAGATGCACAGCTGTGCCTCCACAAAATTATGCTACCCACTGCACATGCTGCATACAAAAGAAGAGCAGCACATTTCCCACCCAGTCTGGTATCAATTGGATTCTTGGCTCAGTTGTCTTCAGGTACTCGTCCACTGATGCACTGGAAAATGGCATGTTGGGCTTCATTGACATCTGCCACATGCTTCGACCATACATGGTGCATACGAAAGAGGACAATGTTTTAACATCCGGACTGTCCGGGGTTGTGAGGTTTTTTTTTTTGTTTTTTGAACGTTTCAACTTGATTTCTGTACATCTTGTTCCTTGATTACAATGTCATACTTTCCCTTTTTTTGTAGAATGCTGCAGTGACCGCAACCGGTGCAGACGTGAAGCCCTGTTAGTGCTGCCGTCACGCCGGGTTGCTTGTTCTCCAAAACACTAACTAACCGGAAATGTCATTGTAGCGGCGATTTGTTACCGCTTCCTCAGTCCATGATGATTTTCAATTTGCACGCTCCCCCTCTGTAGATCTGCCAGGCATACCCCAATCGAGTGATGGTTTGTCGGTGTCCAAATCCCTCACCAAAATTTCCCGGCCATTATGCTGTGGTGGAAAGCAGTCAGTGTCGGCTTCCTCATGTGCGCCTTGGAGATTTTCTGATTGTTGTCACGAGGCATTTCTCCTTGGAGTCATTAAGTGAATTGGATGCAATGGCTACCATGGGAGACAACAAGTTTTTTTTTTTTCTGGCCAACAATTCATGCCAATTATGATTCTTCCATCCAATAAGGAGAAATCCCTCCAGATGATCAGCTAATCGCCAAGAACCCAACAGCACCAAAACGAGTCAAGGGGTAATGAAGACACCTTGGAGAAAAGCGCAAATTGATGTCATGAACAGAAAACATAGTTTTAGACGCAATTGGAATTGGTGCAAGTGCTGTGTCGGTAAACAAGCTCTGTTATTAACGAGTTGACCATATGGTACATTAATAGAGTGAGGACAAAAATACAGGTGAGTGTGAGTCTGCTGCCCTTTAAAAGCGAAAGTGTAATTTGTTTGCAGACATGACCCTGTTTCAAGAGAATGGAAGGAAAAACTTTTAAATGGATGGATGGAGGATCGGGCTCAGAAAAACGCTCCTCTTAATGTACTGGTCATTTGCCAAAAGTCTGATCTCGGTATAACTCATTTATATTGATGAGCATCTGCCGGGGTAATGCAACCCCAAAAATGTCTGCTAATGGTCATCGACTCATTGCATATTCAGAGGAACTCAATGCTTTATTCTGAGCGAGTTTCATTCGTGACCTCCTATGTTGATCTAGAACCTCTTTTGGGCGTCTGCTGGGGTGATGCCACCCCAAAATGTCTGATAATGGCCATACCATATTCAGGAGGCCTGATTCTTCACTTGGGACCTCCGACGTTGGATCTGTGCCTTTTTGGGCGGCTGCTTTTGATGGCACGGGGGGCTAAAACCACCAGCTATATCCGTTAGCGTCCATTTTCTAAGCTTAGAGGAGGTTTCTCACATTATTTGTACCTCATTCGTTGGAGCTCAATGGTCTTGGCTGCCGGTCTATTCTGGCACCTCACGACGTCGAAGAGTGCTCTTGTAGTTTTTTTTTGTTTTTTAGATCATGGTATTTTACCATCGGCTTCTGCGAGTTCTCGCATAATGATCATATGATGAAGTTCTTGAAGGGAAGGAATTGTTTAGTCTTTCGTTTGATTTTTTTTTTCCTCCTAATTGTTTCTTCAAACACTTCTTTCCTCTTTCTCACACACTAAGCGTTTGCTGCTCTGTTTTGCTTCTTTTATTTTTATTTTATTCTCAGGGAGCTTGAGCAGGAAAGGGAGTTGCGAATGTCCTGCCAGCAGAACGCACAGCTGCACAGCTTGCAGCTTCAGGCCCTGCAGAACGAGCACAAGAAATTGCAGCAGCAAATTAAGGCACGAGAAGACTCCCCACTTTTCGGGTATCCTGCAATATTTCTTTGCTCATGTTCTGTACACTATCATATCAAAGTTCATGGACACTTCCCAGTTGAGAATAATTGCTTACACTCGTATTTGTTTTGTAGAGGAAAGCATATCAACGATGTCGAGGATAAATAATCGGGGAACATCTCATTCCTCTTTCGGAGCAACACATCCGAGAGGAACGTGCCAACATTTTTATGCCTCCGCTGATGAAGTCGCCGGAGGCAATGTTTTTGTGTTGTCCGTCCGTCGTCCGTCCATGCTAATTTTCTCTGCTTTCTCTGCAACCGCTTCTCTGATTGTTGCGATTATACTCATAGGATGTTTTTATGATAATTTTGACGTCGTAGGTCCAGTGTGTGGTAGCTGTTGGAAAAAAGAAAAACTTTAGATCTCTATCTGAAACCGCTCCATGGAAAAAAAATACAAAAGGAAACTTTGACACATGTGAAGTACTCCCATTGGAAACAAGTGTATTTTTATTTTTTTTATTTTTTCGCTATCATAGGTGGTTTCATTATGACGTCATAATTCCACACGTCAAACGCTTATCCAATCAGTATGAAAAATTTTGAGGTCATCTTGGGCTAAATTGCATGGGGAGGGGGGGGCGCAATTGATGACATCATCCTTCACTTGGTTCGGCAGCCATATATATTTTTTAAACATGAAAAATCTTCCAAAATCTTCTCCGAAACAGCTGAAAATATTTAGGGGAACTTTACAGGTATGATCACCATGCCTTGGGGATAGCAGGGTGTTCACGAATAATTATAGGTCACATAGTCTGGCAGCCATATTGGATTGAATGAAAATCCTGAAGTTCTTTCTCTTGAACCACTTCATCAATCGACGCGAAACATCACAATTATGATATATTAGTCATGGGGAATATACGTTTTCAATTTCAACCTGATCGGATGCATGTTCAAGCAGCCAGAATTATTAATATTTTGAATCTGTGTTCAGGGATTTAAATCAAACTGGTACAAGCATATATAATGATGTAATAATGTGGGTGATGGCATATGTGGTGGCGTCGCGTCATCGAGAGTGCCTTCTCGTTGTGTTTTGTTTTCTATCACAAATTGAGGCTCATTGAAGAGAAGGTGATAGAGGGTAAACGGCAATGAACAGATAGCGCAGCTCCAGTTTCTTGAATTAAAAAAGGAATGAACAAACTGGGAAAAAGAGACTGATGGAGAAAGAGAGGGAAGGAATGTTGTCAACCTGCAAGTAAGAGGTTTGGGTTTTGTTAATGAGAGTAGGAAAGATTGTGGTTGCGATGGGCTATAACCTGAGATGGTCGTGCACAATGTCATGCCTGAATCTGTGGAGGGTAGAGTGAGATTGAACAGCCTCAGGAAGGTTCCATGGATGGGAGAAGTGAAGAATACAAGAGTTGCCGTGTGTAGTCAGTCTGGATAATTTCAATGGCGACCATGAACCGCTCGCTGTGCCACACAGCACCTGCTGCTCAGTCTAACAACAGGTGGTGCTTCCCACAATCCACCGACTTCTTACTGTATAGTCGGCGATGTCATACTCAAGTCGGTAGATGTGAACTGCCAGAAACCTGCATAATATATTGTAATCTCAGTAATCCGAATGCAATCTCAGTAGTTTAAATTGGAATCACAACCATACACGATACTGCGAATGTACATTCCTTACGTTTGCTTACCTGTTTTTGTAAAGCAGAATCTGCCCTATCTTGCAATGTATTTTCTCTTTACTGGACATGCATGGTGGTTAACTTACGGACTACGAGTTGATGTGTTGCAGGTAGTTTGAGAGAACTAATCGCCATGGCTTCCGCAGGAACCCAAGAAAACCAGGTGTCGATTGCCTGCTGCACTGAGCAACCGCCCAGTCAGATGCAGGTCGAAGTCACAGTCGGTGTACATCTTCGACAAGGGCATCCAGGTGTCTGCAATGGGCCAATGCCGTGTCATGGCTTACTGCCAAGACCTCGGCATCCTGGCTGTTTCACAGCCTTTGCAAGCACTTCCCTTTTGGCAGGTTGGGTGGAAGAATGTTCTGGTTTTCATGCGATATTTTTTTTGGAAGTTGTCCATGGTGTTATTAACATGCTAACGTTGTTTTTCTCCATTTACCTTGGCTCCTTGCGTGTGTTCGTGTGTCTTTGTTTTTTTTTTCTCTTACCAGTTTTTTTATGTTTCTGCTGCCGAAGTTTCTGGAGGCATTATGTTATTGTGTTGTCCATCGGGCTGTCCGTCCATGCCTTCGTGATGGTTTTTTATTACCGTGATAACTTAAGAACGACTGAAGCGATCCAAGTCAAACTTTACAAGTATGTTTAATGATGCAAAGATGAGCTGATTCGATGATGGGTTAAAGAGATCAAAGGTCAGAGTCCCGTTGGGTAAAAATTATGTTTCCGCATTAACTTGTGAACAGTGATGGGATTTGACATATTTGGTACAAGTATAAACCCATACAAAGATGAAATGATTCGATTTTGAGTTCAACAGGTCAAAGGTTATGTACCTTTTGAAAACCTTTTGTATACCATAACTTGAGTTTGAAGCATCGGAGTTGTCTCTCTCCTCTCTCCTCTGTATCGTCCTCTCTCTCATGTGACAATTTTTTCATGTGACCTTTGATCGAGATCAAACGTAACAGTGGGTCGACAGTGAACGTGTGGGGAAGCATATCCATTGATGCATGTTCTAGTTTGTTTTTTTCTTTCAAGACACATAAACCCAACTGCCGACTCGGGTGCTGTAACTAAACATGTGAGTATGGAAATGTTTTGGTCGTTTGTAAATGTCACGGTACATTTGTTTGTGAACCTGAATGCACACATCTTTTGGCATGACGATGATGCTGTTTTGCAATGATGAATGACTTGAGTTTTACTATTCTTTTTACTCCGTCGTGAAGATGAGAACCAATCTATGTTCTTGCTCTGATAATCTAACCTGATTACTTACTGTCTTGTTGAATCCACACATGATGAGCTGCTTTTTCAATATCCAGGTTTTGGTGTCAAGATTATCAGCTGCAATGACATGAGGAGCTGCCAGTACATTGGAATACACAACAAAGAAATTCGAGCATTGGCCTTCAACCTACAGCAGGACAACTTGCTGCTGTTCTGCCTCCATGGATAATCACGTGAACATACCAGGTAGCTTGTACCGACATTGATTTCAAGGCGTGCTGTCGTGACTCTTTGGTTTCCGGATACTATAAAAGCGGTGAAGCCGAGAAGCATTCCTGCTAACGATAGTTCTGAGAGGTGAGATGGAATGGTCAATAAAATTCGGATTTATTTGTTTTTAAAGATTTTAGTCCGATTAATTTATTTGAAGTTTGGGAGGTGCGCAAGGTAATTGTTTTCCTTTGCTCGAATTCATTCATTTTGTAAGTAGTCTGTGCTGGGAGCCCTGTTCTGCCACTGATGCAGTACCCCTGTAGGTGAGAGCAGGATTTTTTTTTATTTTTAATGATGAAGGCTCCATTCGTGAGTGATTATATTGTTTTTCGAGGCACGTTTTAAATAAATGAAGTGCATTGATAGAAAAGTGAAGAGAAGAGAGAATCCTCTACGAGCTTTTGAGGAAGTAAAAAAAAAAAAAAATCTGCTTTTTGAAAATGAAAGGTTATAAGTGTTTGTAAAGGCATGAGAAGGTGAATAGTTCCATAGTTGGCGGTGTAGGGGAAGAAACAAATGTCATAACTCCCACCCTGAGTTGGAATGGTTCGCAATAATCATGTGACTTAGTGGTTTGTCGAGTATTTGTGGTCTCGCTAATGGCGGAGGTACACAAGCTGCAAGTTCTTGGGAGGAAGAACCAAAGTAATATCGATAGAAAAGAGAAAGAGGGCCAACTTTGTGGCGTAATTTGAGTGGGCTGAAGTTGTTTCAGGATGCTGGCAATATCACCTACTCTTCGTGAAGGACATCGTGGGATCTTTAACGTCCATCAACTAATGTTGGCAGATGGGATGCCCGGTTTAACATCCGTCTGAGGGATGGCACACGCATTGATGAATCGTCCTGCTTGCAAAACACCAGGATGACAGTTTTATAGCCATATCGTGTTCGAACCCAGGCTCGACAGCTCCAGGGTCCAGTGTAACATACCTCTTGGCCACCCTACTAGCCATTTGTTCGGATAGATTAAGATTAGGAAATGTAAATGAATGAGATCCCCCCACTGATGTTGCTAAATGTGTCTGTACCATAATGCCTGCTCCATGATTAGGATACCATCTTCACGATTTAATGTTATTTTTGGAAAATCGAACATTATGTTTTGACCACTGTAGAACATGAATCGGAACACGAAGCTGCAGCTTAGCAGCTCTAAATTTGTTAAATTGCACCAATTTCATCCTGATCATACATGTGCATAAAACAGTGAAAAATTTTTTGTCTGTCTGCCTGGCAATCAAACAAAATTTAAAATTGTTCCATAAGGAAACTTACTGTTTTTTTAATGACGTCATAAAGGACACAAACAACAGCACGGGTAACTAATGTAACGTGTTAAATAAGGTGATGGAAAAGACGCTGCATAAACGGTGGTAAAATTCTGAAATGTTTTTTTTAATTCTTATTTTTTCTACAACTTTAAAATCTTATGTGTGTATTAGGGTGTACCATTTTTGCAAAAGTAGTTGCTGGAATGAAGCACTATGTGCCTATCGATTCCACTAGTGAAGTTAGGTGATCGACCAAAGTTTGAAAATTTTCCCGCCTTTTTTGACCGAGGGCCGCCATTTTGAAATTTCAGGAAAAATCCATATTTTTGGAAATAATATTGATTTTGAATATTTAAAAATATATATATATTCTCTGTGTTTAGATGGCCGAATGCACTTCAGTCGGCACCAGTATGATAGTAAGTACCCGTAAATATTATCACAAACTTGTCCCGCCATTTTGAGAAGGGGTTGCCATTTTGGAAATTCAGTGAAAATCGTATATTTTGTGTATATCTAATGAAATATTTTTTTTATTTTTCTTTGTGTACTTGCAGATAAACTTGACTGACCATTAGGTCTGTTCTATGCTAAAGCATTCCTACAGAGTCCACTTAGCACATCTGTGGCACGACATGATCTGAAGTTCTGGCTGACATGTTCCTGTAAAACATTACGCAGTGGTGTACAGATGCTTATCTTGTCGTGCAATCGCCATACTTGGTACTTAACACCTCAGTTAGTTGTGTTGTCCCTAGCTGATAATGGTGGCCGAACACAGAGAGAGAGAGTTGATGGGACAAGTGTTATTTGATACAGAACGGCCTGAGAAGTTCGACTCTGGCAAGCCACAACTTCCCCACATGGAATTTAATTCAACTGATGATATGCCAACGCTAAGGTCTTTCATTAGCAAGAATCCTGGCTGATGTTTGACTTCCTAGAATAGAGATGATCAGGAGTGGCTGCAGACACCTGTGGCTATGTGGGACAAGTTCGCTAGTTACAGGGAATTTTGCGAAGGTGCTAATTTCTTTGCGTGTCGTAATGATCGAGCTGAAAGAGGAATTAAGCTAGTGTCTGACTTTATTCATATGTGCAATGATGAGAAACAACGTCAAGCATTGCTACAGTGCGTGGAAGAGCACAGGAAGCTTTACCCAGACTATACAAAACAAACGCTGTGTCTCTATAAGATATCTGTGTGGTTGCTTGTTTGCAAGATTATGTTGTCATATATGAAAACCATGTCGCTTAAACGTATTTGGTTGTTCTCATAATTAATTGATCATGCTCTCATTTGTCATTAATAATGTCTTTATGAAAACGCTACGACTGATATTCTGTAAATGCCTAACAATGTGCTGTGCAATAATTGTCAAAATATGGATTTTTCCTGAAATTTCAAAATGGCGGCCCGCGGTCAAAAAAGGCGGGGAATTTTCAAACTTTGGTCGATCACCTAACTTCACTAGTGGAATCGATAGGCACATAGTGCTTCATTACAGCAACTACTTTTGCAAAAGTGGTACACCCTAGTGTGTATATATATATATAATATATATATATATATATATATATATATATATATGTATACAGTAGACTAGGCGTAAGTCGGCAGCGTGTAACTCGTCACTTTGCCTAAGTCGGCAGCGTCAAAAGTCCCGATTTATCTAATGTTAAATCCTTTGAATGAAGTCTGTAAGTCGTCATCTCTGAA
>CM068959.1:9469725-9488201 GCA_035128595.1 Eptatretus atami | reverse complement strand
TTTGGTCGATCACCTAACTTCACTAGTGGAATCGATAGGCACATAGTGCTTCATTACAGCAACTACTTTTGCAAAAGTGTACACCCTAGTGTGTATATATATATATATATATATATATATATATATATAATATATATATATGTATACAGTAGACTAGGCGTAAGTCGGCAGCGTTAACTCGTCACTTTGCCTAAGTCGGCAGCGTCAAAAGTCCCGATTTATCTAATGTTAAATCCCTTTGAATGAAGTCTGTAAGTCGTCATCTCTAAGTCGTCACTTTGTCTTAAGTCGTCAGATGTTGTCCGTTCCTGCGTAATGGAAACTCAAGTAAATACCACACCTAACTCTTCACACGAAGTTTCTACCTCGTGAGAAGCCCGATTTCATGGAATCTTGATGCGCGCTCATTGGTTTACACCGCCAGTGATAGGCTATTTATAACTGCGCTGCGTTCAGCTCAGTCAGCGTGCCGTCCCACATGCATCTGAAGAGGTAGACAGGCTGCGCAATGCAGTCTCTGGCGAAGGAGTAAAGGATCGATTGAGCTTAAGTGTTGAAGTCCGATTCATGGGTTTTATATTGCTTGTTTTGTACATCACCACACTGCTTTCACATAGGTATTGATGGTAGTCATCACGATGGACTGTGTGTCATGTAATTTGTCGATGGTATATGACTTTTCATTCCATATGAAAACTTCATTCTACATTCATTCCAATGAATGAATTCTAACAGCCATTCATTCCACATTTGTCGATGGTCATATACCATCACCGATGGTATATGAGTTGTCTACAGTTGTTCATTATCTTTACTTTTGATAAAGTGATTCATGAATTCCATCTTTGCTTGATCACTTCCCAACTCACCAATGAACCCCGCACCTATGCCCCGAGGATTGTGTTTTCCTTTGGTACAATAGCCGGCTTAGAGATTGTTGCGCCATCTCACACGTACGTGTCCAGGCCACGCACGACTCATCCTTCACCCCACAGTCATCATGAATGTCGAATACGCGTAAGTCGTCACATGTCTAAGTCGTCACTTTTTTCTCGGTCCCGATGGTGACGACTTACGCCTAGTCTACTGTATATATACATATATATATTATATATTATATATGCATTATCTGTATGTATCTCGTCTCTCCTCTCTCAAAGGGGGGGAGCGGGATGTGAGCACGTGGAGGGGCGGGGTGAGGGGTAAAAGCACTCTATGCATGGGGAAATATGTATTCCTTTCTTCTTCTTCTCACCCAAATTTTTTGGCAAACTCGATGACTAATTGGTCCATCAACGAAGCGACGGGAGGCTCTGCTCGTTTTATTTGAATGAATTAAACAATTGAACAGTGTGGAACACAAATCGCTTTCTTCGCACTTTCAAAAACCTTTTATTTCGTTTAGCTGTACTTTGACAAAATATTACGCCATTTTATGTCATCTCAACCAGTAAATCAAATTTGCTGCGCCTCTCTTAGCGTTGGGGAACATCGAGATTCAGACAAAATGGCGGATTGTAGGAAACTCAATAAGCAAGAGCTTAAAGACCGTTCCATGTCCTTTTTTTTTCTCAAGACTGTGGGTGGAGTAAGGTGTTCTATGAACTTGTTATCCAAATATTAATTTTTTCCCATGATATCTACAAATGTGCTCCCTCATTAGCGTGATGACAAACAATGTGGTTCAAAAGTACAATGCTGGAAAGCAAGTGTGGAGCTGTTGTTGGAATCAGGACAACCCTACGTACTTTTATGCTGGATTGATGAATGGCGTTGTCCTTGGTTACGACACGAGAAACACGAGAAATTTTGTCTCACAGCTGAGCCCTCCAGCAGGCAGGTAAATATATTTGGCTAGTGTGTGACTTTATGTTTTTGCATCATTTGGTGTCTTCTATTTCTAACTTGTCCTGCTTTTCATGTAAATTTAGCAAAGGTACAATGTGGAGCTGCAGCGAAGAGTGTGACACTCAAACATTAATGGGTCTTCTATTGCTAAAAACAGACCTGATCGATATGACAGTAGTATGCTGCAATGGAAAAAATATGCAACATGGTCTTCTGCAGGAGCTGTTGCCCAGTCGCTTCTTTAATGTACATCCCTTTAACTGGCGTTGCAACTGGGGTGGCCTGATGGTTGGCACGCTGGAGGTGCCATTTTCTGGGAGAAGAAGAGTGGACAAATACCTGCCACACTGCCTGCCGGCAGAACAAGGGACAAGTTGCATGGACATACAGGTGGACCCATTCACGAAGAATTACTTGCTAGAGCTACAGACCAAGTGAGCTCTTCGGATTCATGATGCATTGCTTTGCAAACATTCTGATTGTTATACAGTCCAACAGCATTAATCCTACACACGTACATTTGACCTATGTTATAACTATAATGAAGAACTAGTCTTGCTCACAAACGCTAGTCTGTCTGCTCGGTGAAGAGGTAGAATAACCAACCCTCGCCCCCATCCCATCTCCCCACGTTTTTGCTCCGAAGAAGGGATACACCTGAAACGTCGCTTTCTTACTTCTGACAGCTGGGCATACTTCGATATTTTCTAACTCGTGGAACGGGTTCAGATTGACTTGAGTGGAAGAATTCTGATATTATGTACAGTGCCTTTGTGCAATTTACTGTAAGAAAATGATGGCAACGTGTCGTTGCACTTTCCTTGGTTAATTAATCAACGGGAGCAAAGAGTTCTGTGATTCGCTCACTCAAATTGCATTTGTGCATTGCCAACTCTCAGTTGTGAGTCTGAGACACACTTGGTTGGCTTCAGTGTTACGTTAGAACAAGAGCACCATTTGAACATTCACTGGTCTTTCCATTGTCTGTTTAGTTTGACTAGTATTTCGGTGGTAGTTGCAGAATTCGTCTCACTTCGCCCCGACACATCCTGCACACCTGTCGCAATTTGTTTCTGTAACTCATGATTGTCGGCATCATATGCGACGCCAGTGTTGGATACCTTGTTGATCTGTTACGAGGAACTTCTCATGCTTTTATTTTGGAGCGAATCGCATTTGGTGCAGTGTTGCTCATTGTCCCTACATTTGCAGTGCGATTTTGGTGATGCAACCTGTTATTACGCCGCTCATGTGAAGCATAAAGCGGGTTAAGCAATTCGTTCATCTCCGTCCGCTCCGTCTACAAATGTCAGTTTGTATCGAGGAGCAAATTATTTAAATTGAATGTTGTATTTTGAACACGAATCAGAAAATGAACCTGCCGTTTGAGCAGTACCGTGTCTCTAAATTTGTCCCAATTGCACATGTTAGTAATCCCTTTAATTTAGGGGGTGTGTAGTAATCCCCTTTAATTTATGTACCTCCCCAAAATAGGAGTGATTTTTTTTTTTTTACCTTTTTAAACTCTGTCTGCCTGGCCGGCAGTGAGACAAAATTGAAAATCATTCCAAACAGGAAACTTACTGTCTTTTTTTAAGGACATCACAAAGGCACATGCACGAATAACTAATAGTCACGTGTTCGATAGGCGGTAGTGCTATAGACACTTGCGTAAAGCGATACAGTCATCAACTCCATTTGAAACCTTTATCCCTGAGCACGGGTCAGCTTTTTTGCGGGCTCCAATCATGGTACCTTTCTCGTGCGAATTTTTTTTTAACGCCGGATGGCCCTTCCTGACTCCAACCCTTTTTATGTCGGCCTTTGACACGCAGGGATAATTCACCAGTAATGCTTGGTGCTCAATTTCGGCCGACTTTGGGAAGGATGACAGGCTGAGTCAACACCTGATGTAACTCGGCGGCCAGCGGGCAGCTCGAAACTCAGAACCCCGAGGATCCAAGCCACCACCTAACGAACTTGAAGCCACAACAGGTCATGCGATAAAGCGAACACCAGTAAATTCCGGAATTAATTTATCTTTATACGACTTTCTTATAATCTTTATTTTTTTAAAATTCATTACAGGCGAGTCTTGACTGCGAACGAGTTGCGTTTGCGAACAATCGTTTCTAAGTCAGAAGTTCATGAGTCGGAACTCGATTTCCCCATACGCACTGTTATAATGGTGCTTCGGTTCTACAACCAAGCCAAGATAGTCATTTAACACGTGATTAAGTTGAAAAATATTAATAAATTTGGCAAGAAATGATCGTAAATAATACTTCAAGCAATTTTTCCTACTGGCAAACATCACTCCTTGTGTTTTATTATTACTCCCTACCAATTTCAGGGGATTATATCGTGTTACGGTTGTCAGGGTAGATGGAGGAAATTATAGGAAAGTTAGGATTGAATGGAGTTGTTTCTGTTCCGTGGACGTGTAGGAGACATCTGAATTATTAAGTAGGAAATTGTGAGCTTTAAGTGTTACATGTCACCACCACGGGGGCGTGGTGCAGGTGTTAATTAGATAGGGATGAAAGAATAAGTTCCTTCCAGTATGTGATGCCCCCCCTGTAACCTATTCCCGTTTTTTGCATTTTGCAAGCGAGGCCAAATGTTCCGAGCAGTCAGAAGCCCCCACCTCCAAAGTGTGACGGCGGGCGAAGTCAAAGCCATGGACGTGACATCAGAAGGCTAGTCAAAGCGTGCCGAGCGGCTGGAAGCCCGCCCTCCAGGGTTTCATGCGAACAGCATGCCCGGAGGAGGAAACGGAGGGGGGGGGGGGGATTTCCGTGTGAACGTCAAGTCAGAGTTGAGAGTTAGGAAGGAAAGCACGAGTGCGCGAGTGAGGGACGCACGTGGTCGCGAGACGAGAACATAGTTTAGGGAGATGGCCTGAACGGAACAGGGCTTTACGGGCTGACTTCCTTTCCGACGCATGAAGAAGACGGCAACGATTCTCGTATTCGCGCTGAGGCGATTTGGCTCCGTACTGAGCAGACGCTGCCCATCGACTCTTGTTTGGGCATGAAGGTACGGACCGAACGAGCCTCATGTATGTGACCGAAGGGGACGGCACCATCCTGATAAAGAGCGTCTCGGCAGGTGTTGATGGTATGAAAAAGCTGCACGACGGTCGGTTGGGAACGATTGATGCACGAAGAGGCTGCACGGGGCCCTGAGCCCTGGTGTTGGATACGCTCACGAATTGCCTGACGTCAGTTTTTTCCCGCTGTGAGAGAGCGACTTGGTGCCATTTTGGCGCGTCCTACACATGCAAATACACAGCGCCTCAAATGCCAAGTTCACAAAGACCAATGCTCTGGACGAAGCTAAGTGCCCTTAAGAGGGAGAATTTGCTTTCCTTTTATTTTCGTTCCCCTTGTCTGTAATTTGTCTGTGTGTAGAGGCGCTTCAATTTAGACTTTAAGATAAGTTTATCTTTATATCGCATAAGTCACGGAAGGAAGGAGGCGGGACGCACGGCCGAGAAGTTCCTCCCAAAATAGGCATTTGCTATAACATCTCGTTTCAATTTGATGATTTCTGTCCATGTTGACTTCCTCCTAAGTATCATATGTATGAAGGTGAGTGCCCAGGGGTATTGCCCCAATTTTTATCCCCTGCCGCGTGGCGGAAGGGGGATATTGTTTGTTCCCAGGTCATCCGGCTGTCGTCCGTCCGTCGGGCGTCAACTATTAATAGCTGTGAGTGGCGATAACTCATAAACTGTTCGCCATACTCGATTGAAATTTTGGGTCACACATGTAACCACTGAAAAGGAAGAACCCTATTGATTTTGGGCGTAGGGCCAGATCCCAAGATGGCCGACTGTGGGCGGCCAATGCTTGAATAAATATGTTTTTTGTAATATGGAAAACCGCTTAATCTGATTTCAATTATTTTGGTTACTACGTTCCCTCACCCCTGGGGAACTTTTCGAGATGTGACCAAATGGTGTCTTGTTTCCATTCACCTCCTCATTAATCTGGACATATGGGTTGACCTTTTTCATTCCAATGGCGGGGGATCCCATCTCTGATGGTATATTTTGTTTGTTTGTTACCCCTCGTTGAAGGTTTTATATGTGTATTGCTTTTTGGGTCCGTTTAATTGTCCGCACAGCAATTTCGTGTTTTTCTCCACAACCGCTTTGTCGCAATTGGAGACATTTTCACCATTGGTTGGCGACTACTCTATGGAATGTTTTAAGATATTTATGACCGTCATAAGGTCAGTGGTGTGGACAGCTGATTGGAAAAAACTTTGACTCTGTAACTGAACGCATCCATGACAAAAAATAAGTGAAACTTGGAAAACAAAGATACTCCCATGGGAAAATTGGTGGATTTTTTATTTTTGTTAGTTTTTCCATATAGGTGCGTTTCGTTAATGACGTCATAAATTTTGCATAATGTTAGAAACGCTACATAGATCAGTCTGACAATTTTTGACGTGTCATCTGGGGATAAATGTTCCACAAATAAAATAAAAAATTCATGACGTCGTCAATCACGTGATTAGGCCAGCAATTATTGGTTTTTAAAATTATTTTATTTTTTTAACCTTCAAAAATCTTTTCTGGAAATTGGCTCAATTCATCTTGAGGTGAAACTTTAAAGACATATGACGCCTATCCATGAGGAACATTAAAGGTCACACATAATGAATGTCATAGTCACATGAGTTTGGCAGCCGTATTAGTTTTGAGAAAATATTAAATAATGTTTTTCTCTGGAACGCTTAATCGATCAACAATGAACTTCACAGTTGTGATCGAGTTGGTGGATGTGGAATCATGTTTTAAATTTCAACTTGATCAGACACATCCATCTGGCAAGCCAGGTTTTATTTATTTTTTGTTAGGGTTTTTTTGTTTTAATTTTAATTTTAAAGCACACTTGGCTGTGCCTGGATGGGTTTGAGGGAAGAGGAGTAAGCGGCTGAATGTAATCCTTCCAGGTCCTCCTGAATGACGTCATGTTTCTTTTTTGTTTGTTCGGGTTCCTTCTGATTACTCCATGCAGGACTTGTACCTATTTGATTCTTCCAATTGATTTGGAAAATTGGAATTTTTTTTTAATCTCCATTCTAACGTTCAAGTGAGATTGATAATTTAAAAACGTCACGTGGTCAGGTCAAGGTGGTCCCATCAAACAGCGGGACGTCCTTGGTACCCAGTCATCACTACTAGCAGTTATATAAGTGGATTCTACTTGTCCTCATTTATTAGTAACACACATACACAAACACCACACAAACAAATCCTGGCGAGGGTCCTGCATCTCTGATTTGCTCTTTTTCTTTTTTTTGTTGTTGTTCTACGCAAGCATATTATGAGAGCACATAAGTTTTCCATAGGTGGTTTAATTGTCGGTGTAAACTTGCTTTCTGGTTCTGTGGATTCTTCTGAAACGAAGGCCAGATAGCTCTCAATAAATGGTTCGGGTGGCTAAGGCTTCGAGACACAGTGGATCATTCCTTCAATGGAATTGTAAATTTACATGGGTGATACTCTGAGATAACGTAACCTAGCATTTGCTTTGTAATGAAATTGTCAAGGTATTCCCAATCTCAGTGTTTACCGGGACTTGTTGTTCTGTGTTAATTGGCCCAGTGCTGGGCCATTGTAGAAATGCGTTTTACTACATTTCTTGAGAAACGCCATTCACAGGCAAGAATACACAATGGTCCGCTCTTGTTTCCGGTGCACCTCCAAACATTTTTCACTACTTTGGTTCATTGAGCCCGTTAGTTGAGCGAGGCATCCTTCAAAGGCTCCAGTTCATACCACCTTTTTAAGTGGAATAGGCACCTTCTTCCAACAATACTCTTTTGCATAAATGAATATATCCATCGGTTTCTTCATTAGAAAATATTGCCTACATGTTAAGGGGGGTGATCCATAGCTGACTGTCGGTAGTGTAACATGGTTCGTGTGTATCAAGTCATAGTTGCCCATGACAGTAATCCCCCGTTTCTCGGGGGTTACGTTCCAACCTCCCCGCGCTAATGTGAAAATCCGCGATGAATGGACGCCTCCCCCAAAAATCGGATTCGCTGGTCTGGTCGGTTTGGCAGTGATTGGGTTGAGGTGCCGGAGATCGACTGGTCGGTCTGGTCGGTTTGGCAGTGATTGGGTTTGAGGTGTCGGAGATCACCTGTCTGGTCTGGTGGTTTTGAGGTGCTGGGTATTGAGGCAGTGCTGTCCAACGGCGGCAAACTTTTTCCTCTCCGAAGCATATATCGGCACCTTAACCTTCTCCTGGAGCGTCCTAGGACCTTCCTCTGGCGCTTCGGTTTCTTGCAGAAACCTTGAAGGTGCAGGGCGTTTGGGCGGCATGTGTGGGCTTGGAGAAAAACGAGAAATATTGAAGTTCACAAGCGAAACTTTGTCTCGTGCGTTGTGTGACTGTCGAGCACCACGCGTTATAATTATTGCTTAAATAATTTATATTTTATTTATTATTACCGCGATGTACCGGGGAATCCGCAGAAAAAATTAGTTACGTTCCAAGGAAAACCCGCGATGAACCGGGGGCGATAGTGAACCGCGATGAAGCGGGGGTTGACTGTAATCGGGGTCTGTCGGAGCAAGTCCTTCTGTTACACGTGACGCTGATGAGGCAGCGTATGTAATTTATAGACAGGAGTCCCGGTGCTATTGTCTGCGTAACACACCTTGTTTGTGGATGTGGCCAGTAAAGACTCCCATCACAAAGGCATACGTGCACACGTGTGTGAAAAGGCCGTCACAATCTGTCTGGCCTGTGTGTGCCAGCCGCACGGTGGTGTAATGTGTTGTGGGGCCCGGAAGCACGCACTGGATTATTTTTGGTGGGGCGGCCCAGAGAGACTCCGCCCAGGAGGAGATATCAGAACGGACACCAGAGCTCCCGGCATGCAGAAGGAGGGTGAATAAGCGCCTTGAGAGAGGGTCACTTGGGGTTGGTTAGGTACACGTCCCAAGGGCTGATAGTTGTGAACGCTCCTCGTGGCTGGCTCGCTTCATCTTTGGCTCACTTCGTTGTTTGCTCACTTCATCGCCCGCTCTCGTCGTTTCGCTCCTGTCGTCAACTGGGCTGTAGGGAGTCCTGCATGTGCACGCATAGTCAAAGGAAAGTGTTCGCTAGCAATTTTAATGTTTGTACAAGTGTGATCTGTGGTGCCTCGTGTGGGTTAGGCTTTATTAGCCCCCTTAGACTTCGTCTGAAACGGGGGTTTATGGATTTGGTCTCGATTTTCATGTCCGTGAGTGCGTCCGCAACCATATCTCGAAATAACATGGACCGATTTATTCACTACTTGTACAAAGACAACACATATGGTATCCATTTTTTATTTTTTTTCGATATCAGATCCAAGATGGCCGACTGGTGGCCATTTTGTTACTTAAATGTGTCCAACCATTTCTCAGACACGCACGGTCCTGATTTTGTTCAAACTTGGCACAAAGCACAGTACATGATGCCGTAACACTTGCACTTCACTTTTTTTTGCGATCAGATCCAAGATGGCCGATCTGCAGCCTTTTAGATGTAAAAAAAACCCTGGTATCGAACACGTCGTCAACCATTTTTCTCGACATGCATTTACCGATCTTTGTTCAAATTTGGCACACAGATAATATGAATGATGGGCTTACGTGGTCACGTCATTTATTTTCGAGATCAGGTCCAAGATGGCCGACTGGTGATCATTTATTACTTAAATGTGTCCCCAACCATTTCTCCGACATTCATTGTCCGCTTTTGTTAAAACGTGGCACAAATACAGTACACATGGCATTCACGTGCACCTCACTTTATTTTGCGATTATCAAAGATGGTCGACTGATAGACTGCGGCCATTTTAGTTTGTAAATAAATATGGACTAGCGCTTTAACTCGTACTGCCAAAATTACTAAAACAATCGGGGACTATGACATTTTATGTCTCTCCCCCCCCCCCCCCCTTGTTTTATTTTCTTATCCCTGTACATACGTTTGTGTCCCATTTCCCTGTTTGTGTCTTTGATTCACATCGTTTTGTTTCCGAAACTGCTCGGTACTCGTCTACCTTTCCCCGTTCCTGATAAATATACCTTTAAAAAGTAAGAAACGTGTTTGATACATCGTTCTCGTGCGTGTGTGTGTGTGCGCGCGCATCGATTTTTGGCTAATTTGGGTGACCTTGGGGAATGATAAAGTTTAAAGATACTCAAAAGCAGTAGGTTATAAATCGATCTGCCATTTCTTGGGACAAACGATCCGGCACTGAGGCATATCATGGTTAATGAGCCTCAGATGTGATAATATTTTGTGTCCCCTCGAACTGTCCTTGGATAATCAAGGTAATGGTTTCTCAAGACCATTGATGGTTACCTGGAATGGTTTCTGAAGAATAAAGGAAGGTGTATGCGCGTTTCTCAACAATGGCAATCCTGCGAAGGAGCTGTAATGTGAGCTTTACTGTACAATGGCAATCAAAAGATTTCTCTGTGCAGGAAGCTGGTTTCACCACCCCCCTCAAATTGGTTGTGGCTGTTGTCGGGGTCAATGCAGTTAGCCTTGATGGTTTGATGTGAACAAAGTAATTTCTCATCGTGCAAATGTTTTTTTTTCTTTTTCTTCAACTAAATGGTGCTAAAACTTGAAAATAATCTGGGCAATGGGAGCTGGCAGGTGACCTAAACCTAGAGGTTGTACACACATCTCAGCGTCTAACCTGGGTCTGAAACCCGACCCAGCTATAAACTGTCATCCCGATGTTTCACAGGCTAGGTGATTCATCAATGTGTATGTTGTCCTAGCGGGTGGACGTTAAATGTGTGTCCCGTTTGCCAACACTCATTGGTGGACGGTAAAGATCCCATGGTGTCCTTCACAAAGAGCAGGCGAGTTATCGCCGACACCATGTCCAAATTCAAATTCCTGCTTGGAATCAGCAGAAGGCATTGCATCAGCAGCATAGCTGTACCCCTAGTCACTGATGCTACCCACAACTCGCATTGCGTACAAACGACTATCTGGGCAATCGATGGTCAGCAACCAGACGCCGGTGGAGTCTTATCAAAGATTAAACAAACAGTACTGCTACTTCCTCGCATGACATTCAGCATTTAGAGGTTATGGCACGGACAAACTCTGTGGGTTGGGCACCCAATAGGGCTGGAGCAGGGTGAGATTTCCACTCTATTTGCCTTGACTGAGCAAGAGAAAAAGTTGCGCACAAGATGGCATCACAGTATCCAGTGTGCCTTCGGGAAGTGATGTTACTTCCCCCGACGTCGTGCATTTTGCTTGAGTCAATTGCAGTCTGTGTTATGGCAGTTGTCTGAAAGTATATCTGTGTGCGTGTGTCACCTTCTCCATGAGTCTCGAGTAACAATGTTGGACTGCAGTATATTAACCCTTGAGATGAATCAAGTCTGTTCATGTTACGCTTCAAATTCGATAATTTTGGTTGCAAGGACAGATAATGAAGGGAAGATTTGAGAGTTCAATTTGTGTGTTGGGATCTGTCCAGGCAGGAGCATCAGACAGGTGCGTCATGTACTCATGGAACTGAATGGTTATTTTGACCTTTTCATCGGAGGTCGAATTCTCGTCAAACACTTTGCAGACATTCTATGCAGGCGCTTCTTCCAAGTTCATGAGCAAGAGCAGCTTGTTTCCAAGCCCGAGTGGAGACGGGCTTCTTGTGTGCGCTGGTGACGAAGCTTTGCAAAGCACATTGGTATGACGTTTCTTCTTATTCGAATTCTTCATTGAACTTCTTTTTAAAAAAAAAAAATAAATAATATAGATGTGCTCATTTGAAGTTTCATCAACTATAAGGTTGTTAAAGCTGCACACCATCGGTAAGTAATGAGCTGATTGACTTTTGGGTTACTCAATCGTTAGGTGGGTGTGAGAACTTGCAATTGCACTTTTCGTACGGTGGGTGACACCTTGTCTTGCCATCATGTAGCCAAGCATGCTTGGCCAGAGATGGTAATGTCTGGTTTTCATCATAACTTTGGTCCAAATCTGTGGAAAGATCCCTGGTGGTGATTCTGGTGGGACAGCCTAAGATGCATTTCAAAAGTAAAGTGGACGGTACTTATGAGATTCAATCCTGATGGGGTGTTTGTGTAATCGGCTTCCATTCCTTTAAACTGGGGATGAGTACTTTGCGACATGGCATTGCCTCACACAGTGCACCGTCACTCGGATGGCTTGAAACGGCACGACTTCTGTAAGTTATCACCAACACAATGAACAAATTACACGGCATCGGCCGGTGGACGTTGAAGATCCACGGTTGTCCTTGGAGGTCGACTTGTAATCCGATACCCTGAACGAATCAAATTTCCCTGCCCGATCATCTTCAGGTGTTGGCTAGCCGGTTCGTGAAACTTCTCGCCAAAACTCGCCGGGTGACCCAAATAAGTGGTGATCAGTTGTCTGCTAATGAGAATTGAGTCGTCACTTTGTCTAAGTCGTCAGATGTTGTCCGTTCCTGCGTAATGGAAACTCAAGTAAATTACCACACCTAACTCTTCACACGGAAGTTCTACCTCGTGAGAAGCCCGATTTCATGGAATCTTGATGCGCGCTCATTGGTTTACACCGCCAGTGATAGGCTATTTAAACGCGCTGCGTTCAGCTCAGTCAGCGTGCCGTCCCACAGCATCTGAAGAGGTAGACAGGCTGCGCAATGCAGTCTCTGGCGAAGGAGTAAAGGATCATTGAGCTTAGTGTTGAAGTCCGATCATGGTTTTATATGGCTTGTTTTGTACATCACACCACTCGCTTTCACATAGGTATTGAGTGGTAGTCATCACGATGACTGTGTGTCATGTAATTTGTCGATGGTATATGATTTTCATTCCATATGAAAACTCATTCTACATTTATCCAATGAATGAATTCTAACAGCCATTCATTCCACATTTGTCGATGGTCATATACCATCACCGATGGTATATGAGTTGTCTTACATGTTTCATTATCTTTACTTTTGATAAAGTGATTCATGAATTCCATCTTTGCTTGATCACTTTCAACTCACCAATGAACCCCCACCTATGCCCCGAGGATTGTGTTTTCCTTTTGTACAATAGCCGGCTTAGAGATTGTTGCGCCATCTCACACGTACGTGTCCAGGCCACGCACGACTTCATCCTTCACCCCACAGTCATCATGAATGTTCGAATACCGTAAGTCGTCACATGTCTAAGTCGTCACTTTTTTCTCGGTCCCGATGGTGACGACTTACGCCTAGTCTACTGTATAATATAATATATATATATATATATATATATATATATATATATATATATGCCATTATCTGTGTGTATTCTCTCCTCTCTCAAAGGGGGGAGCGGGATGTGAGCACGTGGAGGGGGACGGGGGTGAGGGGTAAAAGCACTCTATGCATGGGGAAATATGTATTCCTTTCCTTCTTCTTCTCACCCAAATTTTTTGGCAAACTCGATGACTAATTGGTCCATCAACGAAGCGACGGGTAGGCTCTGCTCGTTTTATTTGAATCGAATTAAACAATTGAACAGTGTGGAACACAAATCGCTTTCTTCGCACTTTCAAAAACCTTTTATTTCGTTTAGCTGTACTTTGACAAAATATTACGCCATTTTATGTCATCTCAACCAGTAAATCAAATTTGCTGCTCCCTCTCTTAGCGTTGGGGAACATCGAGATTCAGACAAAATGGCGGATTGTAGGAAACTCAATAAGCAAGAGCTTAAAAGACCGTTCCCATGTCCTTTTTTTTTCTCAAGACTGTGTGGAGTAAGGTGTTCTATGAACTTGTTATCCAAATATTAATTTTTCCCATGATATCTACAAATGTGCTCCCTCATTAGCGTGATGACAAACAATGTGGTTCAAAAGTACAATGCTGGAAAGCAAGTGTGGAGCTGTTGTTGGAATCAGGACAACCCTACGTACTTTTATGCTGGATTGATGAATGGCGTTGTCCTTGGTTACGACACGAGAAACACGAGAAATTTTGTCTCACAGCTGAGCCCTCCAGCAGGCAGGTAAATATATGTTTGGCTAGTGTGTGACTTTATGTTTTTGCATCATTTGGTGTCTTCTATTTCTAACTTGTCCTGCTTTTCATGTAAATTTAGCAAAGGTACAATGTGGAGCTGCAGCGAAGAGTGTGACACTCAAACATTAATGGGAGTCTTCTATTGCTAAAAACAGACCTGATCGATATGACAGTAGTATGCTGCAATGGAAAAAAATATGCAACATGGTCTTCTGCAGGAGCTGTTGCCCAGTCGCTTCTTTAATGTACATCCCTTTAACTGGCGGTTGCAACTGGGGTGGCCTGATGGTTGGCACGCTGGAGGGTGCCATTTTCTGGGAGAAGAAGAGTGACAAATACCTGCCACACTGCCTGCCGGCAGAACAAGGGACAAGTTGCATGGACATACAGGTGGACCCATTCACGAAGAATTACTTGCTGAGCTACAGACCAAGTGAGCTCTTCGGATTCATGATGCATTGCTTTGCAAACATTCTGATTGTTATACAGTCCAACAGCATTAATCCTACACACGTACATTTGACCTATGTTATAACTAGAATGAAGAACTAGTCTTGCTCACAAACGCTAGTCTGTCTGCATCGGTGAAGAGGTAGAATAACCAACCCTCGCCCCCATCCCATCTCCCACGTTTTGCTCCGAAGAAGGGATAACACCTGAAACGTCGCTTTCTTACTTCTGACAGCTGGCATACTTCGATATTTTCTAACTCGTGGAACGGGTTCAGATTGACTTGAGTGGAATGAATGCTGATATTGATACAGTGCCTTTGTGCAATTTACTGTAAGGAAAATGATGGCAACGTGTCGTTGCACTTTCCTTGGTTAATTAATCAACGGGAAGCAAAGAGTTCTGTGATTCGCTCACTCAAATTGCATTTGTGCATTGCCAACTCTCAGTTGTGAGTCTGAGACACACTTGGTTGGCTTCAGTGTTACGTTAGAACAACGAGCACGATTTGAACATTCACTGGTCTTTCCATTGGTCTGTTTAGTTTGACTAGTATTTCGGTGGTAGTTGCAGAATCGTCTCACTTCGCCCCGACACATCCTGCACACCTGTCGCAAATTTGTTTCTGTAACTCATGATTGTCGGCATCATATGCGAGCCAGTGTTGGATACCTTGTTGATCTGTTACGAGGAACTTCTCATGCTTTTATTTTGGAGCGAATCGCATTTGGTGCAGTGTTGCTCATTGTCCCTAGCATTTGCAGTGCGATTTTGGTGATGCAACCTGTTATTACGCCGCTCATGTGAAGCATAAAGCGGGGTTAAGCAATTCGTTCATCTCCGTCCGTCCGTCTACAAATGTCAGTTTGTTATCGAGGAGCAAATTATTTAAATTGAATGTTGTATTTTGAACACGAATCAGAAAATGAACCTGCCGTTTAGCAGTACCGTGTCTCTAAATTTGTCCCAATTGCACATGTGTAGTAATCTCTTTAATTAGGGGATGTGTAGTAATCCCTTTAATTTAATGTACCTCCCCAAAATAGGAGTGATTTTTTTTTTTCCTTTTTAAACTCTGTCTGCCTGCCAGGCAGTGAGACAAAATTGAAAATCATTCCAAACAGGAAACTTACTGTCTTTTTTAAGGACATCACAAAGGACATGCACGAATAACTAATGCAACGTGTTCGATAGGGTAGTGTAATAGACACTGCGTAAAGCGACACAGTCATCACTCCATTTGAAAGCCTTTATCCCTGAGCAGGGGTCAGCTTTTTGCGGGCTCCAATCATGGTACCCTTTCTCGTGGCAAATTTTTTTTTTACGGCCGGATGCCCTTCCTGACTCCAACCCTTTAGTCGCCTTTGACACGCAGGGATAATTACCAGTATGCTGGTGCTCATTTCGCCGACCTTTGGAAGGATGACAGGCTGAGTCAACACCCTGATGCTAACTCGGCGGCCAGCGGGGCTCGAACTCAGGACCCCGAGGATCCCAAGCCACCACCTAACAACTGAGCCACACCAGGCTCATGCGTAAAGCGACACAGTAAATTCCGGAATTAATTTATTTATACGACTTTTATAATCTTTATTTTATTTAAAATTCATTACAGGGAGTCCTTGACTTGCGAACGAGTTGCGTTGCGAACAATCGTTCTGAAGTCAGAAGTTCATGAGTCGGAACTCGATTTCCCCATACGCACTGTTATAAATGGTGCTTCGGTTCTACAACCAAGCCAAGATAGTCTATTTAACACGTGATTAAGTTGAAATATTATAAATTTGCAAGAAATGATCGCAAATAATACTTCAAGCAATTTTTCCATACTGGCAAAAACATCACTCCTTTGTTTTATTATTACTCCCCTACCAATTTCAGGGGATTATCGTGTTACGGTTGTCAGGGTAGATGGAGGAAATTAATAGGAAAGTTAGGATTGAATGGAGTTGTTTGGTCCGTGGACGTGTAGGAGACATCTGAATTAATTAAGTAGGGAAATTGTGAGCTTAAGTGTTACATGTCACCACACGGGGGGTGGTGCGGTGTTAATTAGATAGGGATGAAGAATAAGTTCCTCCAGTATGTGATTGCCCCCCTGTAACCTATTCCCACGTTTTTGCATTTGCAAGCGAGCCAAATGTTCCGAGCAGGCAGAAGCCCCACCTCCAAGTGTGACGGCGGGCGAAGTCAAGCCCATGGACGTGACATCAGAAGCTAGTCAAACGTGCCGAGCGGGCGGAAGCCCCGCCCTCCAGGGTTTCATGCGAACAAGCCATGCCCCGGAGGAGGAAACGGGGGGGGGGGGGGGGGGGGGGGGTTTCCGTGTGACGTCAGTCAGAGTTGAGAGTTCAGGGAAGGAAAGCACGAGTGCGGAGTGAGGGACGCACGTGGTCGAGAGAGAACATAGTTAGGAGATGGCCTGAAGGAACAGGGCTTTACGGCTGACTTTCCTTCGACGCATGAAGAAGACGGCACGATTCTCGTATTCGCGCTGAGGCGATTTGGCTCACGTACTGAGCAAGACGCTGCCCATCGACTCTTGGTTGGGTCATGAGGTACGGACCACGAGCCTCATGTATGTGACCGAAGGGGACGGCACCATCCTGAAAAGAGCGTCTCGGCAGGTGTGATGGATGAAAAAGCTGCACGACGGTCGGTGAGGACGATTGATGCACGAAGAGGCTGCACGGGGTCCCTGAGCCCTGGTGTTGGATACCGCTCACGAATTGCCTGACGTCAGTTTTTCCCGCTGTGAGAGAGCGACTTGGTGCCATTTTGCGCGTCTACACATGCAAATACAAGCGCCTCAATTCCAAGTTCCACAAAGACCATCTCTGGACGAAGCTAAGTGCCTTTAAAGGGAGAATTTGCTTTCCTTTTATTTCGTTCCCCCTTGTCTGTATTTAGGTCTGTGTGTAGAGGCGCTTCAATTTAGACTTTAAGATAAGTTTATCTTTATCGACATAAAGTCACGGAAGGAAGGATGGAGGGACGCACGCCGAGACCGTTCCTCCCCAAAATAGGCATTTGCTATAACATTCGTTCAATTTGATGATTTTGTCCCATGTTGACTTCCTCCTCAGTATCATTATTGTATGAGGTGAGTGCCCAGGGGTATTGCCCCAATTTTTATCCCCTGCCGCGTGGCGGAAGGGGGATATTGTTGTTACCCAGGTCATCCGGCTGTCCGTCCGTCCGTCCGGGCGTCAACATTTATAGCTGTGAGTGCGATAACTCATAAACTGTTCGCCATATCGATTTGAAATTTGGGTCACACATGTACCACCTGAAAAGGAAGAACCCTATTGATTTTGGGCGTGGCCAGATCCAAGATGGCCGACTGTGGCGGCCATCTTGAAAAAATGTTTTTTGTAATAAATGGAAAACCGCTTATCTGATTTCAATTATTTTTGGTTACTACGTTCCTCACCCCTGGGGAACTTTTTCGAGATGATGACCAAATGGTGTCTTGTTTCCAATTCACCTCCCTCATTATCTGGAATATGTATGACCTTTTTCATTCAATGGCGGGGGATTCCCCATCTCTGATGGTATATTTTGTTTGTTTGTTTTACCCTCGTTGAAGGAGAGGGTATTGCTTTTGGGTCCGTTTATTTGTCCGCACAGAACTTTCGTGTTTTTCTCCACAACCGCTTGTCGAATTGAGACATTTTCACCATTGGTGCGACTACTCCTATGGAATGTTTTAATCATTATTATGACGTCATAAGTCATGTGGTGTGGCAGCCATGATGGAAAAAACTTTGGACCTCTGTATCTGAAACAGCACCAAACAAAAAATTGAAACTTGGCACATAGCAAGAACTCCTCATGGGGAATGAGTGTGATTTTTTTTTTATGATGTCATGGGTGCCTTCGTTATGACGTCATAATTGCATATGTAGAACGCTACATCAGATCAGTCTGAAAATTTTTGAGTGTCATCTGGGGATAAAATGTTCCACAAATAAAATAAAAAATTCATGACGTCGTCAATCACGTGATTAGGCAGCAATATTGGTTTTTTAAAATTTATTTATTTTTTAACCTTCAAAAATCTTTTCTGAAATGGCTCAACAGATCGAGGTGAAACTTTAGACATATGACCGCCTATCCATGAGGAACAAAAG
>CM068959.1:9428411-9443907 GCA_035128595.1 Eptatretus atami | reverse complement strand
GTATGCCAGTGAGTTCATGTCGTTGGGCAGTGTCACAGCGCTTCATTTATCCTTGACCCTGTTCGATTCAGCCCATTTTTATTTTTTTTTTTTTTTTTTTTTTTTTTTTGTTTATCAGATCGATCTAAAAGCATCAGTGATAATTTACTGTATAATGTATTAACAGAGCTACAAGGATTATCGCGGGATTAGGCAATTCAAGCAATGTTTCGAGCGACAAATACCAGGCGTGTGCTTAAGTTATCTGCTTCTGTCCAGTGTTTGAGTATTTCTGGAGTTAGGTTAACAACTCCAGTATCTTTAGGGGGTACAGATTAATATGCGTGTGGCCAAGTATGGCAACCTTGCCTTTTTTTCAAACATGCACATTTCTTCCCAAGAAATTTGAAATTAATAATCTTTGGGTATCCCAAATGTATTTTTTTGGTTGCAGTGGAACCAAACAACTAGAAGGGCTCGGTGGACGCATACGTCGCCGTAATGGCTGATCCACGGTTAACATTCTGGCCCATATAAGTTTTTTGATATAGGGCTCTATATAGTTTTTTGGCCAATCTTCATGTGCAGATCACTTTGATTAATTTTTCTCGCATCAGATGCTGCCATTTCGGATCTGCACCAAATTGAATCAATTCGTCCTTGTCCTCCCGAATTGCCCATAATTTCTCCAGATCGTCACAACTTTTGTGAGATATCTGCAACACAAGAGAAGGATGTGATAGCACTTGCAAACGACAAACAAATCTTGACTGACAATGAATGGTGGTTGCTTCCATGGACAATAGCATCTTTAATTTTTTGTCAATCGGATGATTGGGTTTTAGAAATCTGACACATTTGACCTTTTGACCTCAAAACAAAGGCTTCTATGACGACTCGACGAGGTGTGAATCCGATTTTAAAATTGTGCCGTAGGGCAGTGCTACAGACGAGAGAAATAACGACGACGACAGTGAAATCACTCATCGGGGGCATTGGCGACGGAAGGATTGGTAGGAATTATCTGCCGGCTGAACAGTTTCATTTTTTATCCACTATGTCGTATTTGGATTGGCTTTAACAAATTAATCGGCTTGTTTTGTCACCGACAATCTCACACGTTTTGTCATAACTTCGTCCACTTTTTATGAGTATTTTGCTAGTTTTGGCCATCTCTCATGATGAAGATCATTAAAATTCTCGGTATCCGGATCCGATTCGATCTTCCCCCAGAATGAATTCAATTGTCCTTTTCACACCACCAACCTCTCACAAATGGGTTGCAGAATCATCCTACCTTTTGAGCTATTGTGCTATTATCACTGTTGGCCTCTCTCAATGGTAGAATCATTGGAAATTTCTCAGATTCCGGTCTGGTTTCACCCAATTAAGCGTTGCTGTCTTGGCTGTCACCATAACAAAAATTCGAGCGTTGTTTGAAACTGTGGCCAAATCGTATGACGACGACGAAGACAAATAAGAGTTTTTGAATTGCCTCTCACGGTGAGATCATTTTTCTAAAATTAAAAATTAAAACTACAATCACCCACAAAAAGAAAAGTGCAGGATAATAATGTCTTTATAGATTAAATTGACGATCTGATGTCAAGGGCTTAGGTCACGATTGAAATTTATTTTTTTCAGATTATTTTGTGATTTTGGAATTTGACCTTGATGACCTTTCCTTGTTGACCTCAATAGTTGAAGTTTTGATCTTCGATGTTTTCTCACACAAACAACAGACGGGGTAACTACTACTCTTCCATCTTTGGTGGGGAGGTAACGATTGAACCGTTATGTTCGGTATACAAATCGCAATTTAGGAAGCTGGAGGAGATTTAGCCTGGAGGCAAATGAAGAGTTATTGGGAGAGCAAATTGGTGCGTGGTGCGTGTTACAGTATCCGATTGGGGCTGGCAGCGAACGGTATTCAAGGAGCGGCTAGCGCGTGCAATCCCAAGGGCATTGTTTTTTGCAGATTGTTGGGATGTAGGTGAAGCTTGCGGAGAACAAAGGCTGATGACGTGCGTCGGCACGCACTGCCACTGAGTTGGATTGAATGGGCTCGCGTGGGGGCTCGTTTCTTTGAAGATCAATTATAATTTGTGTGCTGGACCCAATTAATGTGATGCTCACGACTTGTTTTTTTTATGTTATTATAATATGCGTCATTGCATGTACAGCACTCAAACTTTCATCTCCTGCTATGTTTCCTCCCTTGTAATTGTTATTCTCTTATTTACCAAAGTGTTGCCTTCGAAGATATCGCCGTCAAGCAGAGTGAACCTTGTGAGCGGATGAAACGTGCCTCATCAAGCCACGGTATTGCGCTTTTCGAATTCGTGCTGTTCATTCGTCACATTCCTCCGTGCTTCCAAGGGATCATCAGCACTATCGGTAGTCATCTCTCGACCACCTGTGAGCTTGTGACTTGGATCACCGGCTGTCTTCCAGATTGGTGCTGGAATATTGTTGTGCTCTCGCGATATTGTTCGCCCAAGTCCAATGTGTCTGCCTGTTGCCGGTTGACCCGAAACTTCGTATTAGTTCCATTAACCTTTACTTTCTTCACATTTTGCCGATTGATGTGTCGATCGTTATATCAAAAATGTTTATTTTTTTGTGGAGACGTACTGCGCACGGGTTGTCCGCTAAACCAATGGTCGGTCACTTTCTAATATTCCTTCTCCCAGAACTGGGGGGTCGGAACGTAACCGGATTCTAATGTTCATGTTTTAAGTCGTGAATTGTGCTGATGCTGCTGCGACGGTAGTACCTTTGCATGTCTCGTTGGGTTTGATTCTGACCGTAAAACTTCCTCGGTGTTTCGAGTGGGGTGTTGCGTCCCAGGTCCCTTGATGGATGTTACTGTGCTGGGTGTCGTTGCTTGCGTGAGCTGTGGTGATGTTGCAAGATCACGGGTGCTCGTGAAAAGTGAGCGAGTTTTTGCCGCTTGAACAATCCCACTTTTCTGATTTCTTCCGGTCGACCGTCGGGCTTGTGCAGTTCGAAAGGTGGGCTAAGTTTCCTTGGCCGTCCCACAGACGATGGGATCTTCGGGGCCGTTAGTGTCTGGTATCCAAGGTGTGAATAAATCACTCGTTCGTTCATTCTGTTACTCTATTTTCCTCCTTCTGCTTTTGGCTACAATGTGGCACGTCCAGAGCAGCCGAATTTACGCTTTTTCCCCCCCATAGGATTATACCCCATCCGCCGATCGCGTCTTTTCGTCTCGCGAGGACAAATACATTTTTTTTTTTTTTTTTTTTTTTTTTTCTTTTTTTTTTTTTTTTTGTTTTTTTTTTTTTTTTTTTTTTTTTTTTTTTTTTTTTTTTTTTTTTTTTTTTTTGGTTTTTTTTTTTTTTTTTTTTTTTTTTTTTTTTTTTTTTTTTTTTTTTTTTTTTTTTTTTTTTTTTTTTTTTTTTTTTTTTTTTTTTTACTTTTTTTTTTTTTTTTTTTGTTTTTTTTTTTTTTTTTTTTGACATTTTTAGGCATTTTGCCTGTTTGAGGAGCGCTTAAAGGGCGGAGTTACAAATTTGTTCCGGCTTGGCCTCGTGGTTTGGTTTGTTTAATGGGAGGCGGCTGTTCGCACGGTTATGTCCTTTTTTTTTGCAGGGCAGATGTGAGCAGGAGTGTGCTGGGAAGGTGAGGCAGCCATGGGGCATAAATACACTATGGAAATAATTATGAAAACGGTCGGAAGCAAGGCATAGGTTCAATCAAGGGTGTAACTTTTTGGGAATGATCATGACGGACAGCCAGTGGTATGTCAGACGGCCAAGCGTTCCTGCAACCGCAATGGTGGATATTTGGGACTGTGAGCTTTGCTACTTTCTTGCGGGTGTTCAATGACTGGCAACTTTGGTATTTTTATTAGTCCAAAAACGTACAGCCCCCGAATTCCCTTTTGTTTTTATGATACGAACTCACAAGTTTTCTTATTTTCAGGTTGGTAGGTGTTAAGGTAATGAAATGGCGACTCCACGGAGAAGCTCGCCCCCCCCCCCCAAAAATCTGATCGACTGGTTCGAGCAGAATCGACAGCAGTTCAGATATTTTCCGTGCAGTTGGAAGGATCCGCATCGCGGGTAGCTCAGGGAGAGCGGAAGAGGTTTAGGGCCTGGAAGTTTGTCGGAAGAGAGTACCGATCGACGCAAGACAGTGCAGATGACTGGAACAAGGCATGACTTATTTCAACTACGTCCAGAAATCAATTTGACAGCATCAGGGAACTGCGCTACAACCACACTTTACAAGTTTTGCTAAACTGAATGTTTGTTGCTTATAAGTGCAGTTCTGCAGGAAATCAACATAATGAATGACCCAAGGCCAAGCGTTTGCCTTGGAATGCTCGTCGTATAAGGATGACAAGTTACCTGAAGTTTGCTCACATGAGCTTGCTTCTGTATGGGAGCAACAGCATAATGTGGGATCTGTGGCTGAAACCCTCTGTCGTTTTAGACATGCAACAGTCCAAGTCAATGTGTGGTGTTGCCTTCTTCCTGACGTTGTTGTGTCCGTTTTTCTTTGTGGGGAATACAGTGGTGACCTCAACAGTTACGGTTGCCGGAGGATTTCACCTTCACATTGGACCTGAACGTTTCTGTTACTGATTGTGGACATCACTGGCCTGGTCCACATGGACATTAACCCCCTTGATTTTGTTTTTTGTGGGGGTTTGTCGTGTTGTCTAAACCATGGTGGGACTGCGGATCTATTTCGGATAGCAGCTGTGGCTTTGTGGACAGATTGCTGAGCACATGGAAGACTATGTACGCCTTTGATGTTGTGCTGAAACGAGTCAACTGGTGTTATTGTGGTGTGACATCGTTTATAGTGTTCTGTTCATATAAACAAAGGGATTGTTTGTGGAGTGTATTGTTACAGTTCTAGGAACGATGCCTAAGCAATGGCACCACATGCATGATCCCCAGGCAGTTTTTTCGAAATTTCGTGTGTTAGACCTTTCCCTCATGTCTTGGGTTAGCAGGCGGTGCCGTTGGTGGGTTAATAGCTTGGTCATAATATATCTCTCTTTCGTATTTCTGTTTCGCATGGTACAATGCAGCAGCAAACGTACCGACCAATATGAATAGCAAACCACCCGCGGCTCCGTGGGTAAATCAAATAGACAAAACTACGTTACACGGCACGCGGCTGGCAACCATTTCATTTAAATCTGCGCGCAATTTTCCAACGGAAGTTATCTTGGCTCACCTCGCTCCCAAAACTCACCACCCGACACAACTCGCACTTCCTTGTCCTCTGCTCGCATCAATTCCTACGAGGCTTGCAGCATAATCAGGCTGTATGACCGATGATGCAGGGCGGACGGATGTTAAGGCCAACTGCTCTGCGGATGTCCCGGATGGCACGCCGGGTTGATGCCCTGTCCGTCCGCCGGAACACGCAGATGGCGGCGAGGAGGGGTCGCCGGGAAGGCCGATGGGAGTTGGTACGGAGGTCCCGGGCCGCACAGTGCGAACTTGGCACTTCCAGCCAGGAGTGGCAGGGCCTGGGTTAGGCTGCTGGGCTCAATAGAGAGGCAGTTCGGATACAGATCGCTTCGGGTCGTCACCACCCTCCCCAGGTTATAATAGGGATCGTGAGCCCTCGCCTTTTTGCTTTGCTTTGTTTTTCCTGCTCGTTGCTTGCTGTGTGGCCTTTTCGTTGTCTGGTCGTTAATTCTTCCTCGCCGGTGGTGTGTTGTGGGCGTGCTTTTCGGAGGACGTCCTGGTTGGCACGTGTGCCACGACCTGGCAGTGACGCGAGATGACAGCCTGAGTGGGAGCTCATGCGGGGTCCACGGTATCTATAGGATTGCGATGTTTGGGATCTTTTTGTCAGCATTTCTTCTCTCTTCTCTTTCCTCTATCTCGCCTTTGGGACAAAGGCATCCTATGACTCCCAATCACGTTTTCTGGCATGCACCGCCCGCCCCGCCACCCTATGCTACCACACTCCCCAAACCTGGACGTTTTCGTCCTCTCTCCCCGCATTGGTTGCTTGTTGGCCGGCGCTAGTTATTGCCGAGGCGTTTTTTCATTGCTTCTTCTCTTGGTATATCTATCTTCTTTCGTGTGTGTGTGTGTTGTGTGTGTGGTGTGTGTGTGTGTGTGTGCGCGCATGTGTGTGTGCGCGCATGTGGTTGTGTTCTAATGCGGTTGGCGGAAGAGGTTGTTTCATGTCTGATTGGCGGCTTGCTAGAGAATGCCCAGGGGTTATTGAACATATTGGTAGGAGAGGATAGACTGAGGAAGGGATATAGCCTTCCTTTCCTGACAATAACTAGTATACGTTTGTGTAGAGGCTCACTGAGGGAGGCGAGTGTTTTCAGGGAAAGTGAGAAAAGTTTCGTACATGTCCAGTCGATTATTGAATGCATACTGGTTTGTCGGAGCCCCGTCGGTGAGAAGAAGTGGTGGTGGTAAAGTGTGTTGATAGTTGTGGTCAGAACATTGGAGGTGAATGGTGTGTTTTAATGCCGGGATTGGTGGAAGAAGTAAATCATATTGGTGTGTGGTCTCATGCTGGGTTGGGTAGGGTGGGTGAGTAATTTGTTCCAATCATAAGATTCCAATTCAGCAGGATCGAGGGATTATGCGCCGACGCCGCGACAATACTATATACTGTATATATTTTATATTATATTTTATTTTATATTAGTATATAATTCACATGTTTTATTGTCCTTGTAATAATTCGTGAGGGCGATTGTGCTCGTTGTCGGGGAGACGATTCTGCGTTGGAACCATCTTGCCGGACGTGGAGTGGGAGCCGCTTCAGCATCCGGCGGGCGGTAGTGGTGGGGGCCAACCGAGCACGCGGATTATGGGTGCGACCGCTTCAGGTCGTCGCGGCGCAACGGGTCTATTGTACGGGTGTGGCCGCTAGTGTGTGTTCTGTCGCGTTCCTGCGTCTTCCTGCCTGTTTCTGTTTTCATTTGTTGGTCGTTCTGTGGTTGGGCTGGCGTCCGCCCATTCCCTCGCTGCTCCATTCCCTGCTGTCCGCTTCTTTCAATTTGTCGTTACTCCGCCTTCTTCCACTCCTGCCTTCTCTGCCCAATTTTTTCGGACGCGCTTTCCCTTATGGATTTGGCTCCCCAGTCGGTCCTTCGCCCGACCCCCGGGTGCGTTCTCTTGGACCACGCTGGCTGCCGAAAGTGCAGAAAGCAAGAGACGACGCCGCTGGTCGGGGGTTTCGCCGTGGGATCCCAGGTAACGTGGTGCCCGCTGTCGGGCCTGTGCAGGTATTGAGGCCGTGCTTTCTTCTTTCTTTTTCTTTCATTAATTTTCATCGGTTTTTTGTGTGTGTGTGTGTCGGCGCTGGCGGCTTAATTTAGATTTGTACAGATTATATCGGTACTCGCTCTGGTTTTTGAAAGTTGTTTGTATTTGACTTTAATTTCTTCCTTTCTGCGAAGACACATAAGAGTCCCCTGTGCATTTCGTTTCCTCGCCGCCTGTAATAAATCCTTTGTGAATGTTTCCGTCGTTTCGTGGCTTTTTCTTCAGTTGATCCAGATGGTCCGTTCTAACTGCGGGCTTTAATCCACGATCGTTCGTTTGCCGGTGCTGGAGTGTCGCTCGGCTTGCATTGTCGGTAAGTGATTCGTTCAACAGGTGTACCGTGGCATGTTCCCCAGTAATTTAGTCACGTGGTTATTTGTCGGTCCGACCGAAGGACCCTAATGTCACGTGTTGAGTTTGGCTTAGGTGGTTAGGACGCGCGTCTGGATTATCCGTGTGCGACGGGCTGATTTCGGGAGTTTGGTGGACCAGTAGCTTCCTGGTGTTTCTCACAACCGGCCACTAAACATCGAGGTCCGTCTAAGTAAGGACTGACTGCTGTGTGTCCACAACAACTTGATGACGGTTGCGTCCGCTTTCGACGTTAGCTTAGTATATATAGTTATTTGCGAATTCGGCCGCGGGTGGCGTCGGGCAGTGCTCGTGCGACCGCTCGGACGGACGGACAATTATGTCGTGACTCGCTCTGGTTCCGCAGGATCAGTCGCGGGTGGGCTTTCCGGGCTCCAACATCTGCCAATCCGCCACCGCGTGGATTGGTTGTTCGCCACTGCGAGCTAGCTTAAGTCCGCGGTGGTCCGGCGTGGCGGGAGGGGCAAGCATTCTCGCGGACCAGGTCAGAGCCTCATCGGACACGGGGGGTTAAGAGCGATCTTGTTCCGTGTTCTCGGGCTAGACGGAGGGTGTTATAGTCGGCCTCCGAACGGACTGATTGTGTATCGGGGCAGTTTGAGGCGCGATGCCCTAGTTCCCTTGTAGGTAAGGAGTGGGAGAGCCGGCGAAGAGGCAGAGGGCGCAGGATAAACGGGAAAAGGAGACTATAGGCCCAGCAGGCATTCTATTCACGAACGAAGGATAGACCAAGCACTAGTATAGCATTTCGCCAGACACAATGGACTTGGGAGAAGGAATGAGTCCGAAGTAGAATAAACAAAACGACGGAGCGGAGCTTACAATAGCCGGCTACCCCCCAGGATTGAGCGCAGGGCACTCAATGGCATGGGATGGGATGTATACATTTGATTTTGATTAGAAGCTGCGCGCTGGAACACCGTCGAAACAACGAATTCGGCAATAGGTTTGATGGAAGTCGTCGAACGTTTCGAGCCGGGGCTGGTTGACTGAGTCCTTGGCGGAGTCTTCCTCTCGCGGGTACTGCGGTTTCGCTCAGCGGCGAGATTCGGTGCCGTCGTGCCTCCCGTGGCGGCCATCGACGCACGGAGGGACCGACGAAGGAGCGACCACGGAGAGCGCGACAGAGGAGGACCACCGGGCCGAACGAGAGAGCGCGCAAGCGGAGGGACACAAAGGGCCCGAACCAGGGCTGAAGGGGGCGCGACCGAGGAGGAGAGAAACCTCCTGCGGCCTCCGGTTATACCCGGCGCTCCGCCGTTCTTGGTCCTCTTCTGGCGCTTCGAGGGGGCTTTCTTGGGTTTCCCCTCCGCATCGGGGGAAGGGTAGGGGCGAGGAGGATCCCTCCTGGCGCCGGGCAGGAGAACGGCGGGGAACCGCCGCCCGTCGCGTGGGGATTTCCTTCCTTTCTGCGTGTCGACGGTTTTCCAGCGGGGAGACGGTCGTACATGGGACCGCGGGGATGGCATCGTTGGTGTGAGTAGTGGCGAGATGGGTGGTGGTGTTGTGAGCCACGTGGACCGGTGCTGTTGTTATGGCGGTTGTCCGTGCGGAGGTGGGTAGTTGGCGTTTTTGTGGGTTGTAGGTTGGTCAGAAATAAAGCAGACGAAAGAAGTGGTTTTAGAGCGTCAATGTAGGTACCGATTACCTTGTCGCGGCGGTGCAGGCGTTACGGGCTGGAGGTGGTGCGAAAAGGTGGTATCGCTGCGTGGGTCCGGCAGGGCTAGTCGGACGTCGCTGGGCAAGGCCCTTATGGATCAGGATTGCTTGGGTCTACGTAGTGCTAGACCCGGGTTTGGGCGTGTTGCATTTGTGACGTTAAGCAAAGCATATCGCGTGCGCGTACGGCGGAGCGCCGTAGCCGGCTGTGGCAGGTGTCGTGATGGTTTTGTGGAATTTCCACCGCGTCAAATGGGTGACCCTTCGCCGGAACGCGCGGTCCGGGGCGCTCCGTTTCCAGCCCCGATGTGTGTGTTCACGGAGTCGTTTATGCCTTATGGGGGGCTCGCTTCCATTTATGTGTTTAGTTTCTGCCTGCTCTTTTAGGGAGCTGAAGTTAACGGTTCTTCCTCGCGAGAGGTCCGTGTGAGTTGGCCCGGCGGTGTGCGATGGTCAGTTCGTAGTGTCCAATCAGTAGCGCTGAGGGTGTGTGGCGAGAGTAAGTGAGGTGTGCCTTGTACAACGGAGCCAGTAGTCGAACGAGCCTTATACCATAAAATTGCGGCGCAGGCGATCATGCGGGGCGACTTATTTTCATACACACTTCACACGACTTACCTTGATTAAACGTTTTTGCACTAGGCCATGGCCGAACAGGGGGATAATCATATTTGGGACGGCGTCGCGGGCCCCGGAAGTGTTCAAAGAGGTTGAAAAAGTAACGGAACAATAGGGGCGTGAGCGAGGGGCTTGTTAGAACCGTCGATTAGCGAAGGGCCTTGTGAAGCCCGGGTAGGTTTGACACCGCTTACTGCTAGGGCCGCTGTAGGGTATGGATGCAGGCCAACGGAGTGTTATCCTCCGCTTCTCGCCGCCTCCATGTGTTGCTTTCGCTTCCGTGGCATCGGACCACTGTATATGGGTTAGAACAGGTCCCCGCTAGAGAGCGTTGGCGGAGCGGCTTTTAGAGGCTGTACGGTGGATGAGGCTGCCGAGCCACCGTGGCGACAGACTCGCGGTACTGGCTCACAATTGAGTTAGGCTGCATTGGTCCCCAGCGAGGGACCGCGTGTGGCCAGAGGGTGGGAGGGCTAGGCTCAGGAAGACGTGGCACTCGGCTTCAGGCCCTTGCTAGAGAGCATAGACAGACGGTTACCGGGGGCCGCACGCGATGTAGCGTTGGGTGGCGCGCGGATGCACGCCAGTCGTGAAGTATGACGGCCTTTGCCAGTAGCATTTGTGGGCTTAAGGTTGGGTGTTTTGTGCGGATGGTGCTGGCGAGAAGCGGGCTCGTAGCTTACCCTCGTGGATCTACGTGCACCACGGCCATATTGCGTGTGGGAGCTGCCTGTGGGTCACGGACTGACGTTTACACTCCTAATTTGTAAATTGTTTAAACCTATATAAAACTCCATTTTGCCAAATTAATTTTTTGTTGTATTGTTATTATACTTCCACTCATCATGAGTCCCCGACCCCTTTAACTGTCCAGTGTGGTCGTTAACTATCGGTCCTAGCCTCACTGCCAAACCGCTCGTTCTCCGGGGTGGAATAAGGGAGACTGCGTCTGTGTCGAGGCACACAAGCTCAAATGGCCCCCCAGAGTTCAGTCGTTCTAACCAAGTGGGTCCAGCCCCCAACGAGCGGGGATGGATGGTGGGAGGGGTCATGTTTCTACCCTAACCATTAACCTTTAAACTACCCCGGGGCTTTCAACAAGCGCCTCTCGCTTAATCTACTGGTTCGAACAACCAAGATTCCCGTCGCCTGTGTTGGTGTCCTCTCAATTTTCGGGCCATGCCCCCCAATTTTCTTCCCGTGCCCTCACACGGTTTCGTGGCTGGGACGCGTGGCCCCCTTGGCAGGAACTACCCTCTGCCGATTCTATTCATTATTGGACTGTAAATACATGCTGGTTTATGCTGTGCTATAGTGTGAGCGTGTTTGCTAAAAATGCTTGATCTGTTGAATTCTTCCCGTGTCGCTGCAGTCCTTCCTCGTGTGCTTCACACTTGTTTCACTAAGGTTCGTCTGTGGGCGCGCGGCCGCCACGATAATTTAAATTTCGAACCGTCAGGCCGACGATAACACGCTCGTCTATCCCGTTAGCCCGGAACGAGCCGCCTTAGCGGATCTTGTCCAGAAGTCGGCCGTGCGAGGTACAACCCTCTTAGGTTACCCGTGCGTGTACTTAGTATATCGACTTTCGACGATTTACCTATTCCGCGCGTGGGAAATGCGACTAGGTAATGTGTAGGCCGGGGAAGGCTCCACCGTGAGGATCCCAGCCGTTAGCCGGAGTGGTCACGACTGAAATTGCCGTCACGTGTGCCGAAGCGGCCGCTTCGAGTCAACGTTGGGTCGTATCGCACGCCGACGGGCAGCGAATTCGGCAAAACACTGGATGTCAGGAGATGGGATTCGAATCCCTCCCGTCTTCCAAGGCTAATTCACCAGGGAATCGGTCAGCGAGGGCGACCACCGATTCCCTCAAATTACCGAGCGAGCTAATTCAATCCCTACGTGGAATAAGATGCGTCTCAAGGCGAGGTGCGGAGTAATAGAAATTTAGTATGGATTAGTCATGCCAGGAGTAAACCCCAGGACAGACTTTTGCGTGTGCAGCAACAGTTTCCTCCCCCAACCAAACGCAGAGCCCGAATAGTGCGGCGCGGCCGCCTGTATGACACTCCCTCCCACCTCCGTCAATCCCCCCGGCCCCAGTGAAACCACGACCGACGACGGCGATTCGGCTTCGTCGGAGTCGGCTGAAATCAACGAGTGGGGAAATGTTGTGCGGATGATGCAACAATGAACGAGACAATGAAAACAAACACAACGATGAAATCGAATATGAACAAATATGCAAAAAAATGCATCCACCACAGGGCTCGTAACGATATGCGAACCTGCGGGGTGAGACCAGGATATGCGCAAGCCTGCCAGCACGCATGAGGCTACAACAGCAAGTGGTCAATGGCGGCACGCCAGCTGTGGGAGCGAACGAAGTGGGGAGATGGGTTGCAACGGTTGTCAGGCCGCCTGTGAGGCGGCTGAGAAAAAATAATCGGAGTCGTGATTTGAAGCGAGAGTGTTGGAGGTAGACGGAAAGTGACGGTAACGAGAGCGGAAAAAATTAATTGGGTGACGGAGCGTGCACGAAGGAAATCAAAAATAGGCGTGTGAGAAAAGACTTAAACATGCGAAGAGAGTTTGAATAAGTCTGGGACGCGGACGTGTTAAAAGGAGACAAGAGAACTATGGGAGACTGTAGACAAACCAAGGCAAGACTGGAAGAGAACAGTTAGGAAGCCAGCAAGGTCGGGGTGCGGGATGAGAAAAGAATTGGAGAGAAACGAGTTAACGAAACACCAGAACGAAGAGACGGAATTAACAACCGACTTGAGGATGGTGAGGAGGAAAGAACGAGAACGGGGAAATGAAAGTTAAGGAACACGGCTGACAATCCAACACTTGAACAGGCCAGATTAAGAATGAGATGCAAGAAAGAGTAATGATGTAAGAACGAATGAGACAAAGAAGGAAATCGAATTCAATGGAGAAACCACGAAGCATTTGCAGGACTGGGACAAGGAAGAGTATGAACAAGGAATGAACAGAGAAAGAAACGTCAGTTTAATAGAAATACGAGATCGCGAACGCAGGAACAAAGAAAAGACAATGGAATAAAAAACTGAAAGAGTATGATTTTTTGAAACCTGAACGACCAAAGAAAAAATAGGGTGAACGGAGGAGAAGTTGAAAAAGCAGGAAGGAGACATCGGAGATTGAAGACACAACGAATTGTGAGGGAAAAAGAGGAACAATGGGATAGAAAACAACAAGAACAATGAGCCGAGGTTGCCAATGAAAAGAAAACAAGGCTGGAGTGCGAAAGGTAGACAAAGAAGCATCGAATGAAACAAAAGGAAATTAACCACTATAGAAGAAACCATGAAACTGCAGCAAGGAAGGGGAGGAGAAGAAAACAGGAAGGTAATGAACAGCAGGAAATGAAAACACAGAAGGTAGATTAACAAATGAAGCAACCATCGAAACATGGAGAAGGAAGGGACAGGAGAGAACGAGGAAGCAAGGAAGAGGTAATGAGGAGAACAGCAATGAAGCACAGGGAAGGAAATAGGCCAATTGAAGGACGATTGAATTGGAAAGTGAGAGCATCGAGAGGAGAGTTGGAGAGAAAACAAAAAACTATCGAGTTTGAATTAATGAACTGAAGAGAGAATAAAAAAATGAAGTCCAAGAGATGGAAAAACGCCAGAAAGAACAAGAGACTATAGACCACGAGGAGGACAACAGAACTAACAACTGTACAGAGACGGCGGGGGCAAGAAAGGAGAGGAGAGACTGCACAAAGAGGGTTAAAGAACAAGACAACACACAGAAGTAGTGGGAATGGGGTGAGCTCGCGGACTGCCGGTAGAACCCGTGTAGCAGTGGGAGCGCTCAGACGGGGAGGAGTATGCCCCTTGAGGCGAATCCACGACCAGGTGGGTTGGTCGTGCCAAGACGGAGTTGAAGGGACGAGGCTAATGATAAGGTGCCGTGGCTTCTGGGGGGTATAGAGCCCCGAGGGACCCTTTGGTACACGAGTATCCCCATTGGTTGGGAGGGTGTGAATTGTTGTGTGTGTTTGTGCGGATGCGAGACTTTCCGGCACGCATGGTTGTGAGTGAGACCCCCTGGGCAGGATGAAAGTGGGTGTGATGAGAGGGTCCGTTGAGGAGGACGTGTGTTTGAGTCTGTATGTGAGGGAGATTTTCGGTCAGGCATTGCGGGCCACGCAGCCGACGTCTCCCTGCGGTAATGGTTGTAGTGTGGAAGGAGTAATTGTGGTCGTGACACGCAGGTGTGCTGGGTGAACGGAGACGACGGCGACAGAGGACAAAAGCGGTAGCGGCCTAGTTGTTGTGGGACCGCGCCGGTTTCCCAGCAGCGAGCGCCGCGGTCGTGCTGTGCAACGCACGAGACCCCACGTTCGCTGCGGGGAGTGAAGCCGGCCGAAACGCCAGCGGTGGATGCCGATCCCGCGGACAAAGTCTAGGCAGTGAGAACGATTTGGACCGATGGGTCTCACGCGAGCGTGTTTAACCCAACGGGCAGAGCACATTGATCGCGTGGAGAGCCTCGGTCGAGGTTTCTTTGGGCTGCGCAGGTGAGTCATGGCTGACAGAGGGTTGAATCGCAGGAGGTAATCCCTGCAGATAGGTCACGCCAAGAGGGACAGTACGACCGCACTGCATGCGCACGGGCAAGGTGCAAACTGCGCGAGTTGAGGTGCGCCTGGTCTGCGCTATTGAGAAAAATTAAAATAACAAAAACAAGGCCTCGCTTTCGGTTAACAGGATTCCTGCAGGGGTGAAAGACCCCCTACCAGCGCCAGATGAACTTTAGGGGAAGGGTTAGCTTAGCATAGCCGGTTCAGGGGCAGGGTAATCTCATGGCGGGACATGATGTAGAGGGATTGTATAGCTTTAGGATGGAAATAAATTTTTGAGATTTGGAGACGTGACAACTTTGGATGTGATAGAGGGGACGTAGTTTAGCTCACTAGTGTTAAAAAGAACGGTGTAGTTTAAGGAGCGACGCTGAGGCACGAGTTAGTATAGGGTAGATAGAAGATGATCAGCGAGAGTGTGTTAAGAGTTGTAGTTTTGTGGGGACAGTGGTGAGGTGTGGGCCCAGCGGGTCTGAGATGTTAGGTCGTGATTGGGATGCATGGGCTATGAGTGATGGGGAGAGGACTTCCCGCAGGACCCAGGGTCATGTAGAGTGAGTTGCTGGGTTAGACAAATTGAAAAATGGAGGTCGTTTTGCTGTTGGTGGAATGTAGGGCTCATACCCATTGAAGGTGCAGAGCCTTGACGCTGGGAGCGTGCGAACCGGTGGGTATCCTGAGTGGTACCCCGGGGCACCGGGCTAGATCGCCGCCCCACACCTTTGGAGGCCAAGCATGGGGCCGGTTAGCGTAGTGGCACGGGTAGCGCGCCGCTTGTGCGGGTGCCCGGAAGCCGTTCGGCGCGTGGCAGTGTCGTGCACGGGTAGACCTCGGAAAAGGGGCCCGGGCGCCAGGCCACCACTGTGCGTTTTCAGGGGATTGCCATGGGGCACTCACCGTGGTGTTAGGAGCTGGTAGGCTCGGAGCAGTTAGTTCCGGCGGTGCCATTGTTGGAGAT
>CM068959.1:9415768-9425821 GCA_035128595.1 Eptatretus atami | reverse complement strand
CTTCCAGCTGTTCGATCTGCGCAGTGTGGTTCCTTAACGTGTCATTCTCTGCTGTCGTTCTTTCTTCCCTCGACATCCTCAGCTCGTTTTGTAGTTCCGTCTCTGTTTTGGTGTTTCTGTAACTCCGAAAATGGGAAAGTGTAGGGGCGGCATTGAGGGAGGGGAGAGAAGGCGTTGGTGTGGCATGAGGGAGGGAAATTTGATTCTTCCATTTGATTTGAATGAATTGTTTTAATCCCATTCAAATTCAATTTGAATAATCATTAAAAACAGTCATGGGTCAAGCGTCACGCGTGTCCAATCAAAGCAGGTTGCCATGAAAGCCGCGGACGTCTTGCCTGGTACCGGTCATTACTGCCCAGATTGTATAAAGTGGCCAGTTCTAATTATGCATTAATTGCGTAGCACACCAGTAACACAAATGCCACACAAAAGAACACAAAACAAGTCTGGCCGTGAGGGTCTGCATTCTCTGAGTGCTCTTTCTAGTTTCTACTGTAAATGCTCCATGATATTTGCTCGACTGGAGTTATATTAATTTGTTCTTAAAACGTTTACGATGCATTATTTATCCAGCGAAAGTACTACTCGCGTATTTATCAAGGTTTCATTACTATGTATTTGCACTCGAGTGCATATTTGATAGGGATTCAAGCATGCACTCAACTTTGTTCCATCATTGCTGAAGATGACAATGTTTGCTGATGCCACTCCCACGAGGAGGCGGCCAAATGTTTTTCTTTTTATTTTTTTTGTTGTGGAATTCGATTAAAGTACCGACCGTTTTTGCAAGACACCTACCATGGTGCCTTTTAACATCATCCACCAATGCTGACAACTTACCAAGCGCTTCCCACTGATAGCATTCATCCTGCCTCTATCACCAGGATGTCAGGTTATATTTGAGACGAGACAGTCTGGTCCAGCAACCATTTATTTATTTTATTTTAACTGAAAATAATTTAATCCCTCCACCTTATCTGTGGATGCGTGAATATTGCAATCGAGAATTTGTTGAGTGAACGTAATTCCCACTTTGGTTTGATGTTCGGCAGTCATGTTTGAAAAGTTTTATTATTATCATTTGGACTGAATGGCAATATGACAAGGAATGTTTGCTGTGTGCTGAAAGTTGTTGCTTTACCAGACTCGGTGGCACCATTGCTGTTTCGGAGTGTTCTACTGAGTTTGGAAGGGCGGCGGGTTCGGATCCCGACCCTCGTCGAGTCGCACCGAGACAAGGATTGCGAAGTGCCTGCCTGCTCCTCGTTTGATGCTCAGCACTTAGAGGATCGAGCTTTCAAACATAGCCTGCTGGGTTTGGCATGCCTTTGAAAGGGATGGGGGCGTTGCGACCAAAATTTTTATTCCTTCGCTAATTGCGAAGAGAAAAAACGACGTTGTAAGATGTCACCAGCCCTTGAAACTGTTCCAGGAAGTTGCATCACTTCCCCCCAAGGCTCACAGCTGTGTTGGTCTGAAATCTCATACGGTCGTCCAACTTTCTGTCTGTCTGCATGTGTGCTATGGGATTTGTATGACATCCTCCATGAGCTTTGTACCCTGTGAAATAAATCAAATTCCATCCCCATCACGTCGGCATGCCCTTATTTTTGCCCGTGCAAAAACAACATATGAGATGGAAACTGGTCAAATGCTTCATCTGTCCGCTTCCCATGATGCCCTCTGTGCCTTGTATCACCCAACACCCTACCATGTTTCACATCTCTGTAGCCAATTCCATGTCCGCTCGTGTAGCCTGCACCAGCATGATTGTACGATCACTGATCGAATAACGTCGTTAACCAATGGTGGACATATGTCCTTATCGTACTATGGCACGATGATTTACAGTTCAACAGGTCGGCCATTGTTGTGATGCGCAATAAGTTGTTTTCCATATCATCTAAATCTTGACATTGATATCACCTGAATGACAGTTTTTAATATTGGCCTCCTCAACCCCCTTTCCCCACACACCGAACGTAATCCCCAGCGTTTGTCATCGGAATGCGAGGATCAGATGGCATTGCCATCAAAGATGCAGCCATCGATTACCGGCTCGATCCCAAACTGCAACAGTTTTGCAGCCAAAAGGAGGTGCGCCGTTCATGAAGCGTATTTCCAGGAGGATCATGGGAACGGCGTTGTTGTTTAACTCTGTATCAACACATTTGTTCTGCGTATTTATATAAAGCCTTAAAAATTCCCCTCGACCAACTCGACAGCTGATACTTCAATTTTCTCCAAATGGCAGGTCTCAACGCATTAACTCTCCCGTGCTTGCTGTGTGTGGTTTGTCTGTGCACTCATTTAAAAAAAACACTCACTGAGTTTTACAAAGTCGAGATTTGACAGTTTTGCCATCCAAATTCTGATGCAACTGAAGAAATATTGGCACCAATACAAATGAAATCATCAATGAAGTGATGTCTTAATGTTCTAAAATGCCAGGTCATCGGTTAATGTTGCCGCACGCTGCCGTGCCTAAGCCCGCTGCGGGGCGCGTCTCAAAAATAGACGGTGCTCAAGGCACCGTGCTGCTTTGTTGCCAACATGACTATCCTTCCATGTGACGACGGCCCAACCTCCGTTTTTACTGGATGGCACTTGGTATAGCGCACACCTCTGCCAGCGAACAGTTTACATTTTGTATCAACCGATGAGCCGGATCAGGATCTAGCGACCTGAACCAAAATTGAATCGCTTATACTTCTTGTTATCTAACCAACTCATCACACTTTTTGAAAATATGCCTATACAGTTATATTGCTTTTTGGCCCAATTTCTCAATGGTGAAAAATCACTTTAAATTTTTTTAATTTCTCGTATCCAATTCAGATCTCATCAAAATTAATCTATCTGCTTCCTTGTCACACACCCAACCAGTCACCAAGTTTCGTCCGAATCAGTCAACTTTTTGAATATCGATTTTTGGCCCCATGGTATGGTTGGTGTGAAAAGTTTGTGCGAAGAATCAACTCGATGGTGGCTGAAGAATCGCTTAAAAATTCTCGATTTCGATTTGGAATCTTCACAAAATTGAATCAATTCTACGCTTGTCGCACGCACCACGCCACACGCACACCCTGTCGCCAAGTTTCGCCGAATTATCGTTTCTGATCTTCACCAAAAATCTAATCCGGTTTGTACTTTGTTACAACACCCAAACTTCTGCACCAAAATTTCGTCGGAATTCGTCCACAACATTTTGAGATGTTCTGTTCACAGACATACAAACAGACAGGTCAAACAGACAAGACGTACAAAAACACAATTTAATTTTTTTTAATTCTAGAAGTTAGCCACGATTGATTGAAGCAGTCTTTTCACCACCCTTGCTATATCCACCTTCTTTCAACAGTCCAAGTACTGCCCCAAACTGCGAGCGTTTTTGCGAAGCAATAAGAAGAAAGTGATTTGTTGTTCTTGTGTTTGAGTATGCTATTTACAACTTAAATAATAAAAAAAAAAGATTGCAAAAGTCGTATAAATTAATTAAATGCCGAATTTTTATCGCGTTAACCACAGTGTCTATTACAGCACCCTATTTAACACGTTTACATGTGTTCCCCGTGTGTTTGTGTAATTTTGACGTCCTTAAAAATAGTACGTTTCCCGTTTGGAATATTTTTCAATTTTTTTTTGACAACCAGATTAGAGGGTAAAAATATATATTATCTCACTCCTCTCTCACATGTGTGAATGCGGCGAACAAATTCAGAGCCCCAAAGTACTAAAAAAATGTAAATGGCAGGTTCATTTTCAGATTTGTAAGCCTGGTGTTGGCTTAGTGGTTAGGGGGGTGGCTTGGGATCCTAAGCTCCTGGGTTCAAAAGCCCCCCGTTGGCTGCTGAATTAAACACCAGGGGTTGACTCAGCCTGCATCCTTCTGATGTCGGCGAAAAATGAGTACCAGTGCTGTACTGCGGGTATGCCCCCGCGTTAAATAGGTGCTACCATATCCCTGTGTGTTGTAAGAGGTGACCAGGGTTGGGCGTCAGGAAGGGCATCCGGCCATAAAACATTCCCCAAGAAAGTAACCTCTGCCACAGCAGGGAAAAATGGCTTGTAAAAAACGGCTGTTTTTTATTTTCAGATTGTTTTCAAAAATATAACATTAAATTGAAATAATAAAGTTCTTCCTCCCCCCATCGATCATAAACTGACGTTTATGGATAGACGGACGCGTCAGAAATAAACCAATTGCTTAATCCCTGCCCCCTTACCCCCCTCTTCACTTGGTCTGTGTTGCGGGCGGGTAACAACAAAGTAGCCATCATATGGCACTCCCTTTTGAACGTACCCCTCTTACACTAAACAAATGATTGGACAGCCACAAGGGCAAAGACTTTGATCACTGATCACGTGGAGTGCATCTTGCAGTCAGATTCTATTTCCCCATTAAATCATGCTGCCCAACTACAACTTGTTACTTCAACAAGTTCCCATAGCTCCAATTCATCCGACCTCGTCTTTGCTGTTAGGCCTGAAAAAGCTTTTGGCCCAAGTCTTTCACGAGCCGTCTGCTCGGGCCTGACATTTGGCCCAAAGTGGTTTCTGCATGGATTTGTAATTCTTCAGATGCCGGTGATTGACTCGCCTACTCTTCACGCAAAACCGTGCACCGTTAAATTCCGGTGCCCGGGGACTTTTGTCCCCCGACTCTTATGTCCATCCAACTGGTGGCACACTTGTTGCCTTAGACTGGCATGGAAACACCAGGATGAGTTATACCTGGCGTCAAGATCAAAACCAGGCTAGATGGCTCTGAGACGAGTGCATCCCACCTCTGTGGCGAATCTGCCCAGCCCCTTCAGGAAACAATTTTATTTTTGTCTGTGTGCTTTCAGCTTGTTTTCTTCACTTCCTTACGCCTGCATTGTCATCGCGTGTGTGATGCCGTCTTCCCTTTCAGATCCTGCATCGGCTGTCAGGAAGAAGCAGCTGCGCCAGACAGACGGGACAGGTTAGAGGAATGCCTAAAAATGAACCTCCAAAGTCACTTCAAAAGATTGCCAAAAACGTACTGCCTTCCCTCTGCCACCAAAACTATTACTCATATGGAAGTACTTCAAAAATGCTTTTGTATTTTGAATCTTGGACGTAAGTTTTGTTTGTGTTAAGAGTGCTGTTTTGTCGATGTACGCTTCCATGCCAAGACTCGTGTCTGTGTCGCAGTGAGCGTCATCAATATTCATGCCGCGAGAGCAAGGCCGATGTTTTGTTGACCCGGTGTTGCACACAGCTTGTGCGCATTTAGATCTCAAACCATTACTGCCGCTGGATCCTCCTGCGAGAAGGCCGCCGGTGAGTGCTGCGTTGGTTGCGATTGCCTTCAGTTAATTATGCTACTTATCTCCAAATGTTAATGGTACATATTGCTAGATTTGTGGGTGGGGGAGGGGGTAGTAATTACCTTAGAATACAGTCATGCGCCGCTTAACGACGTTCCGGGCAACGACGGATCGCATATACGACGCGATACATGACAGCTCTGAAAAAAAAAAAAAATGCTAGCTGAAAAAATTCCTATCGCCCGAGCCCTGATGCTAGCCACGTAGCCACTGCCAGTTCGTTATAAAAATAGCCACATTACATTTATGTACGCCCGACAGTACATAATACTTCATAATGATAATAAACGGACAGTGTGGCCCTGTTATAATGCGATCGTTGCAGGCATAAAATGTCATCGCGAAAAAAGCAGTGTCATGCTAAATCGGATTCAAGGAAATCTAATAGGCTTTCAAACTGAACCAATGTTTGCCACGTTTACCCTGCTAGCAAGTAAATTACCTTTATTGCAAGAATTCACGAATAAATCGTGCTTACAGTCGAAATTAAAACACAAATTTCTTTGGTGAAGCTTTTCATGTTGTTAAAACAATCGCCACTGACTTTCCCCCAGAAAATAGATATCACAATGAAGGAGCTCGTTTTCTTCATTTATAAATTATAACATCGATTGCCAATGATTACGTATTTATAAAATCCAAACGCTATTTATTCATCTTTCTAATAATCGATGCCCGGGAGAGGAGATTGTAAGCTGCCATATGCCTAAACAAACAACCGATGGCCGTATGAACAGCACAAAGGTTAAACTAACGTGCTCTTCACTCTCTTGGATGCGTGTTACAATGCCCGACAGTATTCAGCTACATAACATGCCTGCTCAGGTTTGTATCCGAGGAAGCCAATAGGCCTATACCATATAGCCGACGGTGTGTAGTTTTGTTAAGTACGATGTTCGAAAACGAAAACGAAAAAAAAAAAAATGATGCTTCGCACAACGACGACGTCGACTTAACGACGCGTTTCTCAGAACGTAACCCCGCTCGTTAAGTGGCGCATGACTGTAGTTGGAGAGCATACTCTGTGTTTGCGCAGTTTGGCCATTTCGATGTATTAAGTAGGCAATGTTAAGCTTACAGATTGTCCTGTTCAAACGTGCCCATTACATACAAAGGGTAATGTGTTCTTCAATAAATTAGCCAGGGTTTAACATTAAAGGACCTGTATAAATGATTCTGTGAACTCCAGAGTGAAGACCGTTGTGAGGCCGCTTGCGGATAAGAGAGCTTTGAGACTTGGTGCCTTCTCTGGAGGAGTCTTAGCGAGGAGTTTTCATTGCTCTATTCTTCCTACCGCCTCTCATGAGACAAAAAGGGATGCGCCACAAAAAAAAATATGGTGGGGGAGGCGGCGCCGGGGGGACGGCGGCGGAGGGGGAGGGTGACAGTCCAGAGATAACCACGGTCTGGACAAAATCATTGGCCAGACATGCAGAGGTGAGAGAGTTCCCCCATGCTATCTGTATTAGGAACGGGTGGAGCAAGGATGGAACAAAAGACAGAGAGAGTGGGGGCAGTTTGCAGAGAGAATGTTATATGCTTTATCACACACACACACACACACACACAACACACACACACACACACACACACACACACACACACACACACAATGCTGACTGCATGGCGAAAAAATTTGCCTATCTGCCATTTGATTTAGAAAACACGTTTACATTTGGCGCATCGCGCTCAGAAAATTGGGTGTTATCAAACATAGCTGTTACGGCTGCTGGAAAATTCGCAATACACCATAAGGGTCCTTAGATCAGTATTTGACGCTAAGCTTTTATGTGCCAGATAGCTTTCCCCACCGTTGTTTAAAGGGAATGTCGTGTGATTCAATGGGCTGCACTCTTTGAGATAGCCCCGTTTTTCTGCTTTTTCTATCGTTATTTTGGAACCCATCCGAAGACTTCAAACGAAGGCCCCGTGAAAAGGCCATACAACTGACGCGCGCGAGTTTTCCCGCCCCTTTTGCGGCGCCGGTGGCTGACGGAGAGGCTGCCGAGAGCTCGCCTGGTGATTGGTGGATGACAGGGGTGAGGCGCGCCGTTGCAGGAGGAAACGCCCCCTTTTCGAGGAGCTTCTCGAAAGGGCTAGAGAGGCGGAGCCAAAAGTGGCGTGGACCCTCCGAAGCAGGGCGAAAGCCCCGCCGCTATTATAGGGCCGGACCGTGCGTGGGCCTCGGCTCTCTTGGTGACGTCGTGGTTAGAGCTTCTCTACTACTACTCGACCTGATCATCGTGTGCGATTTCTTCTCTCTCCTGTCTGAAAGGTCGTACGTTTGACTCTTCGGGCTCATGGATCGTCGGTGTTTGGATTCGTCGCGGCTTGGAATCGTCGTGTTTGCGGACTCGTCGGGCTTCTGGATCGTCGAAGTGGGCCGCTGCGATCGTCGAAGCTCGTCTCTCCCTCTGGGCCCGCAAGCCGTGAGGTTCGAGCAGTGGTTCCCGGGATCGAGGGCGCCGCACGAGAGGAGAGTCCGGAGAGAGCTCGCCGACCGTCGCCCCTCGAGGGGGCAGGTAACCAGCACAAGGTCTTCGCGGCCTATTCGCGTCACCCACGGGCCCACGGCATTAAAGCGTTTACGAACCCCGTCTACCCCCTTGCCTGTGAGGAGGGTTTTTCCTTTGGTTTTTGTGTGCACTTGGTGGTGCCCCCGTACTGCTTAAGTAAACCTGTATAAGTGACCATGTACATTCTCATTGTATTCGGTTGTATTTGCTTTATGTTTGCTTGTCGCCTGTATATTTGCATGACTGTATATATGTGCTTTTGTGTAATAGGTAAAAATTGTCCTTGTGTGAATGTATCCGTTCTTCGATCTTTTCCCCTTTGAAAGCCATCTTGAAATCGCTGAGAATAAATTAGTGAGTGTTTTGCAACCAACCAGGGCAAAAAAAATCTACCGTCGAGGTCGGCCGATAACACGCTCGTTATCACTGCTTAGCACGGAACGGGACCCGCTTAGCGGTTGGTGTCCTAGAGCCACCTTGCGCAGAGTTACAACGCCGGTCGACTCCGCGCAGGTAACTTAGTAGGCTGATTTGGCGAGCAACCCTTATCCTGCCGGTGCTGCGGCAATGCACGATTCGTGGTGAGGGTAACCCCCACCCGTGACTGGCTCCTGCGGTAGTTCCAGGAGCGGTCACGACTGAATTGTCCGTCCGGTGGGCGACGCGGTCGATTGCAGTACGCAATCGCCTCGCACGCCTGGCTGGGCCAGAATTCGTAACACTGGTGCCGGGAGGATTGGGATTCGGAATCCACCCATCGCTCCAAACTAAATTCACGGGAACGTCAGGGTGCGCTGTGAGCACCCCCCCGTTCCCCCCATACAGACATTTAAAATTAATATGCGCCAAATAAGATGGCTTTCAAGGCGAACGGTGCGCGGGTCGATAGATATTGTAATAATCGTAATACCATGGCCCGGCGTGTTCTTTTGTAATTTTATATCCACGGGGAAGCTCAACCCTCATACTGAGCACGAACCTTTGCGCAAACGTAGTCGCACAATGGCGCGCTGCAGCACCACTTCGCCAGCACGAGCAGCAGCGGCTATTTTTAGCGCCAACAACGCAGACACGAGGCGAGTGCTTTCAGCCACCGCCTTCAAGACCACGTGGCGCGGCAGGCGCCATGGCAGGCCGTGGCAGGATTTGCCGCAGAGGCATGCCATGACGGGCTTCGGAGACAAGTGTCAAAGTCCTTGCAGCCCTGGTGGAGGAATGGTGACAACTGTTATAGGAATTGCATCGTTTTTCCTTGAATTGGACGAAGCACGGCCGGCCACATAGACAGGGTTCAGAGGATTACGTGCGAACGGAGTCACAACGATGTGGCCGCATATTTACAGGCAAGAAAGGAGGGAGGAAGAACAAAGGCAAACAAAGCTAGAAAAGGAAAAATGCGAAACACGATTTGGAATTAAAACAAACTAAAGGAAGAGGGAAGATCGGGCAAACAGATAAAAGAAAGCCTGGAACAGGAGATAAAAACGAGCGAGAGGAACATCTGAGCAGGAGCGGAAGAAGAATGTTTGGAAAAAGTCAAGACAGTTCGAAGACACTAAAGGGAAAAGTGAGGAAAATAGAGTTGAGTTATCCCATAAGTGGGAACAAGGGACGAGCGAGCTAGCGAGAGAAGGCAGGAGGAGCGAATCGTAATTCCCGGGATAAGAGCAGAACTTGAAGAGGAATGGGAAAACGAAGCTGCGAGGAGGAAAAACGGGAACACGATGGGGAATTGGAACAACTGAGGAAGACGGTATAAAACAGGCAATCAGAAAGAGAAGCCCTAGAACGGAAATAAAAAGAGGAAGAACATCTGCCGAGGGAAAAGGACGGAGAATTACTGGAGAAAAGTCAGAACAGTTCGAAGAAACTGCAGCGGAAAAATGAAGGGCAGGGAAGGAGAAAGGAAAAACAAAGATAGAAAATGGAAAAACGCAAAACAACATGCGGGAATTGGTGCTACTGCGAGCGAGAGGTAAGGGCATGGACCAGATTAAAAGAGAAACCCTGGAAGGGACGATAAAATACGAAAAATATCAGGAAAGAACTAAAGCGAATACGCGAAGAAAATGCGACGAAAATGAGGAGGGAAGCATGGGAAAGTTGTGCGGAAAGCGAGGGAAGAAGCATGCAAAAAAATGAGAAAGGAATTAGAAAAGAAAAGCCTTTCGGATTACAGA
>CM068959.1:9391818-9407136 GCA_035128595.1 Eptatretus atami | reverse complement strand
CCCACTGTTTTTCTTGTTCTCATTCTTTAATTGGCCTTCGCTTCCCAGCTGTTCGGATCTGCGCAGTGTGGTTCCTTAACGTGTCATTCTCTGCTGTCGTTCTTTCTTTCCCTCGACATCCTCAGCTCTGTTTTGTAGTTCCGTCCTGTTTTGGGTGTTTTCTGTAACTCCGAAGCTTCCTTTTCTAATTCCTTTCTCCATTTTGCATGCTTCTTCCTTCCTTTCCGGCACAACTTTCCATGGCTTCCTTCCTCATTTCGTCCATTTTCTTCCCGTATTCCCTTTAGTTCTTCCTGATATTTTTCCTATTTCTATCGTCCCTTCCAGGGTTTCTCTCTTTTAATCTGGCCTGCCTTACCTCTCGCTCCAGTAGCACCAATTCCCCATGTTGTTGCGTTTTTTCCTTTTCTATCTTTTGTTTCCTTTCTCCTTCCTGCCTCATTTTTCCCTGCAGTTTCTTCGAACTGTTCTGACTTTTCCAGTAATTCCTCCGTCCTTCCTCCAGATGTTCCTTCTCCTTTTTTTATCTTCCGTTCTAGGCTTTCTCTTTCTGATTGCCTGTTCTTACCTCTTCCTTTCAGTTTGTTCCAATTCCCCATCGTGTTCCCTTTTTCCTCTCCAGCTTCGTTTTCCATTCCCTTTCTTCCAAGTTCCTCTACTATTCCCGGGAATTACCAATTCGCTCCTCCTCCATTTCTCTCGCTTAGCTCGTCGTCCCTTGTTCCCATTATGGATACTCAACTCTATTTTCTCACTTTTCCCTTTAGTTCTTTCTACTGTCTGACTTTTCCCAACCATTCTTCTTCCCTCTGCTCAGATGTTCCTCTCCTCTTTTTATCTCCTGTTCAGGCTTTCTTTTATCTGTTTGCCGATCTTACCCTCTTCCTTTAGTTGTTTTTAATTCCAAATCGTGTTCGCATTTTTTCTTTTCTAGCTTTGTTTGCCTTTGTTCTTCCTCCTCCTTTCTTCCTGTACATCGGCCCAATCGTGTGACTCCGTCGCACTTATCCTCATGAACCCTGTCTATGTGCCGCCGTGCCTCGTCCAATTCAAAGGAAAACGAATGCAATTCCCTATACAGTTGTCACCCATTCCTCCACCGCTGCAAAGGACTTTGACACTTGTCTCCGAAGCCCGTCAATGCATGCTCCGCGCATCCTGCCACGCCTGCCATGGCGCCTGCCGCGACACGTGGTCTGAAGCGGTGGCTGAAAGCACTCGCCTCATTTCATGCCGTTGTGCGCTAAAAATAGCCGCCTGCTCACGCCTCGTGCCGCGCTGAAGTGCGGCCGCGCCGCCATCTTGCGACTCCGTTTGCCAGCAAAGTTCTGCTCAGAATATGAGGGTGAGCTCCCCATGGATTATAATTACAAGAACCGTCCCGCGGCCATGGATCCTACATTATTACACATATCTAATCCACCGGCCCCGTTCGCCTGAAAACCATCTTATTTCGCGGAATAATTAATTTTTTAAAATCGCTCGTGTTTGGTGGGAATCGGGGGTCGCTCCATCCACCCCTGAACCGAATTCCCGTGAATTTTAGTGGAGGTGGGATGGATTTGAATCCCACTCCCGGACACCAGTGTTACGAATTCTGGCCCGCCAGGCGTGCGAGCGATTGCGTAACTCCAATCGCAACCGCGTCGCCCACCGGACTGGACAATTCAGTCGTGACCCTCCTGGAACTACCGCCAGAGCCAGTCACGGGTGGGGGGTTACCCTCACCACGATCGTGCCAATTGCCCACCGCGCAGGATAGGTTGCTCCGCCAAATTCGACTAACCTAAGTACCTGCGCGAGGAGTCGACCGGCGCAGTGTACTCGCCGCAGGTCGGCCTAGGACACGAACCGCTTAAGCGGTCCGTTTCGTGCTACAGTGATAACCCGAGCGTGTTATCGCCGACCTCACGATCAGTTCTCTTCTTTACCCTGGTTGTTCAAAACCCACTACTAATTTATTCCGCGATTCAAGATGGCACTTTCAATGGGGAAAAAATTACGGACGGGATACATTTCACACAAGGACATTTATTTAACAAAGCACATAATTACAGTCATGCAATATACAGGCGACAAGCAACATAAAGCATACATACCCGACTACAATGAGAATGTACATGCACTTATACAGTTTACTTAACAGACGGCACCACCAGTTGCACACAAAAAACCAAGGAAAAACCTCCTCACAGGCAAGGGGGTAGACGGTTCGTAAACCTTTATTGCCGTGGGCCGTGGGTGACCGAATAGGCCCCGCGAGACGTGCTGGTTACCTGCCCTCGAGGGGCGACGGTCGGCGAGCTCTCTCCGGCACTCTCCTTCTCGTGCGCGCCTCGACCCGGGACACTGCTCGCAACCCTCACGGCTTGGCGCCAGAGGGAGAGACGATGCCTTCGACGATCCAGAGCCCACTGTTCGACGGATCCAGAGCCCGACAGTCCAAACACGACGATCCAGAGCCCGACGAATCCAAACACGACGATCCAGAGGCCCGAAGAGTCCAAACACGACTTTCAGACGGAGAGCAGGTAGAATCCAAACACCGATGATCAGCAGGAGAGAGAGAGGAGCTCAAACACGACGTCCACCAAGAGAGCGAGCCCACGCACGGTCCGCCCTATATAGCGCGGGGCTCCGCCCCTTCGCTCCACCCCTTTTGGCTCCGCCTCTCTAGCCTTTCGAGAAGCTCCTCGAAAAGGGGCGTTTCCTCCTCACGGCCGCCTCACACCTGTATCCACCAAACACCAGCGAGCTCTCGCAGCTCTCCCTTCAGCCCCGGCGCCGCAAAAAAGGCGGGAAAACTCGCGCGCCGTTGTAGCCTTTCACGGGCCTTCGTTTGAAGTCTTCGGACGGTCCAAATAACGATAGAACAGAAAAAACGGCTATCTCAAGAGTCGCAGCCGATGAATCACACGAATTCCCTTTAAACAACGGTGGGGAACTATCTGCACATAAACTTAGCGTCATAACTGATCTAAGGACCCTTTAATGGTGTATTGCGAATTTCCACAGCCGATACACTATGTTTGATAACACCCAATTTCTGAAGCGATCGCCAAATGAACGTGTTTTCTAAATCACAGAGGACAAATTTTTTCCTCAGTCACATTGTGTGTGTGTGTGTGGTGTGTGTGTGTGTGTGTGTGTGTGTGTGTGTGTGTGTGTGTGTGTGTGTGTGATAAAGCATACATTCTCTCTGCAAACTCCCCCACCTCTCTGTCTTTGTTCCATCTTGCTCCACCCCTTCCTAATACAATACAGGAACCTCTCTCACCCTCTGCATGTCTGGCCAATGATTTTGTCCCGACCGTGGTTATCTCTGGACTGTCACCCTCCCCTCCGCCCCGTCCCCCGCGCCGCCTCCCCCACCATATTTTTTTTTGTGCCATCCCTTTTCTCATGAGAGCAGGTAGGAAGAATAGAGCATGAAAACTCCTCGCCTAACTCTCCAGAGAACACCAGTCTCAAGCTCTCTTTCCCAACGCCTCACACGGTGCTTCACTCGGGGTTCACAGAATCATTTATACAGGTCCTTTATGTTAAACCCTGGCTATTTATTGAAGAACACATTACCCTTTGTATGATGCACGTTTGAACAGGACAATCCTTAAGCTAACATTGCCCTACTTAATACATCGAAATGGCCAAACTACCCAAACACAGAGTAATCCAACTACAGTCATGCGCCACTTAACGACGGGGTTACGTTCTGAGAAACGCGTCGTTTATAGCGACGTCGGTCGTTGTGCGAACATCATTTTTTTTTTCTTTTTTTCTTTTCGAACATCGTACTTACACAAAAACTACACACTCGGCTATATGGTATAGCCTATTGCTCCTCGGATACAAACCTGAACAGCATGTTACTTGTACTGAATACTGTCGGCAATTGTAACACGCACCAAGAGAGACTTGAAGACACGTAGTTTTACCTTTGTGCTGTCATGACGGCCATCGGTGTTGTAGCAGCAGCTTACAATCTCCTCTCGCATCCGATTATAGAAAAGATGAATAAATAGCGTGGACTTTTATAATTACGTAATCAATTGCATCGATGTTATAACATTTATAAATGAGAAGAAGAAACCGAGTCTCCTGTCAATTGTGATCATATATTTTCGGAACAGTGCGATTTGTTTTAACAACATGAAAAGCTCACCAAAACAGATGTGTTTTCAATTTCGACTGTACAACAACGATTATTCGTGAATCTTCAATTCAAAGGTAATATTGGCTAGAAGGTAAACGTGCAAACATTGGTTCAGTTTGAAAGCCGATTTCCTTGAATCCCGATTTAGCATACACTGCTTTTTTCGCGATGACATTTTTATGGACCTCAACGATCGCATTATAACAGGGCCACACTGTCGTTTATTATCATTATGAAGTATTATGTACTGTACAGCGTACATAATTGTATGTGTCTTTTTTAATCGACTGGCAGTTGCTAACGTCGGCTACATCACTCGGCGATAGATTTTTCAGCTACATTTTTTTTTTATTCAGAGCTGTCAGATCCGTCGTATATGCGATCCGTCGTTGCCCGGAACGTCGTTAAGCGGCGCATGACTGTATTCTAAGGTAATTACTACCCCTCCCCCACCCACAAATCTAGCAATATGTACCATTAACATTTGGAGATAACATAATTAACTGAACAATCCAACCAACGCAGCACTCACGGCGGCCTTCTCCAGGAGGAATACCAGCGCAGTAATGTTTGAGATCTAATGCACAAGCTGTGTGCAACACCGGGTCAACAAAAACATCGGCCTTGCTCTCGCGCAGAATATTGATGACCTCCTGCAGACACAGACACGAGTCTTGCATGGGAAGCGTAACATCGACAAAACAGCACTCTTAACAACAAACAAAACTTACGTCCAAAGATATCAAAATACAAAAGCATTTTGAGTACTTCATATGGAGTAATAGTTTTGGTGCAGAGGGAAGGCAGTACCGTTTTGCAATCTTTTGAAGTGATCTTTGGGAGGTTCATTTTTAGGCATTCCTCTACCTGTCCCGTCTGCTCTTGCGCAGCTGCTTCTTCCTGACACAGATGCAGGATCTGAAAGGGAAGACCATCACACACCGATGACATGCACGTAAGGAGTGAAAGAACAAGCTGAAGCACAACAGACAAAATAAATTGTTTCTTGAGGGGCTGGCAGATTCGCCAAGAGGTGCATGCACTCGTCTCAGAGCCATCTAGCCTGGGTTTGAATCTTGACCCAGGTATAAACTCATCCTGGTGTTTCACATGCCAGTCAAGGCAACAAGTGTGCCACCAGTTGGATGGACATAAGAGTCGGAGGACAAGTCCACCGGCACCAATTAACGGTGCACGTTTTCGTGAAGAGTAGGCGAGTCATCACCGGCATTCTGAAGAAATTACAAATCCATGCAGAAACCACCTTTGGCCAAATGTCAGGCCCGAGCAGACGGCTCGTGAAAGACTTGGGCCAAAAGCTTTCTTCAGCCAACACAAAGACGAGGTCGGATGAATTGGAGCTATGGAACTTGTTGAAGTACAAGTTGTAGTTGCAGCAGATTTTATGGGGAAATAGAATCGACTGCAAGATGCACTCCACGTGATCAGTGATCAAAGTCTTTGCCCTGTGCTGTCAATCATTTGTTTAGATGTAAGAGGGGACGTTCAAAGGGAGTGCCATATGATGCTACTTTTGTTACCCCGCACACAGACCAAGTGAAGAGGGGGGTAAGGGGGCAGGGATTAAGCAATTGGTTTATTTCTGACCGTCCGTCTATCCATAAACGTCAGTTTATGATCGAGGAAGAACTTTATTTCAATTTAATGTTATATTTTGAAAACAAATCTGAAAATAAAAAACAGCCGTTTTTACAGCCATTTTTCCCTGCTGTGCAGAGGTTAGCTTTTCTTGAGGCAATGTTTTATGGCCGGATGCCCTTCCTGACGCCAACCCTGGTCACCTCTTACAACACACAGGGATATGGTACACCTATTCTAACCGGGGCATACACCCAGTACACTGGTACTCATTTCGCCGACATCAGAAGGATGACAGGCTGAGTCAACCCCTGGTGTTAATTCAGCAGCCAACGGGGCTTGAACCCAGGACCTTAGGATCCCAAGCCACCACCCTAACCACTAAGCCAACACCAGGCTTACAAATCTGAAAATGAACCTGCCATTTAACAGTACTTTGGCTCTGAATTTGTCCCCATCACACATGTGCAGAGAGGAGTGAGATAATATATATTTTTTACTCTATCTGGTTGTCAAAAAAAATTGAAAAATATTCCAAACGGGAAACGTACTATTTTTAAGGACGTCAAAATTACACAAACACACGGGGAACACATGTAACGTGTTAAATAGGGTGCTGTAATAGACACTGTGTTAACGGCGATAAATTCGGCATTTAATTAATTTATACGACTTTTGCAATCTTTTTTTTTTATTATTTAAGTTGAATTACATACTCAAACACAAGAACACAAATCACTTTCTTATTGCTTCCAAAAACCTCCAGTTTTGCAGTACTTGGACATGTTGAAGAAGGTGGTATACAAGGGTGGTGAAAAGACTGCTTCAATCGTGCTAAACTTCTAGAATTAAAAAAATTAAATTGTGTTTTTGTACGTCTTGTCTGTTTGACCTGTCTGTTTGTATGTCTGTGAACAGAACATCTCAAAATGTTGTGGACGAATTCCGACGAAATTTGGTGCAGAAGTTGGGTGTGTAACAAAGACAAACGGATTAGATTTTGGTGAAGATCCAGAAACGATAATTCGGACGAAACTTGGCGGACAGGGTGTGCGTGTGCGTGTGCGTGCGACAAGGTAGAATTGATTCAATTTTGGTGAAGATCCAAATCCGAATCCGAGAATTTTTAAGCGATTCTTCACCAACCATCGAGTTGATTCTTCACAAACTTCACCAACCAACCATGGGGCCAAAAACGATATCTCAAAAAGTTGACTGATTCGGACGAAACTTGGTGGACTGGTTGGGTGTGTGACAAGGACAGATAGATTCAATTTTGGTGAAGATCTGAATCTGGATACGAGAAATTAAAAAAATTTAAAGTGATTTTTCACCATTGAGAAATTGGGCCAAAAACAATATACTGTATAGCATATTTCAAAAAGTTGTGGATGAGTTGGTTAGATAACAAGAACAAGCAGATTCAATTTTGGTTCAGGTCCAGATCCTGATCCGGCTCATCGGTGGGATACAAAATGTAAACTGTTCAGCCTGGCAGAGGTGTGCGCTATACCAAGTGCCATCCAGTAAAAACGGAGGTTGAGGCCGTCGTCACATGGAAAGGATAGTCATGTTGCAACAAAGCACACGGTGCCTTGAGCACCCGTCTATTTTGAGACCGCCACGGGCTTAGCACGAGCACGTGCGCAACATTACCGATGACCTGGCATTTTAGAACAATTAAGGACATCACTTCATTGATGATTTCATTTGTATTGGTGCCAAATATTTCTTCAGTTGCATCAGAATTGGATGCAAAACTGTACAAATCCTCGACTTTGTAAAACTCAGTGAGTGTTTTTTTTTAAATGAGTGCACAGACAAACACACACAGCAAGCACGGGAGAGTAATCGTTGAGACCTCCATTTGGAGAAAATTGAAGATAGCTGTCGAGCTTGGTCGAGGGGAATTTTTAAGGCTTTATATAAATACCAGCAACAAATGTGTTGATACAGAGTTAAACCAACAACCCGTTCCCATGATCCTCCTGGAAATACGCTTCATGACCGCACCTCCTTGCTGCAAAACTGTTGCAGTTGGGGATCGAGCCGGTAATCGATGGCTGCATCTTTGATGGCAATGCCCATCTGATCCTCGCATTCCGATGACAAACGCTGGGGATTAAACGTTCGGGTGTGTGGGGAGGGGGTTGAGGAGGCCAAATATTAAAAACTGTCATTCAAGGTGAAATATCAATGTCAAGATTTAGATGATATTGGAAAACAACTTATTGCCATCACAACATGGCCACCTGTTGAACTGTAAATCATCGGTGCCATAGTAGAAGGAATATGTCCACCATTGCTTTAACGACGTTATCTCGATCAGTGAATCGTACAATCATGCTGGCAGGCTACACGACGGACATGGAATTGCTACAGAGATGTGAAACATGGATAGGTGTTGGGTGAGTACAAGCACAGAGGGCATCATGGGAACAGATGAAGCATTTGACCAGTTTCCATCTCATATGTTGTTTTTCACCAAAAATAAGGCATGCCGACGTGATGGGGATGGAATTTGATTTATTTGACAGGGTACAAAGCTCATGGAGGATGTCATACAAATCCCATACACACATGCAGACAGACAGAAGTTGGACACCGTATGAGATTTCAGACAAACACAGCTGGTGACCCTTGGGGGGAAGTGATGCAACTTCCTGGAACAGTTTCAAGGGCTGGTGACATCTTACAACGTCGTTTTTCTCTTCGCAATTAGCGAAGGAATAAAGAAATTTCGGTCCACACGCCCCCATCCCTTCAAAGCATGCCAAACCCACAGGCTTTGTTTGAACTCGATCCTCTAAGTGCTGAGCATCAAACGAGGAAGCAGCAGCACTTCCAATCCTTAGTCTCGGTGCGACTCGACGAGGGTCGGGATCGAACCCCCGACCCTTCCAAACTCAGAGAACACTCCAAACACAATGTGCCACCGAGTCTGGTAAAGCTAACTAACTTTCACACACACAAACATTCCTTCATATTGCCATTCAGTCCCAAATGATAATAATAAAACTTTTCAACAATGACTGCCGAACATCAAACCAAAGTGCGAATTACGTTCAACTCAACAAATTCTCGATTGCAAATATTCACCATCCCACAGGATAAGGTGGAGGGATTAATTAATTTTACAGTTAAAATAAAATAAATAAATGGTTGCTGGACCAGCTGTCTCGTCTCAAATATAACCTGACATCCTGGTGATAGAGGCAGGATGAATGCATCAGTGGGAACGCTGGTAAGTGTCAGCATTGGTGGATGATGTTAAAAGCACCCATGGTCGGTGTCTTGCAAAAACGGTCGGTACTTTATCCGAATTCCACAACAAAAAAAATAAAAAGAAAAACATTTGGCCCCTCCTCAGTGGGCAGTGCATCAGCAGCACAGTCATCTTTCAGCAATGATGGAACAAGTCTGAGTGCATGCTTGAATCCCTATCAAATATGCACTCGAGTCAAATACAAGTAATGAAACCTTGATAAATACCAGTAGTACTTTCGCTGGATAAATAATCATCGGTAAACGTTTTAAGAACAAATTAAATAACTCCAGTCGACAAATATCAGAGCATTCTACAGTAGAAACTAGAAAGAGCAATCAGAGAATGCAGACCCTCACCAGAACTTGTTTTGTGTTCTTTTGTGTGGCATTTGTGTACTGGTGTGCTACGCAATTAATGACATAATTAGAACTGCCACTTTATAACATCTGGCAGTGATGACCGGGTACCAAGACGTCCCGCTTTCATGCAACCCTGCTTTGATTGGACACCTGACCTTGACCCATGACGTTTTTAATGATTATTCAATTGAATTTGGAATGGGATTAAAACAAATTCAATTCAAATCAAATGGAAGAATCAAATTTCCCTTCCCCTCATGCCACCCCAACCCTTCTCTTCCCCTCCCTTCATGCCGCCCCTACACTTCCCTTCCCCTCCCCTCATGCCGCCTATACTCTTCCTTCCCCTCCCCTCCCCCTCATGCCGCCCCTACTCTTCCCTCCCCTCCCCTCCCCTTCATGCGCGCCCCTACGCTTCCCTTCCCCTCCCCTCATGCCGCCCCTGCTCTTCCCTCCCTCCCCTCATGCCGCCCTACTCTCCTTCCCCTCCCTCATGCCCCCCGTACTCTTCCTTCCCCTCCCTCATTGCCGCGCCCCTACCTCCCTCATGCCACCCTACCCTTCCCCTCATCCCCCCTACCCTCCCCTCATGCCATCCCATCCCCCCCTCATGCCACCCCTACCCCTCCCTCATGCCATTCCCTACCCCTCCCCCTCATGCCGCCCCTACCCCCTCCTCATGCCCCCTACCCTTCCCCTCCCCTCATGCCGCCCCTACGCCTTCCCCTCCCCTCATGCGCCCCTACCCTTTCCCCTCCCCTCTCTCATGCCGCCCCTGCCATCCCTTCCTCCTCACCTCCCCTCATGCCACTTCCTTCCCTTCCCCTCCCTCACCTCCCCTCATGCCACCCCTTCCCTTCCCCTCCCCTCATGACCCCTTCCCTTCCCCTCCCTCATACCACCCCTTCCATTCCCTCCCTCATGCCACCCTTCCCTTCCCTTCCCTCCCCTCACGCCACCTTCCTTCGCCCTCCCCTCACACCGCCCTTCCCTTTGTTGAAGATTTCCTCTTTAAGCATTTGTAATTGGTGTGAATGAATAAAGACATTGCTCCTCACTCATAAAATATTATTTGAACTTTGATAAAATGCTGCAGTTGAGAGGATTCCCTTGTAAACATGATTAACCATATATTCTGGTACATTTGCTTTCTGTAAAACATACATCTGCCTTCAGTTGATATTGATTTGTCATTTTGATTTGTGTTGATTTGACAATGACATTGACATTTTTGATTTAAACTATTTAACAACCTGGAAATGTTGCATAAGTTCCAGGAAGACTTAAGTATATCAATTGGTACATGATTAAACATAAACTTTAGATACTTCTTATTTAGTTCACAAATTTAATGAATATAATGCATGGCTTTTTGTGTAGACTCATAGTGAAAGCTCCCGAGGTTCTGTGAGCAGCGCTAGTCAATGTAATGTTCTTTATCAACGTTGAGAACGTGTAGAAGTAATGATTCACTCCCTTGATCTGTGTAACTGTCTACCTCCAAACCCTGTGGAACCTCGAAGGGGTTGTTGTGCTCTTTTCTGATTGGCTGTACTTGGGTCTTGCCTACATTGTTCAGACTGTTTCACTCCTTTCGCAGTAGCAGAAAGCAGATATTTTGATTTCGAACCATGGGAATAGTTACTCTTTCGCAGATGAAAAGCTATTTCTCTTATCCTGCTTGTTCAATCATTTCCCCCCACTCGATATACAAGACTTGGGTTAAGGGTGTTTTCCTTGAAAGAGTTTCATCGATGTATTTTTTTTTCTCCTGTATGTGCGCACATATGTAATTAAACACTGTCCTTTGTATGCTGAACTTGAGTGGAAAGAGTTCATTTATTCCACACCAAATAGGTACAGTCCTGCATTGGAGTAGTCAGAATGAACCCGAACAAGCAAAATGCAAAGATGAAGTCATCGGGAGGAACCTGGATAGGATTCACATTTCAGCTGCTACTACTCTACCTTCAAACCCATCCAGGCACAGCCAAGTGAGCCTTATTAAAAAAAAAAGAAAAAGAACCCAGATCAAAAGAAATTAAATAATTCCACCTGCCAGATCATGTGTCTGATCAAGGTGAAATTTAAAACATGTATTCCCCATCACCACTCGATCATAATTGTGAAGTTTCACGTCGATTGATTAAGCTGTTCCAGAGAAGACATTATTTAATACTTTTCTTCAATCCAATATGGCTGCCAAAACATGCGACCTATCAATTGTTCCTTAAACTTGTACACCCACGGCTTGGGGAACATTTGTGTGAAGTTTCCCCTTAATCTGTTCAGCCGTTCTAGAGAAGAAGATCATTATAGGTTTTAGGGTAAATCCAATATAGCTGCCAAAGCATGTGACCTATGACGCCATATGTGTGAACCTTTTGTTCCTCACGGATAGGCGGTCATATCTGTAAAACTTTCGCCTCAATCTGTTCAGCCACTTCAGAGAAGATTTTTGAAGGGTTTAACAAAAAACAAAAAAACAATATGGCTACTGAATCATGTGACCGAAGACGTCATCAATTTTTTTTTTCTGTGAACCATTTTATCCCTTGATGACCCTCAAAATTTTTCATACTGATCATATGTAGCGTTCTACATATGCAATAATGACGTCATGGCGAAGGCACCTATGACATCAATAAAAAAATAAAAAATATAAAAAAAACATTCCCAATGAGCAGTACTTGCCAAGTTTCAATTTTTTCCTTGGTGCTGTTTCAGATACAGAGGTCCAAACTTTTTCCAACATTGCCAACACACCACATGACCTATGATGTCATAATTATGATTAAAACATTCTACATGAGTAGTCGCCACTGGTGAAAATTTCATCTCAATCCGACAAGCGGTTGTGGAGAAAAACACGAAAGTTCTGTGCAGACAAACAGGCAAACAAGCCGGTAGGCGGACATGGGTAGTCGATCAAGTCGAATTTAGTCGTTTTTTCAGCTGCTTACTTAGCCAACAAAGGTCCATAGCAAACGGTTCTTCCTCCACACATAACTAGGACATCCATGAACCTACCATACCAGTTTCATGTATATCTGACTCATAGTCTCTGAGATATAACGAACTTCGTTTTTTTGTTTTTTTCGACCAGGGTTCATTCAAAGTCTATCTTCTCCGACAGTTTTCATGGGAGCGGACTGAATTTTTTTGTCAAGGAGGCTGAATGTGTTGCCCAAACGATCATAGTTTGATTTTTGAATTTCGATATTTATTTTTTAGATTTTTTGGAATTTTCAAAGGCCCGTTGCTAGGCAACCGAGGGTCCATAGCAACGGTTCTCAAACGCGCACAACTAGGTCATGGTATGAACCTACCACCAGAGTTTCATCAAAATCGGCCTACGATTAACGGAGTACTGGCCTAGACAGACAGACAGACAGACAGACAAAGCCGGTAGGCGGACATGGGTAGTCGCCTACCCAATAGAACCTGACGCGATGGGCCCGTTCGATGGGAATGACCTGATGATTAAGCACAAGAAAATTAATGATCTAGCTTCAAGGGTTAATGCTGCAGATTGTTTTTTCGTTAAAATACCCCACATTTAGAGGTTTTTCGGCCGTTGCTAGGCAACGGAGGGGTCCATAGCAACAGTTCTTTCTCACACATAACTAGGACATACCATGAACCTACCATACCAGTTTCATGTATATCTGACTCATAGTCTCTGAGATATACGAACTTCGTTTTTTATTGTTTTCGACCAGGGTTCATTCAAAGTCATCTTCTCCACAGTTTTCATAGGATCCGGCTGAAATGTTTGACAATATGGCTGAATGTACTGCCCACAGTCGCTCGTGGCCCGATTTTAAAAAAATATTTTTTTAATGATTTTTCAAAAATTTCAAAGTCCCGTTGCTAGGCAACGGTGGTGTCATAGCAACGGTTCTCATTTGCACACAACTAGGTCATGGTATGAACCTACCAACCAAGTTTCATCGAAATCGCCATTGTATTAACGGAGCACTGGACCGAACAGAGGAACAGACAGACAGACAAACATATCGACGGAAAAACTGATAAGGTGAACAAATTTCAAAAAAAAAATTAAAAAAAATTTTTTTTTGACTGGATCGACTACCCAACAGACACAGACATAACGACGGAAAACCTGAAAATAAGGGTAGATAGATCGACTACCCAACAAATAAACAAACAAACCCAAACACAATACCCTCTCCTTCGGCGAGGTAACCTCAACGGGTATTTAAAAAGTTAAAGTCAAAACAATCAAGCCTTCACCTGCTTCCCATACTTCATCTTGAGGCACGAAATGACCTTCCCTTCTAGTTCATGGTCGTTCTTTTCATGGTCCAGCAACGATTTACAAAACTTTGGAATGTCTGCTCGGCATGCCCTCTTCAGTGCAGGGTTGAGCCTGTAATCTGGAATCACAAAAGCACAATTCCACCGATGTAAAAATTACCCCCTCCCCCAGCACCCACAGCAACCGTTTCACACTTGAAACAAATGATAGCACAGACAAACCATGGCACTGGGGTGGGTGGCAGTGGACTTGCTGTGGAATGCGAGACAAGTACCAAATGAATAAAGTGTGTGCGCGCGTGTGCGTGTGTTATAGTAAAAATCCTGAGTAGATTAAAGTTCGATAGAATGTCAAAAAAATAAATATAAAAGTAAAAAAACAAATCCACATTGCCTTCATCAACTTGATGTCCAGGAAACCCTCAAATATCACGGGTTTCAACCAATCACGGGCAACCTATTGCATTCCGATTTCGTTATCATGGGATTTCATTTCGACCAAGAGACGAGTCATCATTTGCGTCCCGTGTATGTACGATTATCTCCCATTACGAGCCTTTTGTCCTTTCTCGTGCACAATTGTTAATGGCTCCCAAACGAAAAGCAATGGACAAAGTTAGTTATGCCAAAAGACAGAAAGGTGATGACGGACGAAAAGATAGAGTTGCTAGATCGGTTGGCTCGAGGTGAAAATGCGGCATCTGTGAACCGCCATTGCAGGGTCAACGACTGGAGGTAGAACCTTTCCAACTGTTCTTTTCCTCATTCCCAAACCTTCATGATCCTTCAAACCTCATTCCCAAACCTTCATTTTCGACACCCGTATTCGAACCGCCATTCTCAAACCCTGATTTTCTGACACTCGGACTCGGAACCCCGTTCTCATGCTTCATTCTCAAGCTACGTCACTTCACCAGCGTTTCGACCGAATAATCGACACTAGTTTTGCAATGTTCGTGGTTCCTCACCATTCCAGTATCTCAGTCAAATCAAATCAAAAAGGGCACTTCCTAAAACACGCAACAAATCCGAAGGCTCCAGCTCAACCACGGCTCCCCACACGTTCCACGCCAGCAAGGCAAGGGCTGGTTTGAGAAATTCAAGACGATTCAGCCATCATCATGTCAAATTAATCGGGGAAGCAGCAACAGCCGACCATGATGCTGCAAAAAAGTATCCACCGCAGCTCATGGAACTAATCGAGGCTAAGGGATTTATGCCGAGCATGTTTTTAACAGCGACGAGATGGGATTATTCTGGAAGAGGATGCCACTTCGTACCTTCCTCTCCGAGCAGGAAAGATCTGCTCCAGGATTCAAGGTGAGGTGGTTAAAGATTGTCTTACCCTCCTCCTATGTGGCAATGCTGCAGGCGACTTCGTCGTAAAGCTAATGCTGCTCTTTCGATCGCTGAATACCCCTTCCCCCGCCCACCCATCACCCGCTCTACCCTCATGATTCCGAGCTGTCTTATGCTTTCTTATTTACAGCAGAGTACAAGATGAGTACGTAATGTTGTTACGCTCCCTCAACCACCTCGCTGTTTTGAAATAAATGTAAAAGGTAAAAGTCTTGTGTTTTTGTTTATGTTTTACTATGTTTACAGGTGTGTTTAAATTGTAATGCATTTATTTTTGGCTGCCGCTGATCTTCCTCTTA
>CM068959.1:9340213-9355152 GCA_035128595.1 Eptatretus atami | reverse complement strand
AAACATTTTGAGATATTGTGCTATATATTTGTTTAGCCCAATCACTCAATGGCGATGAATCACTTAACAACAACAAAAAAATTATCGGATCCGGATACGGATCTTCACCAAAATTGAATCAATTTGTCATGGTCCAACATGGATCCATGGATGGATCCAACATGTTCACCAAGTTTCATCCGAATCCATCCAAAACGTTTTGAGATATCATGCTATATATCATTTTTGGCCCTATCTCTCAATGGTGAACAATCACTTAACAAATTCTAGTAGTCGGATCCAGATCCTCACCAAAATGTAATCAGTTCGTCCTTGTCACACACTGAACCTGTCCACAACTTTTTGAGATACCTTACAGACAGAGAGACAGAGAGAGATGGAGATGAAAACATAATGTCCTTCACCTTCGGTGGCAGAGGTAATCAGAGAGCATTTATAAACAATAAATAGTGTTCAATAAAAGGGTAATAAAGATGGAATTCAACCTTGAACTGAAGGGTAAGATAACTTTTCTGGACAACACAAGCTCACCGTGCCAAACTCAGGCTTATCTGAGCACCACTTGCCAAGATCTTTGAGACACTGCTCCTGAAGTTCTGGGTTGAGCCGCATATCAAGAGCGCGCTGATGCAGTATTCTCCACACCTCATGCTTACAGTTCCGTGACAACTGTGAAGGAACGAGTGGCAAATAAAAACAAAACCCAAAATCAAACACCATATGCTGTTAATTTGTTTCTGAATTTAAAAGTTCCTCCAAAAACAATGAAGGACATTCAACACTGCAAACACATCACCTTGAAACCACCGGAAAACCAACCAAATGTAAACATCTACAAAAAAACACGACCCCTTTTCCCGCAGGGCCGTTCACGACTCACCCTGCTCCCCTGTGCCTCGGTGCGGTATGCATGGCGGTATAGGCAGGATATTATGGCTCCTGGAGTCGACTCGTTCATCATTTGTGAATGGCAAAGACGATTTGCATCGCCATTACAGCGTTTATAGAGCATAGGGTCCAGTCTGCAGAGCAGGTGCACAAGTGGAACAGGGGAGTTGGAGGAGGGAGGAACAGTACATGATGACCTCGTATGGAGGTTTAAAACCTTGTATTTTTCCAAAGGCAAGGGAAACACAACAGTGGGGACTGATGATAAAAAGTGAAACAAAGTCAAATAAACCAGAGGAATAACTAGAAGGGCACTCTTCGATATCGCGACCTCACCAGATATCCCTCCATCTACATTATTACATAATACATACTTGTACCAAGTTTGATTTAAATCCCTGAACCCAGATTCAAATTATAAAATAACTCTGGCTGCCAGACCATGAGTCCAATCAGGTTGAAATTTAAAACATTGTAACGGGGGTTGTGAGGCGAAAGGACGACTCGAGGTGTTTGAGATGGAGGAAAGAACGGGTGGATTCAGGTGAGAGAAGTTTCCCATGGGAATTACGGGGTTTGAAAGGCAAAATAGGGCAGGATCGTGAGGACTGAGGAGTTACTGCTTGGAAGCAAAAGGGCAAGGGCCCGGCGATGGATGGGGAGCTGGAGTTAAAGAAGGGTTGAAAGTACTGCAGAACGACATGTCGGTAATCGGCACAGGCTTTCTGAAGCACACCCGATTCATATAAATAACGAATTGGACAAAGAAAAACATGATTCCTTGCATGGAACTTGTATGCTGAAGGTTCAAATTAAAAGTTAAAACCTACTATACTTACTTCCTGGTACGTCTTGATGTCATAAGTTTCACTGTTCCAGGGTAACCGAGACACCGAGTGCATCAAAGCTTTTTAAAATCATGTACGGTATTTAGAGATTGTAAACACCTTTCCTCAATTTGTCGGTGATAAACCATTTTTGTCGGTATACCGCTTTATTCAGAATTCCAACGCCGCTATATCGATACATCGCCAGACCCTGCTACGAGATCATAATTGTGAAGCTTTATGTCGATTGATGAAGCGGTTCAAGAGAGGTATTTTAAAAGATTTTGGTTGAATCCAATATTGCTGCCAGACCATGTGACATATTAATTATTTGTGAACACCCTGGTATCATGTGGGTGAAGTTTCCCCTCAATCTGTCAAGCTCTTTTGGAGAAGATTTTTAAAGGTTTATTCTTTTAAAAAAAAAAAAAACAATTAAAAATGATAGCTGCCAAAGCATGTGACCAATGACATCATAGGTGGAGAACTTTTCTTCCTTATGGAGAGGCGATCACACCTGTCGTTTCACCTCGATCTGTTCAGCCGTTTCAGGGAAGAAGATTTTTATCTATCTATAATTCCAGCAGTGTGTGTGTGTGTGTGTGTGTGTGTGTGTGCTGCTGTTTCTCGACAACCACTGGTCCGATCTAATTGAAACTTGCCTGGTATATTGCTGGGGCCCTGTGGATGTGCCTTTTCAAGTTTGATATAATCGGACAAGTGCTTCCCAAGTTATGGCCATTTATTTACCAACCAATGAAAGGACACGTTGCTGCGTAGGCCGGTGCGTGGCCGGCCGACGATGAGTCACGTGCCGGTTACGATGGGGATCGGTGCCTTAGTTACCGTGGCGTAGGAGTGGCAATGGTCAATGGCAGCGAATGTCATGGCAAGCAAAGACGGAGGTAAACTTGATTTTAATTAACTCTGTGTGTGTAAGTATCACAGCAGTTGTTACTTCAATGCAAGTGATAATTCGTGGAATGCATGTGAACATTCCGTACAGGCACGCACCACTTCCGGATAGTGATGACTTACTGTATTCTAATAATTTCTCGATTTCTTATGCGCATTTATACATAAACACAATGCCCCAATCCAGTCGTCGTTTACGAGAGCGAAGGAACGAAGCCTATCCTATATTAGTGTTGTACTCTCAAAGCGAATAAACTCTTCACAAATAATTGAAGCTGATTATCTCGAGAAGGTATCTCTGTGTACACAGCGAGACTCCTGAACGTCTCCAACACAAAATCGTTGCACCTGAATTTCAACAGAGTTCAACTCCAATGTGATCCACCGTTCTTCTTGAAATGCCGGTCTCAGATATCCGGGACCCCAAAGGGTCCCCTGCAGTTTGACATAAAGCACACGCCAGATATTCCAGGACTTTTAGCATATCGATACTCATACCATGCCCAAGGTATCTTGAAATTTTCAGCTTTTATACCAATGAGTTCCAGGTTTTACAAGTTCCTGGCCTCAAAAGCCTTTAATCCTGTTTGACAGTGCATCAAAGATCCCACTGCCCTTTTATCCGAGATGACAATATCTTGTGCAGCGCCTTGTGAAAGACCGTTTTAACATGCAAATACATTACGACGCCGAACATTCGTCAAGCACAAGAGGGGAACTCACTTCCAATCACGCGATATAAAGTACTGCAGCTCCAGGAGGGCATGCTCGCATTCATCCACCATGTGATCCGTGTAAAGGTGCTCCATCAAGCAAGACAGGACCCTGCGAAGCACACCGAGTTCACTCTTCCGCACGCGGACGTTCAACAACACAGAGATTTCCAGGACATGGCTCTGCCACACAGCCACTCACATGGGATCCCCGCTGCGGATGCCATGACAAGCGGTTTGGATTACGGACTCGCAGGCTTCGTTGAGTGCCCGGTCAACACGATAGTCTGAACCGAGGTCGGCCTCTTGAACCAGAGTGAGGAGCTAAAAGTTGAACGGCCATTTTGCAAAAGATTAACAACCAGAGCACAAACCCGAAGGGTTCAAATATCACCAACATGTCTACATTCCGTCGCAATTCTAAAGTTCAATGAGGTCAAGCGTACGATAATGGATGCCACCAGGAATTTGTATATTATTAACATTCAACAACAAAAACGTGTTCAATTATAAACAGGAAGAACAATGACATTACAACACAATGGACAAAATACTGAGAGATAAGGGAGTTCCCACCTCTGTCAAATCTTCAATGGTTAAGACTCAAAACTACCCAAATTAGTTCCAACATTTCAGCTCGAACCTGTCTGAAATATGCAATGTTTGGTGGCGAGATAATGTTGATAAGTCAATTTAAAAAAAATAATCCATTTGTTGTTGCAATGGATACGGTGCTGAAAACAAATCAAGAACTTGTACTCTGTTTTGCAGCGATGAAGCAAAACACCACACAGCCACAATGCTTTCACTATTAACCACAAAGACCACGATCGCGGTGAACTCACCGCTCGACGACATTCGTTGCCCAAATTCCCCTTTCCACCCTCACCACGCTCCACCCTCATGAGGCAGTGCAGCGTCCGGCCTTTCTTGTTCAGGCCAAAACACATGCTACTTATCTCACTGTGGCAATTGAGCACAATCTCAGGGCTCAGGGAGTAATCTTCCATGAGGATGTGTCTGAAATCCAGCATCTCTCCCTGGCAATCGCTGCTTATCGACTTTCCTTTGGGGGTGGGAGGGAATGAGGACAAAAGATCAACCAATGCACAAAGAACGATACATTCCACTGGAAGTCCTCAGGTGACCGATTATTGGTGGGCCTGTTTGATGCTCCCATCGCGATGTCATCCCAAGCTCGAATCCCCCACAATAAGGTTTACTACTGTCCTTGTAGTTGGTGTAAAAATAGACAGACGAGGTCACCTCGTGCCTCCATGAGCCTGGTGGCTTTGCTGAGGGAGAACCTTTAAGTAGCACGCGTATAACAATCGGTTTGAGTGCAACCGAAGAATAAACCTCAAGCAATATGTACTTGGCATGACAGCGATGAAGGATGAAGAAGATGAAGAAAGCATCAAATACGAGCTCACCATTATGCATCGCGTTCTCCAGACAGATCAGCAGATGTGACAGGCGCACCTCGCGCAAATGGGGTACCACCTCGGCAGTGCAGTGGTTGTACTTCAGATCCAAGCGACATGCCTTAGCAAGCAAATAGCTCGTTTTATAATCCTGGGCAATGAGCTTCTGGCGGATGGTCAGAACATTTTTGCACTGTGAACACACACAGACAGAAAAAAAATAACAACACAGCAGGAGTGAGCTTACAAATGCCACATTGAATATGCAAACAGGCTGCGAAGTCATTATTCAAACGGATACAATTTACCACAAACAAACACCACCTGCAATGCTACCCTCGAGGGGGAAAAAAAATTAGCTTTGATGACAGCGATTACTAATGCATCATGAACAGCCAGAGGTTTGCAAGAACCTTCAAAAAATCAGGTAAATGAGTCATGAAAGAGAAATATAAACTTGTCCAAAAAGGATTAACCATATCGTAGAAAGAGGAAACCTCAAATCCCTGGACTCCCAATACATCATGCAAACAGTTGAGGTCACTGTAGGCAAAATAATTGTTTCAGGAATGTTCATCCGCATGGCCAAGGATATCACATCCCATTAAGAGGTCGGGCGACATTCCGAGATCATGGCTCAGAAGGTTCATACTTACACGCATTGATACCATTGCGTCAGCAAATTACGACGACGACCATCGTGTTCATCATTCACCGTATAGTACAACAACCATGTTAAGGCAAAGTTACTATATATTATATATATGTTAGACATTTGTGGTGCGAAGAATGTTTTGAGAAACAGTTGGCATGTCAAAAACAAGTCGGCATCAAAGCAGTTTCCATGTGCTGGGTTTGAATACCGACCCAGCTGGATGCTGCCTTTGCAGGAAGAGAATTGAGTCACGAGCATGCCGTCCTTCAGATGGACGTTCAGTTAATGTCCCGACTGCTCTCCTTAGTTTGTGGACATCAAGGATCCCATGGTGTCCTTCACAAAGAGGGGAGTTACCGCCGGCACGATGAACAAATTCCAAGTTCATGCCCAAATGATCTCCAGGAAAATGCGAGTTGGTTCTCGAAAGATTTGGCCCAAAAACAGAGTAGTAGATACGGTGTATTGTTCACAATCTCCTCAAAACAAAATCACACAAACACCAACGAGTACAATTAACCAATCAACGAGCTTCAACAAATTGCTCTGGTGCACTGTAGGCTCATGACAGTTCAATTATTGCTCAAAACAACTTAAAAAAACACACCTTCTCACTCATGTCGTCTTCAAACTTGTGATTAAACAAACACTTGTAAACACGCCCATCTCCAGCAGTCACCTACAAGCAAGATGAAAACGTTCAGTTTATCAAAAGCCAGACCACCTTCAGCAGTAAGAAACGAGTTAAAACTTCCATGCACAACAAGTACATGCAACCACCCCCCCCCCCCCCCCCCCCCCCCCACCACCACCACTAACCCACTCACCACCCCTTCCATATCCAGCTTCCTCCCTCTCCTCCTGCCATCACATTATCAGTATAACACAGTATGCTGTTTCAACCGTAGCCCCCACCTTCTCGCAGAACCTCTCGCGGTCATCTCGGCAGGCAAAGTACAGATGCCGGTCCAGATGAAAGTCGTCAGACGAAAGCTCAGCCACGCGGAGAATCGCTTTCCTGCAGACATCTTGCAACTGCTCCCCATCTCTATGCTCCTCCTGATCGGTCAAGGCATGCTCAAGACAAGCCACAACTTCACCTTGAGAATGCACAACCTGAGGGAGAGGGAGAGGGAGAGGGAGGAAAGGGAGGAGAAAGAGTCAACATCAACACATGCGACCCATATTGAGGTCCAAATGCTAAAGGTGCTGCTGATTCAGAGGGTATTGTGACACATGCAAACAAGTATGAGCGTCTCAGCTTCAATAAAATAAATAAATAAATTCTGATTGACCAAACTATGTTACAGAGAGTCAGTGTTGCCAAAGCAGTTCTTTTACTGGGTGGTTTGCCATTGTCTTTCCAGCAGTAGTTATGGGAGGAATTATCAATTTGTTCAATCCCGGCGATAGCTCGCCTACTCTTCACAAAGGACACCGTGGGATATTTAACATCCACCAACTGATGCTGGCAGATGGGACGCCAGTTTAACATTCATCCGAGGGACGGCACACACATTAAGTACCCTGCCTGTGAAACACCAGGATGCCAGTTTATAGCTGGATCAGGATTCAAACGCAGGCAACATCGCTCAGAGGCGAGTGCGAATACCTCTTGGTCACTCTGGCAGCAAAATAATAAATAAAAATAAAAAGTGCCTTTTCTATCCCCCATTCTTAATGGATTAATGGTTAGGGTGGTGGGCTTGGGATTCCTAGGATCCTGAGTTCAAATCCCAGTTTGCTGTTGAATCAATACCAGGTGGGGTTGACTTTGCCAGTCATCCTTCCAAGGTCGGCAAAATGAGTGCCAGCTTGCTGGTATCCTGTGTCGGAGTGGTGACCTGTCCAGGATTGTGCCCAATGGCCAGGGAGACTGCTGAGGCAGCACCAACGCTCTGCAGAGTATGGTCCCATGGATGGATTTTTTTTTATGTCTCAGTAACTTGAAGCGATGGCTGGTGCAGTTTTCTGCGGCTTCCACCGTTAGACCGACTCAGACTTATCGGCTAGTCACGCAAACGAAGCATCCACTACTATCAGAAAATTACGATTCTGTGCAACAAAGATGAATATTTTTGCCAATTGCAGTGCTCGTGTTAAAAAGCACTTCAGAAAGGAGAAGCTGAGCACGCACTGCACACCATCGATTAGGCAAGTCAAGCAACCACAGAAACTAAGGCATTACAACACCGTGAAGGAGCACGCAATCACCCTCACCAACACTGGGCAAAATGTGCCATTTACAATCTCATCTTCGGAGAGGTGTGAAAAAAAACCAAAAAAACACCAAAAAACAGTTAACGGCATCAATAGGTAAAAGCTTAGGAAACACCTCCGTTTCCTCGAGCAGAACTCAAGTTTCACAAATCAAAAGTAAAAGGCCACATCACGATACGTATAATATTACGAGTCATTTATATGAACCTCGGCAATGACTACAACGTTCAGAAAAAAAAAATCGCAAATCTCTCGAGCCTGCAAACAACCATCTGAGTCGAGTGAAAGGATGGAGAGGTTGCGACACGGTGCGGAAACAAAACACCTCAATACGACCTCGTGTTGGCAGGGCCCACCTTGGGATCGTTGCTGATTCGGCCACAATGCAAACGATTTATGTCAGCTTTACAATTGTCCACGAAGCCACAGATGAGACGGTAGTCACTGAAGATGATGCTTGCCATCCGTGTGATGAACTGGTGGCATTCGTAATCTGAAATGTTCACCCGGTTGTCCACAAGGCACGAGATGATGTAGCCTTTACCTCGCTCATGATTCTGGCACTCCTTCAGCTGTAAAAGGTTCACACAATACAATCACATGGTTTGTATTGTTTAAAAAGGTGGAATGTTGAAAGAAACAGACAATGGAGATCATCACAGGCGCTTGCCTCGGAAGGATGTTAAGCTGGAGGACCTGTCTGGCGCAGCACCAGTCGTCGGTGGACGTTAAAGAGTAAAGTGTGAAATGGTGTTCATACAAAGAAGCAGGGACACCGACAACAAAATGTGAACAATCATCATCATCATCATCAGTGTGCCACGCTGACAAATTTATAGAACGGCCGTGCTAACAAAATCCTCTTCGGTAAGAATTGTAGATTTATTCACAGTGCTGGCGATAACTTGCCTACTCTTCACAAAGGACACTGCGGGTTCTTTAACATCCACAAACCACTGCCAACAGACAGGTCCTCAGGCTCAACGTCCTTCCGATGCATGACGCACACACCGATGAATCGCCCTGCAATGTGAAACTCCAGGGTGACAGTTTATATCCGGGTCGTGACTTGAACCTGAGTACGAAGGTATCATCGCAAATGGCCTAAAGGTACAATGCAACATTTAATGCCGATTGGAGAGGACAGGCACCATTAGCCAATTAGCTCCTCGTCCGAAATACGTCGCCGCTCCGTGGAACGATCGCACGAGCACGTCCGGCCTTACCTCTCGCAGTGCGGTCTTACAAACTTCGGCAGCGGCGACTTCAAAGCGCTCGTCCATCGTCAGATTGTGCTTATAATTCCACAACAACTGCAAAAAAGGGTGAATAAAAACAAGAGGATTCGAAAAAAAAAAAAAAAAAGGAAAATCATGCCGTGAAAGTGACAATGTTCAAAAGTTTCAATTTGAACGCTCATTCACTTGCTCGGCAGCAGGTTGCTTGAAAATTCAAAAATCAGCAACGGGTGCATACGTACGTGGTGACAATCAGAAGAAATGTCATCGTTGGCCTGAAAAGCAAAATATCATTCATCAATGTCCGCACAAGAACCCGTGACAGACAAAATGTAAATATTTAGTGAACACGACGTTACATGACCAGACTTGGTGGCATAATGCTAAGAGTAGCTACTTGGAGTCTGGAGGTTGGAGGGGAGGGGGGGATAGAAAAGGCACGTCACGAGATGGCGTCGCCGACACCCAGAGTGCACCGAGAAGTCAAGTTTGCCAGAAGTCACAACTCCTGTAGTTTCTGGAAAAGGCAAACTGTTGCACGACAGACATTTTTCACCAAAAGAGAACACAATGAAACCAACCGAGCAGGAGGTGGTGGGGAATGGTGAGAACTGGCCGAGTTCAAGATCGGTGCGTTTCGAGTCACCCCTGTGCATTCCTCCGAATACAAAATAACCCGTAACCTACTGATAAGATGAACATGCACCATACTGTTACCGGGGGAGGGGATTCTTGGCAAAAATACTGGGCGGTTTGCCATTGCCTTCCCACCAGGAATTTAGAATCTGTTCATGATGCCGGTGATAGTTCACCGAACCTTCGTGAAGGATGCCGTGGGGGGGTTTCACGTCCATCCGAGGGATGGCGCACACAAACACACATCGACGAATCACCCCGCCTTTGAAACAGTTCATAGCTGGGTCGGGATTTTGCGTACCTCTATCTACGCCATTCCGAAGCCTATTATTTAGATTAAACCTAGGGACGGAAGTAAAGCGTGGAATATGTGTTTATATCGAGTGTGTAAGAAAATGTGATGGGGACACGAGAAAGGTACGGTGGACCAAGCAAACTGTAGAAATGCAGACTAGGTTCTTTATAAATGTAACGCGACGGATGCCACATTAGAGATGGTTTGGCCTTGGGCACAGGATGTCAATGCCAGAGTAGAGATGGGCATGGGACAGGACAATTAATTGCTTTTCTGAGGTCTCATCCATCGTGTCCCTCAGCGTGAATGAAAGGTCGTCCGAAGAAATGCTGGTTAAGACCAATTTTGATGAACATTCTCTGCAATTGGCATGTACAATAGAATGTGCAGGCAACGATGTTCGCATTTGAGACCCAAATCATCGATAACCAGCAAAACGGCACGAGCAGCAAAACCAGAAACCACGAAAGTCGTGAGATTTAGTTCATCAGCATGAGTGTGTGCACCACATAACCACCTCGGGCAGAATGAGAGCATTACACCACATAACCACCTCGGGCAGAAGAGAAGCATACACCACATAACCACCTCGGCAGAATGAGAGCATACACCACATAACCACCTCGGGCAGAATGAGAGCATTCACCACATAACCACTCGTCGGGCAGAATGAGAGCATACACCACATAACACCTCGGGCAGAATGAGAGCATACACCACATAACCACCTCGGGCAGAATGAGAGCATACACCACATAACCACTCGGGCAGAATGAGAGCATACACCACATAACCACTTCGGCAGAATGAGAGCATACACCACATAACCACTTCGGGCAGAATGAGAGCATACACCACATAACACTCGGGCAGAATGAGAGCATACACACATAACCACCTCGGGCAGAATGAGAGCATACACCACATAACCACTTCGGGCAGAATGAGAGCATACACCACATAACCACTTCGGGCAGAATGAGAGCATACACCACATAACACTCGGGAAGAATGAGAGCATACACCACATAACCACTCGGGCAGAATGAGAGACTACACCACATAACCACCTCGGCAGAATGAGAGCATACACCACATAACCACTCGGCAGAATGAGAGCACACCACAACCACTCGGCATGAGAGCATACACCACATAACCACCTCGACCACCCGCGTGCTACACACAACCATCTCGACAATTCGGGTGAAACTTAACAAGACGTGCGTGCGTCCTCGGCTATATTAAAATTAAAAGTTATATTAAAAAAACAACCTTTTGGAGTTTAATGAATATTTAACTTAGTGACCGGTTACCGTTGACCAGATCACCATTTAAACACGACCACACGGTGCACATCATAACCCGAGGCCGAACACCAAGAACCTCTCACCCACCTCCCGTTCGTCCTGCAGACATTCCAGAACGACGAAGTTGTTTTGCCACGAAGTGCTCGGACACAGCCGGTGAACGTCCGCCGAGCAGGCGACGTCGTCCGAGATGCGCCACCCGTTGCCGTTGGTGCGGCCAGAGGCCCTCGTGATCTCCGGTCTCGCCGCCACGTTCGCATTGACGACCTGAGGAGGTTTCTCACGGACTCCATGAAGGGTAAGTTGTTTCGGCTCGACCTTTCCTCCCGTCGCTTGAACCAGCAGACAAAACGCCACGAAGAGAGATAACAGCCAGATGTGAGTGAATCTGCAAGGCTGCGTGCAAGGACAGCGCTTCACCAGCGCCATCTTGTCAAGTCAACGCGTCATCACCGCCGCGTCACGTGGTCACGGGCAATTCATTCGCGTTTCTTTCATCATCCGTTTTTTTAAATCGTTGATGACTCATTTATTTCTTCGCTCGCTTCGTTGTTGTCCCTTTGAGATTCCAATAGTTATATAATTATAAATATCCAGAAAAAAAAAATCAAAATGAAAAACAGAAATTCCGGAAGTGACGCACGTCTCGACGACGCAACAAAATGAGAAAGAAAATCCAATCGGTGGAGTCGACGCCGACCGAGCAATCACCAACGGACAATGTGAAACAAGAGGGATTAAAAACCCAACAACATCCTACACACATACGACAACACAAAACGAAAACGGCCGTTTATTTAAGTAGAACAAGAAAGTCAAGGATTTCACTGATCACTACTCCGCCTACGAGCTGGCTGTCCGGATGTCGCGTCGCCAACCCGGTCCTGAAGCGTGTGTTCCATAAGCAAGCGACTTGCTATTGCTTTCCAAGCTAGTCGTTCCGTATCAACCGCAGCGCAAGCCGCTCGGCAAGTGGAGAAATCGATGAGAGAGATGCTTGATTAGTTACCTCATTAAAAATCATCTTAATTCTTCAACATCCACGGATATGCAAACCCCCCTCCCCCAAAATGTACAGTGGTAGTACAACTGTTGTATCTTAGCATTGGTTCCTTAAACCTGGGGGGGGGGGGGGGGTGACGTGAGTAATTTCCAGAGGGGGCGCGAGCCCGGAGAAAATAGTAGGAATTTCTCCAATTATTATTTTGAGAATTCTCTTAAAAGTGTTTGCATAATATCGTGATGAACATAAAAAAAACAAAAGTATCGCCTTTAATAATTTTCGTTTTCTATTCGCTACTCGGCCTTCCATTTTCTGTATTAAATTAATTTTAAAATTTAACATTATTTAAATTAATATTAAAATTTACATTTATTTTATTTCATTATTAAAATTATTTTTAAAAATTTAACATTTATTTAAATTTAATATTAAAATTTTACATTTTATTTTAATATTAAAATTAATTTTAAAATTTAAAATAACAATTAAAATTTAACATTTATTTAAGTTTAATATATTAAAATTTACATTTTATTTTTATTTCAATATTAAAATTAATTTTAAAATTTAACATTTATTTAAATTTAATATTAAAATTTACATTTTATTTCAATATTAAAATTATTTTTAAAATTTAACGTTTATTTAAATTTAATATTAAAATTTACATTTTTTTATTTTAATATTAAAATTAATTTAAAAATTTAACATTTATTTAAATTTAATATTAAAATTTACATTTTATTTTTATTTTAATATTAAAATTAATTTTAAAATTTAACATTTATTTAAATTTAATATTAAAATTTACATTTTATTTTTATTTCAATATTAAAATTATTTTTAAAATTTAACATTTATTTAAATTTAATATTAAAATTTACATTTTATTTTTATTTCAATATTAAAATTATTTTTAAAATTTAACATTTATTTAAGTTTAATATATTAAAATTTACATTTTATTTTTATTTCAATATTAAAATTAATTTTAAAAATTAACGTTTATTTAAATTTAATATTAAAATCTACATTTTATTTTTACTTTAATATTAATAATTTTTTTTCACAGATTTGCAGTTCCCATTTCAAACTAAATCATTCGCAATGAGTGCAAAAAAGCGGAGGTATCTTGACATATATTCGATTTGGATTTGTTTCCCTCCAAAAGGGTGACACAGAGGTCCCCCAGTGTGTAATATGCTACAAGACTCTGACCAATGATGTCGTGTGGCCCACACGCTTGGAACACCACTTGAAGACGATGCATCCTGCTCTAGCTGCCAAACCCAAGGAATTCTTTGAAACAAAAAGGCAGTCCTTGAAGCAAGCTAAGATGGACAGCAGTGGAGCATTTCGGCAACAGACTTCAAAGGTTGTTGAGGCTTCCTATGAGATCGCCATGTTGATTGCAAAGAGCAAAAACATCGGAGAGACTCATAAAACCAAGTGTACTGTGTGCAGCAGAGCTCGTTCTGTGGAAGGATAGTGCAAACAAGCTTTCCCAAATCTCTCTATCAAACGATACCGTCAAGGGAAGGATCGATGAAATGTCTCAAGACATCAAAGATGAAGTTCTCGACCAAGTAAGAGCTTCTCCTGTATGTGCCATCCAGCTGGACGAAACGACTGATCTTGCTCAGTGTTCTCAGCTACTGATGTATGCTCGTTTCGTGTCAGGAAATTGTGTAAAAGAGGAAATGCTCTTCTGCCATCCCATGGAAAGTTATACAACAGCAACAGATATTTTTCAAGTGGTATCAAACTTCTTCCAGGAAAATCAACTTTCGTGGGACTCGCTGGTAGGGGTGTGTACTGATGGAGCTCCGGCCATACTTGGCTTGCAATTTGGTTTCATAACAAGAGTGAAAGAAAAGAGTCCATCTGCTATAGGTACGCACTGCATCCTTCAGCATGAAGCCTTAGCATCCAGAACTCTACCTGCTGAAATGAGGGATGTTATGAACCTGGCTATCAGGGAGTCAACTTCATCAAAGCTGGAGCCTTAAAAGTCGTCTCTTCAAACAGCTGTGTGTGGCTATGGATTCTGAACATCAAGCCTTGCTTTTCCACACAAACATATGATGGCTTTCGAAGGGAAACATGCTTGGACGGCTTTATGAACTATGACAAGAAGTAACAACATTTCTAGATTCGCAGCAGAAAGCAGATCTCCATGACAAGTTCCAGTCTGAAGGATTTTTGCTATTGTAAATGCCAGAGAGAGCACATCGCAAGTCCCTTCAACGTTCAGCTTGTTTCTGTACTTGGTCTTGGACAGCAATGAGCGTGGAAATGCAGCTTCACAAGATACGTTGATCAAACATTGTGAGAATCGAAAGCCTGATGTTGGATCAAAGGGTAAACAGAAGGTACGTGACCCAAGAAGGTTCTCGAGACACAGTTTTTTGAAGTCTTCTTCAGCCGAGTAGTTGAACTTACTCAAAGAAACTCCGTCTTGCACTCCCTGAATATTCACCTACTTCACATTGAAAGGAGTTTCCTACATGAATTTCCAGGTTGCGTCTTCTCATCTATATCTGGGAAAGCATCTGATTAATATCTGCTTTCAATTTCGTCAGATGTGATAATTATTTGTTTTCTCTAACTCAGTAATCAAGTAACTGTATAGATGCAGAATCAAGTCGCAAAACTGGTCTGTATTTCCATTCCTGATTCGACATTTCCAAGGTCGAGTTGGCCATGAAGCTCGAATGATGCGTCTTCATGTGCTCGCATGATTTGTTGATGTTTTTCCCTTGGAGTTGAGGTTTGGATTAGTGCATCCTTAAGATGTCCACCAGTTAAGCTAGAG
>CM068959.1:9308196-9321639 GCA_035128595.1 Eptatretus atami | reverse complement strand
TTGAAAGCATTGCGGTAGTGGTGGAGTTGAGTGGGGGGGGGAGCTGAGTATTTGTGGTGGGTTAGGGGGGGGAGCAGCAATTGAGCGCTTTTGGTGGTGGGGGCTGGGTGGAGCGGTTGAGCACTTATTGTGGGGAGGGGGAGCGTTAAGCACTCGGAGTGTGGGGGTTAAGGTTTGTGGTGGGAGCAAATTGAGCACTTTGGGTGTTGTGGGGGGGAGCGTTTGGGGTGTGGGAGGGGGAGCAGTTGAGTGCTTGGAGGGGGCTTGGAGGACTTGGGGATATGAGGGGGGTTGAGGACTTGGGTTGGAGTAACTGAGCACGTGAGTGCTTGGGGAGATGGGCGGGGAGTGGTGAGCACTTGGGGCGGGTGGTGTAGGACTTCGGTTGCGGTGGTGGGGGAGGCTTGATTATTATTTTATCATACTCTCAGGCTCGTGGAAGAGCGAGCACACTGAACGGTTGGTTACACCTGAGCTAATTTGCAATTGCAATTATAAGGGGGGTGGACACTTATCCAACCAATATATTCCAGTGTTGTATTTTTAATTCGTTTTCTGAAACTTGTAGAATTTGTTTTTCCACTTGGTTGTTGTGGGTTATGATGTGTAAATAAAGGTGGAAAAAGTCTGATTTAATGAAATTTAATTCCAGGCAATAAGGCAACAAAAAGTGAAAAATTTTGAAAGGGGGTGTAGATTTTCTGTAGGCACTGTATATTCCCCATAACTACTAGATCATAATTGTGACGTTTCACGTCGATTGATGAAGCAGTTCAAGAGAAATAATTTTTAAATAATTTTGTTCAATCTAATATGGCTGCCAGCCCATGTGACTAATTATTTATGAACACCCTTGTATCTTCAAGGCTTGGGGAACATGTGGGTGAAGTTTCCCCTCGATCTGCCAAGCCGTTCTGGAGAAGAAGATTTTTAAAGGTTTATTCATCAAAAAATATAATAGCTCTCCAACAACTATGACCTATGACATCATAGGTGAACTTTTTGTTCATCGTGGATAAGCGATCATACCTGTAAAGTTTCACATCGATCTGTTAAAGCCCTTTCAGAGACGATTTTTTTAAACGTTTTTATGTAAAAAAAACTTACAGCTACCGAACCACGTGACCGTTGACATCATCAATTTGTTTCCCCATACAATTTATCCCTAGATGACCCACAGACACACACACCCCCAGCCAATGATGCTACTCCTGCCCTGTGCTGCATACAATAGAAAAAGAAGAATTCCTAGCATCCAATGTAAGAAACCCCAATTTCAAATGCCATGTACCATGTGTTTGTATTATGTGTACTAATGTCTTTGTAGTTAATGTAAAAGTACATTAACATCTACAGTGGGGAGAACAAGTATTTGATACACTGCCGATTTTGCAGGTTTTCCCACTTACAAACCGTCGAGGTCTGTAATTTTTATCATAGGTACACTTCAACTGTGAAAGACGGAATCTGAAACAAAAATCCTGAAAATCACATTGTATGATTTATATTAATATTGCATTTTATTGCATGAAATAAGTATTTGATCACCTACCAACCAGTAAGAATTCCGGCTCTCACAGACCTGTTAGTTTTGTCTTTAAGAAGCTCTCCCATTTCAACTCATTACCTGTATTAACTGCACCCTCTTGAACTCGTTATCTGCATAAAAGACAGCTGTCCACACTCAATCAATCAGACTCCAACCTCTCCACAATGGGCAAGACCAGAGAGCTGTTAAGGACATCAGGGACAAATTGTAGACTTGCACAAGGCTGGATGGCTACAGGACAATAGGCAAGCAGCTTGGTGAGAAGCAACAACTGTTGGCGCAATTATTAGAAAATGAAGAAGTTCAATAACAGTCAATCTCCCTCGGTCTGGGGCTCCATGCAAGATCTCACCTCGTGGAGCCTCAATGATCATGAAAGTGAGGGATCAGCCCAGAACTCACAGCAGGACCTGGTCAATGACCTGAAAGAGGCTGGGACCACAGTATCAAAGAAACCATAAGTAACACACTACGCCGTCATGGATAAAATCCTGCAGCGCACGCAAGGTCCCTCTGCTCAAGCCAGCGCATGTCCAGGCCCGTCTGAAGTTTGCCAATGACCATCTGGATGATCCAGAGGAGGAATGGGAGAAGGTCATGTGGTCTAATGAGACCAAAATAGAGCTTTTTGGTTTAAACTCCACTCGCCGTGTTTGGAGGAAGAAGAAGGATGATCAACCCCAAGAACACATCCCAACCTGTGAAGCATGGAGGTGGAAACATCATCTTTTGGGATGCTTTTCTGCAAGGGGACAGACGACTGCACCGTATTGAGGGAGGATGGATGGGGCCATGTATCGCGAGATCTTGGCCAACAACCTCCTTCCCTCAACAAGAGCATTGAATGGGCGTGGCTGGGTCTTCCAGCATGACAACGACCCAAAACACACAGCCAGGGCAACTAAGGAGTGGCTCCGTAAGAAGCACCTCAAGTCCTGGAGTGGCCTAGCCAGTCTCCAGACCTGAACCAATAGAAAATCTTTGGAGGAGCTGAAAGTCTGTTGCCCAGCGACAGCCCGACACCTGAAGGATCTGGAGAATCTGTATGGAGGAGTGGGCCAAAATCCCTGCTCAGTCTGTGCAAACCTGGTTAAGAATACAGGAAATGTCTGATCTCTGTAATTGCAAACAAAGGTTTCTGTACCAAATATTAAGTTCTGTTTTTCTGTGTATCAAATACTTATGTCATGCAATAAAATGCAAATTAATTATTTAAAAATCATACAATGTGATTTCAGGATTTTGTTTTTAGATTCCGTCTTTCACAGTTGAATGTACCTATGATAAAAATTACAGACCTCTACGTGCTTTGTAAGTGGAAAACCTGCAAAATCGGCAGTGTATCAAATTCTTGTTCTCCCCACTGTATTCTTACATGTATGTATATACAAAGTTCATGAAGAGTCCATGAAAAGTCTTTGATCAATGTGGAAATAAAAAATAATCAGTTTTATCTTCATTTGTTTAAGCACTCTTTTAAATTCCCTTTCTTTCAAAAGACTTTGTTTGTGGGAATGAAAAACCAAAGTTTTGTAGGTAGCATTGGGGCTCCAAACCACCATTAAAGCAAATGTGGAATAAAAAGGCAAAACGAATTTAATGGTCATGATCATGATGTGTACACACTGATTACGAGCTTGTTTACACCGAAATATACATTCACCGCTCGCAGTTCTCACAAAATCCATCGACGATCGCCGGTCACTTCATGTACTATTGAACTGGTGGTGGATTTTCCATTTCATGGAACTTTCTCTTTTTCATGTTCTCAATCAAGGCAGATGGGCGAATCTGGATGGCACCTCCATTTTCCCAGCGTTGAAAATCATTGAGGCTTTTCTGGCCTGCTGCAAACAGCACTCGTTCCATTTCATCCAGTCCCTGAACGAGTGTGGAGGTGTCAGCATTGTAAGCATTGAGTGACGAGTCCATGATCTTACGAAATCTGCCAACAAATGCCTGCAAGGAAAGAAAGAGAAAACGAAAATAACATTTTGATGTATTTGAGTGAGCTTTCAAAAAGGTGAAAGGTAAAAACAAATTAATTGCTTACAGATGCAGATCGAGGCAAGCTGCTTATTCTTCTTTACCACTCACAGTTGTTCCTACGTTGTTGTGGGGTCGGCCGGGGGAGGCTTGCCCCAAGTCTTTCACAAATGGAATGGCCAGACCTTACAATCGACTAAGGTTATGGCAGGAGTTTGTAATTTGTTCAGAGTGCCGGAGACAGCTCACCGACTCTTCACGAAGAACGCCGTGGGATCTTTAACATCCACCTAATTATGCCAGCAGACGGGACACCGTTGTGTACCTCGAGGTCATCCTACCAGCCACATAGGCAAACTACATTGACAGAAAAGAATGCTACTTCCAGAAAGTAGATGGACTGCAAAGAACAGTTGTATACAAGAACCCCGCTAAGATGTTAAACCGCCATGGTGTTAGTGGCAGGATGGCTGCACATTCAGCTGGAGGTCCCATCTGCCAGCACGGGTCGTCAGTGGACGTTAAAGGTCCCACGATGTCTTTCATGAAGAGGAGGTGAGTTATTGCCGGCACCCTGGTCAAAGCAACCAGCGTAATTGATATAGTAAATGGTATTTGAACCTGGGATTCCGAGCATTTTAAATATTGGTTTCAGATGGGAATGTTAATTGAAAGGGGTTGATACGAATCACTCATTCATGATCAATATCCATTTAATACATACTTTCTTTCTTTACAAGTAGCGTTTTCGATCCAAAGGTTGCTAATCATGGATCTCCACTCATTTCTGTTTTCCACTTTCCTATTCAGTTCACATATTCGTTGATGTCATACCATTACTTTATATCATCCACCCACATTCTTATTGGTCTTCCCAGTGCTTGTTCTCCTTCCATTACAGGAAGTGTGTGTGTGTGTGTGTGTGTGTGTGTGTGTGTGTGTGTGTTGTGTGTGTGAGATTTAAAACTGTCAGGATGATAGTGGTAACAACACCAATGTGTAAAGTGTGGTGAAACAGGATATGTGAAAAGTTTGTGAATATCAGTAAATATCTATTGCATTACAAATCAATGTGTGTGTCTCCATCCGGTTTTACTTTAATTTTTTGGATGCAAAGTCAAGGCTCATCGAAAAGCTAGATCACTGAACGGATCAGGACACAACAGAACAAACAGAACGGCAGAAAGTGGGGGAAACACCAACAGCAAGGTTGAAGGACAAAATAGGTGGGAGACAGACAAACAATGGGTATGGGGAGGAAAGAGGGGTAGGGGAGGAAGCATAGGGTGGACAAGATGGATACAGAAAGATATAGTAGACAAGATGGATACTCTAAGGAAGGAAAAACTGGAAATTTGGAAAGAGGTGGACTTGGGGAAGGGGCAGGGTGGAGGTTAACGGGGTCAGAAAAGATCATGCTTTTGTATGGGGGATGATCTGAGATGGTGGTGAACAACTGTCTTGAAGACCTGGAGGGTAGAATGAGATTGAAGAGATTGTGTGTAGAATGAGATACAACTTTTTTTTTAACCAGATTTGCTTTAATCCCCAAAAATAATTTTTAAAATGTGTAAATTTTATCATTATTTTTGTCTATCTTCCAATGAAATTCCAGTGCACAATTTCCACGGATGGATGTACAATTGTATGATAGCCAAGCTTTGTGTAGAAAGCACACGGTTTGTGTCAGGGGAGGAAGGTCTGCGTACGTAATATGTAGATGTGCTCCATGAGCCGAGATATCTGTAAAGAAGAACAGTCATAACAGTTATTAGCAGGACACTTTGAGAATGAATCGTAATACCTGAACCAACGTCGATAAGATGTCATCACTTCCGGGGATACTGAAGTGACATAGTTGTACACCAAAGGAGTAGTAATGTGGGCCAAGTTTATGAAGATCGACCACGTTAGGATCTGCGTTCAGAATAGTCCGCCACCTTTCTTTGTAAGCCTTTGGGATGTTCACAGACACGATGTTTTGGCTGCCGTGAAGTTCTCTTGCAAGCCACAGTGGCAGTTCCAGTCGTTTACCCTGTAGGAAGAATGGCGATGCATTCTGCATTTTAAGGCTGTAACACCAAAGAACATGGGATGAGAGATGTGTTTATTACATACTAGCACATACCACCCGTGGCTTCACTCACGGTAACACTAAAGGGGGGAGGGAGAAAAAGAGGAGGGAAGAGGGAGAGAGGGGTGGAGGAGAAAGAGCAGGGACAGTGAAGAGGTGGAGGGGAAAGGAGAGAGGAGGGAGAGGGAGAGAGGAGGGGTGGGGTGGGGGAAGGGAAGACAGGGTGAGGTAAGAGGAAGGGAAGGCAGACGTGCGGTGGAGCGTTAATCACGATTCATACTGTTTCATCAAAATGATTCTGCATGGAATAACAGTGAAGATAGAAACAAAATAATGTCTGAAATCCATTTTCTACTGATCATTCTATAGACACAGCCCGGAGACAAACTCCCGTCCGGAGACAAATTCCTGTCCAGACATAAATACCGCCTGGATGCATCCAGAGCCAAGCTCTCCGGAGACAAACACCTCTCGGACGCGTCCGGAGAGGAACAGAGAGAGGAACAGAGAGCGAGAGAGCGAGGTGGGAGGAGGGTACTGCACTATATTGGGAGGGGGTAGAGCAAGGATGGGACAGAGAGATGGGGGTAGGGCAGGTAGCAGAAAGGATGTTATGCTTAATGAACGCGCACACACACGCGGGCACGGACACACACCACACATCACACACACACACACACACACACACACACACACACATACCACATGGCTGATATCGGCAATTTTTTGGGAATTGGCAGGTTGGAGTCAGTGTGATTATCAACTACAGAACTTACTGTATACAACCCAGAAACCTTGAGTAGCTTTCACCGAAAAACAACGTTACATTGATATAGACTTTTCAGGTATATGTCACAAACATTATTCTTTATAAACAGCTGTGTGTGATGTGTGGAAAAAACATTTGGCTCGGTAATTTGGTAAACACGTAAATATGCCAAAGGCTCAGAAACCGGGTGTTATTTCACAACAACTCGCTCAGGGTGACAAAGCACGAACCACTCGCTCAGGGTGACGGAGCACGAACCACTCGCTCAGGGTGACGGAGCACGAACCACTCGCGATCAGGGTAACGGAGCACAACCAACTCGCGTTCAGGGACGTACCAAACCGAACCAACATCCTCAGGGTGACGGAGCACGAACCACTCGCTCAGGGTGACGGAGCACGAACCACTCGCTCAGGTGACGGAGCACGAACCACTCGCTCAGGGTGAGGAGCACGAACCACTCGCTCAGGGTGACGGAGCACGAACCACTCGCTCAGGGTGACGAGCACGAACCACTCGCTCAGGTGACGGAAGCACGAACCACCTTCGCTCAGGGTGACGGAGCACGAACCACTCGCTCAGGGTGACGGAGCACAACCACTCGCTCAGGGACGGACACGACCACTCGCTCAGGTGACGGAGCACGAACCACTCGCTCAGGTGACGGAGCACGAACCACTCGCTCAGGGTGACGGAGCACGAACCACTCGCTCAGGGTGACGGAGCACGAACCACTCGCTCAGGTGACGAGCACGAACCACTGCGTCAGGGTGACAGCACGAACCACTCGCTCAGGGTGACGGAGCACGAACCACTCGCTCAGGACGGAGCACAACCACTCGCTCAGGGTGACGGAGCACGAACCACTCGCTCAGGGACGGAGCACGACACACTCGCTCAGGGTGACGGAGCACGAACCACTCGCTCAGGTGACGGAGCACGAACCACTCGCTCAGGTGACGGAGCACGAACCACTGCTCAGGGTGACGGAGCACGAACCACTCGCTCAGGGTGACGGAGCACGAACCACTCGCTCAGGGTGACGGAGCACGAACCACTCGCTCAGGGTGACGGAGCACGAACCACTCGCTCAGGGTGACGGAGCACGAACCACTCGCTCAGGTGACGGAGCACGAACCACTCGCTCAGGGTGACGGAGCAGCAACCACCGCTCAGGGTGACGGAGCACGAACCACCGCGGTGACGAGCCCATCGCTCAGGGTAACGGAGCACGACCACTCGCTCAGGGACGGAGCACGAACCACTCGCTCAGGTGACGGAGCACGAACACTCGCTCAGGGTGACGGAGCACGAACCACTCGCTCAGGTGACGAGCACGAACCACTCGCTCAGGGTGACGAGCACGAACCACTCGCTCAGGGTGACGGAGCACGAACCACTCGCTCAGGTGACGGAGCACGAACCACTCGCTCAGGGTGACGGAGCACGAACCACTCGCTCAGGGACGGAGCACGAACCACTCGCTCAGGGTGACGGAGCACGAACCACTCGCTCAGGGTGACGGAGCACGGAACCACTCGCTCAGGGGTGACGGAGCACGAACCACTCGCTCAGGGTGACGGAGCACGAACCACTCGCTCAGGTGACGGAGCACGACCACTCGCTCAGGGTGACGGAGCAGAACCACTCGCTCAGGGTGACGGAGCACGAACCATCGCTCAGGGTGACGGAGCACGAACCACTCGCTCAGGGTGACGGAGCACGAACAACTCGCTCAGGGTGACGGAAGCACGAACCACTCGCTCAGGGTGACGGAGCACGAACCATCGCTCAGCGGTGGGACGGGCACACCATCGCTCAGGTGACGAGCAACGAACACTCGCTCAGGGACGGACCACGAACACTCGCTCAGGTGACGGAGCACGAACCACTCGCTCAGGGTGACGGAGCACGAACCACTCGCTCAGGGTGACGGAGCACGAACCACTCGCTCAGGTGACGGAGCACGAACCACTCGCTCAGGGTGACGGAGCACGAACCACTCGCTCAGGGTGACGGAGCACGAACCACTCGCTCAGGGTGACGGAGCACGAACCACTCGCTCAGGGTGACGGAGCACGAACCACTCGCTCAGGGTGACGGAGCACGAACCACTCGCTCAGGGTGACGGAGCACGAACACTCGCTCAGGGTGACGGAGCACGAACCACTCGCTCAGGGTGACGGAGCACGAACCACTCGCTCAGGGTGACGAGCAGAACCACTCGCTCAGGGTGACGGGCACGAACCACTCCCCAGGTGACGGAGGCACGACCACACTCGCTCAGGGTGACGGAGCACGAACCACTCGCTCAGGGTGACGACAACGAACCACTCGCTCAGGGTGACGGAGCACGAACCACTCGCTCAGGGTGACGGAGCACGAACCACTCGCTCAGGGTGACGGAGCACGAACACCGCTCAGGGTGACGGAGCACGAACCACTCGCTCAGGGTGACGGAGCACGAACCACTCGCTCAGGGTGACGGAGCACGAACCACTCGCTCAGGGTGACGGAGCACGAACCACTCGCCAGAGTGACGGAGCACGAACACTCGCTCAGGGAGCGGAGCACGAACCACATCGCTCAGGTGACGGAGCACGAACCACTCGCTCAGGGTGACGGAGCACGAACCACTCACTCAGGGTGACGGAGCACGAACCACTCGCTCAGGGTGACGGAGCACGAACCACTCGCTCAGGGTGACGGAGACGACCACTCGCTCAGGGTGACGGAGCACGAACCACTCGCTCAGGGTGACGGAGCACGAACCACTCGCTAGGGTGACGGAGCACAACCACTCGCTCAGGTGACGGAGCACGAACCACTCCTCAGGTGACGGAGCACGAACCACTCGCTCAGGGTGACGAGCACGAACCACTCGCTCAGGGTGACGGACGAACGAACCACTCGCTCAGGTGACGAGGCACGAACCACTCGCTCAGGGTGACGGAGCACGAACCAACTCGTCAGGGTGACGGAGCCGAACCACTCGCTCAGGGGTGACGAGCACGAACCACTCTCTCTGAATAACGTGGCGCGGAAAAACAGCCCGTCCGCAGAGAGTGAACGGTTCGCTCAGAATGATGTAGTGCGTTATCGCTATCGACAATGGGCGCTCGGCAAGTGGCTTAAACACTCATGCAAGCACTCCAATTAAATTGTTGATAAGAAATGGTTGGCCAGGCTGTTGCTGCATACCATAAAGGATCCCTTTAACTTTAAAGTAGGTCTTCACCGGGCATGCAGCAGTTAATGAAATAAAATGAATTAATGAATTAAAATGACTTTATCCAGAAAAGAGTTGCAGCTTAATGCAGTACAACCCTGGAGACATCACAAAGTTCAATCACCCATGAAATAAACATTGCAGAAAATCCACCATTTTGCCTGCTCGTCTCTGCACAAATCATGTGGTACATCGGTTCGGGGTCCGCGCAAGCGTTATAACTTTTTTTTTTAATGTTCCTTTTTTTCCCCCAGATTTGCTTTGATTCCCTGTAGAGCACCTCGCTAAACCTCTGAAAATATAGACACAGATTTGGCAGACGCTATGGATAGGCAGTCCCTCTGGGGTACAGGGTGCGAGGTCTAGCAGTGAATGCATTAAATCATACTGCTCAATGAAGTTGGTTAATTTTGGCATGTTCCTAAATTTTTTGTTCACTCAATATAATTCTTCAAACAGTAGAAAAAGATAAGTTTAATGTTTTGGAAATTTCACATTTTCTTGTGTATGTATGGGGGAGGGAACATAACCTTGCTTGCTTAGAGTAAATAAGTTGCTTGCTTAAAGTATATCAGCTTGGTTTATAAGACTCGTTATTTCTTTAAATTATCAGATTTCACAACAGATTTTGATACTTATTTAGTCCGGATGATATCCGATCCTCAAAACCGAAATAATATTTCGACGATGCATTTTAATTAGTCCGTGAGAGTAGATCGTGGAAAATCGTATCATATATTGCATGAAATCGCTCCAAGCTTGTAATTTGAAAACTTATAGTACTTACAAAAGCGATGGATACAACGATCTGTAGCTATGATGAACAGGCATTTGATAATATGAGTGAGGAAAGTGAAAAAAAGTTTTTTATTGTTATTCGTCATTGAAAGCATTTCTTCCGTCTTCATAGGATCCGGCGGGAAAATATTGACATATTGCTAGAATGTACGCCCACAGATCGCTACGTGCCCCGTTTCTTGATTTCGGAAAAAAAAATTTTATTTATATTTTCCCAAAATTTCAAAAAAATTTCTTGCAGCCACATTTGATCCATAAGAACGTTCCTCTTTGCACACAAACTAGTCATGTATGACTACAAACAATCTTATTGAAATCCCATTGTATATAACTGAAATCGCCATTTAAATATTATAATAAGGTAAGAACGTCCAAAAAAAAAAAAATATGATTTTTTTTCACTAGATTCACTACCAACATCGATGAAATACTGAAATAAGTAGATCAAAAAAATTTTTTCTTTTTTCGACTGGACAAGAAACTACCTAACAACAAAATCAAAAAGCATCATATGTAACTTACGAAAAAAACGTCAATACCTCGACCTTGTCTAAAAAAAAGTCTCTAGAGAAGGTAGCGACGAACCAGAAAGATCTCGAGACTTTCTTACCCAAACATCAAAATGTAACGTCGACGAAGCAAAATCTCCATTTCTCGGACGCCATAATATAATAATTCATTTTATCAAATCACCAAACCGTAAAATCGCACATCCAACCAACAACTTTAAATAATCGCGGCCTTACGAGATCCAAGCATCGATCTGAGATCCTTTATCTGCGGATAAAAAATGACTTAAAACACCATCTTTATCGAAACACCGTCAGGGGCAACACGAAAAAACCTTTACGCTGATCAACGACGCCTGCTGACTTAGCGCCTGGACACCACGCTTGACGGACCACGTGACGCAGCGAAGTGAAACTATTTTTTATCCTCTAAACCCAAAACATACCATTCTTACCAGATTCGACAAACAGCTTTCTAAGCGATCCTAAAAGCAATGCAAAAAAACCGAAGACAAATAAAATCAAGTATAAAAACGCAACTCTAACGTCACGACTGAAGCAAAATACTCCACTTTCCTCCACATGACCATTTATGAGAATTATTATTGAACCTCACATTGACTTACCTCTTGAACCATTTGACCAAAATCTAAACGCAGCCACTTCACACCTCACTGAACTCACGTTGTGTATTTAATTGTACTTCTTCCGTTCTACGAAAGTGTATCGTGCCTACAAAACACACACAAACAAACGCACAAAAACAAACACAAAACAAACACAGAGACAACGTCATCAAATATTACTATACGAAATCTTTACAATTTAGTAAGTAACAAACAGACAGAAATTACATGACATAAGGTCACCCTATCGGTGCCCAAATCAAAACAAGATTAGATCGAGCATATCCATTCATGTGGATTTATGGTAGTGTCACCAGAAGGTTATTGGGCATAGTGTGCCGATGCAGAATACAATACGGAACCAGAAGCACGGAGAGAGACAGAGGGTCGCAAGACCACCGACGTAGATCGGAGTGTATATGATAGCTATCAACTATAATGCTCACTATGGGAATTACAAATAACTCCTGGAAGTCTTGGTTTCTGCACTGTCAGCATAGCAGAGATGTAGAGGTTGGGGAGCAGCCGAGAGGAATCTAATACTCCATCAAACTGGCGATTAACCACCAACCGATGCTATGATAGGAGTTCAGGTGATTGCCGAGGAAAGCGAGGACCTTGGAGAATTTCACTACACGACTTTCCTTTTGGAGGCCAACTGTAAAATGGTCATTAGCCCAAGAAAATCATGGCTGAAGATGAGACCCAGAGTCCTTGAATGATTGAACCTTATCCCTTCAAGAGATTGCTTGATGAAAGTTTAATTAGTTTCTGAGACGGGCTTCTTATCGGAAGACGAGGGTCATTAGAGAAGTAATAGAATTCAAGATGATTGAAAGACTCCAGAGTATTACACATCTTACATTTTAAGCACTCAACTGTCGAGAACAGGAGCTATGCATACCCGGCCGTGCGCAAAGACATGAGCGTCAGCGTCTTTGAAGCGGAATGTTTAAAGTTTTTGTGTGTAAGTCATTATCCTTTCTAATTTATTATTACCACACCTATTTTAACTGAATATACAACTATACAAACATATACTTGCTTTTAAATTATTATAGATCAACTCACTTGCAACATTGCATTTATAAAAAAATAGTATTAAATAGTTTTTAAAAAAACGATAATGATCAAACAGCGAGCAGTATGGTGGCATTTGAACACCAACTCTCTGGTTTTTCACACCTTTTGACAGAAGAGAGAAGAGCGCTACTTCAGCAAGGACAATGATAGTCTTATTGAAAGTCACGTATTTTACTGCATTTGTCTCATCTACTCTTTCCTTCATTAATTCTTGCTATACTGTTCAATTGTAGACTTCAACCCACCCCCCATGTCTATGAGATGTTGTTTAATGCCTCCAGAACCTTCACTTGCCCCGCAAGCCATCATCGTAACGAAAAAATCATATTAGATAGAGGAGAGCAGAGGTCAATGATGATAAGCAGTGGGAAGGAGGAAGGAATATGTTCGAAAAAATGTTGACCACATTTGCAACATAAATATAACTAATGAACAGGAATGTCGTGATGTGATGGAGATTGTTACGTGTCCAGATGTGTCCGTGTTGTAGTCATCCTCCATAACTCCAAAACTATAAAACCTAGCAGCCTAGAAAACTGTGGCATGATAACGAAGAAAACTCCAAGAAGTGAAGAGTTGAAAATTGAATGTTTGGGTAATTAAAACATCACATTTTTGGATAATTAACGGCCTTATTTTACATTATATCCTATCAATCAGAATCCATCGCCCACCTCAACTCTCCTGAGAGTTCAAGGCAGTTTCCTGGGAAACCTCGCCTGGGAGTCTCGAAGCCGCCATGATTTTTTCGCTCAACCATCACTCGACTAGAAACCAGGACCAATAATGATTCAAACAATAGCTTGTTATATTTCATCTT
>CM068959.1:9272690-9301966 GCA_035128595.1 Eptatretus atami | reverse complement strand
ACAAAACTTTTTGCCACATGGCTTCAGAATCTCTGGTGTGGTTTTTTTTATTTTTTTGCATACCTCAAACGGGATTCAAGGTGGGCTTTTTTGAGTAATGGCTTCCTTCTTGCCACCCTACTTAGTGAGGCAACTTAGCATAACAATTGTGCATTTTGTGAAGAAAGCACCAAATTTGGCACACTAGTAGCCTATCATATAATGATACAGATTTGGATATTGGGCCATCTCAAAATTTTTGATGGCAGTGGAAAATGGCTGCCACAGCCATCAGCGGCTGAATTTGAGATGCCAATCCAAATCTGTTCATAATATGATAGGCTACTAGTGTGCCAAATTTGGTGCTTCCTCACAAAATGCACAATTGTTATGCTATATTTAGCTAAGTTGCCACTAACGTAACAGGCAACGTTGTGGATGTGCTTGGGATATTGTTGTCACATGCACACAGTGACCAGTCTTTGCAATAAAGGCATGTAGCTCTTTCAAAGTTGCCATTGGCCTCTTGGTGGCCTCTTTGATCAGTCTCCTCATGGCTTGGTCATCCAGTTTGGAGAACGGCCTGATTTAGGCAGGGACTTGGTGGTCATATCCTTTCCACTTCTTCATGATTGTCTTGACTGTGCTCCAAGGATATTCTGTCCCCCCACCCCCCCCCCCCCGAACCACCCTTCAACAAGGTACAAGGACTATCGACACAAAGACTAATGAACTAACTGATCTCGAGTCACCTACGTGTCCATGTATGCTCTCCCCTTGGGATAAGTTTCCAAAACAATAACATTCTCATCGTTTGTGGCCTTTCCATGCTTGCATGTGTAAGCCGTGCTCACCTAATGGCTGCTTTCCAGGCTGCACTGTGCCTTGCTCGCCCTCTGTTAGGCCTTTTCACTCTAAGATCGTCTCTCGGCAACACATCCCATGTTTTCCTCGGCGCCTTGGCTCTCCTTCCATTCACATTCATATTTCGCACACCTTCAGTTCTAGGTCTGTCCTATTTTTTTTTGGGGGAATTTCAAGGGCTAACCCGAATTAGGTTGATATTTATGAGAAAAAAATTAAAATAATGAACCCGAAGAAATTGTCTCGGGGTTTTGCGCCAGCGTGCAAAAATTGTCAAAAATGTGCATTTTTATTTTTTTGTATTTTATGTCAGAGATATTTTTCATGAAATTTTTGCGTGCTTACTGGTTGGTTTGACGTGAATAACACGAAAAAATGTTTTTGATCCCAAAAAGTGTTACATATGTCCGAAACGTGGCTCAAAATGGGGAAATTTTCCATTTTCAACATAGAATTATGTTTTTTTTCTTGTACTGACACCGTGACACGGCTTGTTGTACGTAGGAGATATTTATTGTTAGATCTGTTGTATTGTCTGCTCATTTCTCCATTGAACACTGAGTCGTCAGTCAGTGACTGACTGACCTGCCTCAATTTCAGGTCTGGTATCCGGTCATTCAGGCATTTAGCGAAATTGCCTTTCGTGAAGTCATGATAACTATTCTGTCGTTTCAGAATATATACTGAATTCAGACCTGACATTGTTAAAGCGAATGGATAAATATTCCGAAGTGAACGTTGATATATCTAAGGCAACGGTGAAAAAGTTGCTGGGACAGCTGTGGTATTTATGGTAGAACTGTTACCATTATGTCTATTTGACCGAAACGTGTCAATTGAGACAAAAAAAATATCTCAAACTCTAAAAGAACAAGACGATGACGATGATGAAGCACCGAAAAGAGCTGTTGTTCCCAGAAAGATATCATGCGCTGAAAACTGGAAGATTTCGCATCTCGAGAAGCAGAAGTTTTTTTGATGTACTGACATTTGAACTCTGACTTTCTGCACAAAGACCCGGATCAATGGGAAACTGAAGATGGTTTCGTACAGAGCGGTACTATCGTCAGCAAGCTGAAAGTTGTGAATGACTGTGCAGAGCGTGGTGTAGCCCTGGCGACCGAGTACAACAGTCTTATTACGTACGATGAGGAGCAAAAGCAGTACCTATTACAAGTGGTAACTGATCACCGAAAACGATTCCTGGACTGTAAGAAATCAACTTTGAACAAGTGAACTATAGCTCTTGTCCCGTCTGTTCAAAGACTCCGTCTGCAAACTGCGGAGTTCGAAAAACGCGAAAAATACTAAAACTCTTGATTTTTTAGACTTTCAAGTTTCACTGAGCGCGACTGGAAAAATCTTGCCAAGTTCAACAATATTTTTCCGCAGTTTTCAGATTCTAATGCACAGAAAACATCATACATTACATGTTAATGTCATTTTGGCATAAAGTTTTAAAAAAAGAAAAATATAAATAGATTTTCTTGTTTTTCAAATTTCGATGGACGGAGCAACCCTAAAATATTTTTTTTTCGGGTTCATATTTTTTTATATTTTTTTTCTCATAAATATCAACCTAAATTCGGGTTAGCCCCTTGAAATTTCCGAAAAAAATAAAATAAGGATAGCCCGAACGTTCACACAACTACCCACCCACATCCTTTCCACATGTCCGAATCATCTCAACCGACGTCTACCATGACTCCACGAATGTTTTCTATACCTAACCTATCTCTTAATTCCACATTTGATTTCCTATCCTTCAGTGTCACATCACACATCCACCTCACCGTTCTCATTTCATTTCGTTCACACCTCCATTCATCCTACTTTTCATCACCCATGTTTCACTGCCATACAACATCAGCTTCTAACGGCAAGCTGCATCTACACACAGCACAGGGACACCTCCCTCTTCTTCACGCTCACGCTCTTCTCCCGACCACTAATCAGTACTTTCGTTTTCCCTGTATTCACTTTCAGTCCTCTGGCCTCCATTCCCTCCTTCCATACTGTATATTTACTCATTACCTCTTCCACAATGTCGGTGATCAGCACGAGATCATCAGCATACAGGAGTTCACAAGGTGAGCATCCTCTAAATTCCTGTGATATCGCCTCAAGAACCATGATGAACAGGATTGGGCTCAAGAACTGACCCCTGATGAACACCCACTTTCACTTCAAAATCCTCACACTGCACTCATTTCTCTCACAGAGGTTTTTGGCCCATCATTCATTGCCATGGAAACCCTAACTAACCAACCCTCCACACGTAACATTCTCATGGACCATTGCACACACTTCCCGAGGCACCATGATGGTATATATATATATTATAATATTATATATATATATATATATATACCATAATTGCACAGTAAGGAAACAATTCATGTCATGTTACCACAGCCATTGCTGCACAATCTGTGACCAACATGCATCATCTGCCCCACAAATACATTCTTTCGTCTTACAGTCAAAGGGACATAGTTTCATGGTTGGGAAAACGATTTATTAAAAACCATTTTACAACCTGAGCACACAGTGACGTCAGCGTCACGATGTACTTCACCACTACCCCGAGAGGGCATCTCGCAGTGGAATTCAAGCCTTAATGTCAAGGGTTCAACATGGTGTAAGTAGATGTGGACCAAGGTGACCGCTCAGACCGCACCCCCCGCGTGATTGCTCGAACCTCCCCAGCCCACGGATATGTTCCGACTCACGTTTCTCTCGATTACTAATTTTTCAGGGAATTTACTTGGGATGCCAACCCCAGGGTTAAGTCTTGGGATGATTTTGAGAGGGTTAGAATCCAGCCACTGAGCGAGGTTTTTGAGACGATTAAGCCTTTAAAAAAATTTTTTTTTTTTGTTACTTTGTGCATTCTGTTTTCAGGCTTCCTGTGTGGAGTAATCACTCGCTGGACTTGTAATAACCGTGAGATTTGTATTTTGCAGGTGTTGGTGAACACGGTGTGTTGCCTGCTAATTCTGGTTGCCTTGGGATTGCAATATGTTGTCTTTGGCCCTCTGCGCTTCAGCGAGAGACAGGTAAGCATGGTCGGTCGGTTGCAGTTGATGCCACCGTGCTGTACTCTAACACATTACATCCTGACTTTGATTCCGCAAATACTATGTGTTTGTATGTACACAGGTAGTTGTTGATCGAAAGATTGGCTGATTTTTGTTTTGGTCGTGAATATCGCCATTGTCATGTCCTGTTCAAATTGCCGGAGGGTTTTTCATTGTGAAGTTTACAATGTCGTTGAACTTGTTTCCAAGCAATCGGCCTTCGAAGGTGCACTCTCAAAAAGGCATGTGCAGCCACACAACTTTGCACAACATGTTTCAAGCTTCATGCTTCAACATGTTCAAGCTTCAACATGTTTCATGTTTCAAGCTTGCTGGTATCCTGTGTCGGAGCGGCGACCCATCCAGGATTGTGCCCAATAGCCAAGGAGTCTGCTTAGGCAGCACCGACGCTCTGCACAGAGTATGGTCCCAACGGATGGATGGATGGATGGGACTTACCTGTGGTTGCAATCACCAAAGCAGTCATGGTCATTTAGAAATGGGGTTTAAATGGTGAATTGCTCTTCCATGAGCTTTGCTCCTGCAAAACATAGAGATAGAGATATGGAAGAAGGGAGGGGAAAATCGTAACATTGGAGGGTGAAAGGGTGAAAGGGTGCAGAGGAGTTTCAGTGTTGGAGAGACAAAATTGACTGCAAAGTCTTTTCATTTTTCTTTTTTTGCATACATAATAAATGGACGGAGTTGAGGTTTATCGGTTTGAAATCTGTACGTACAATCGGATTTGATCCCTCGTTGTCTGTGTTTTGCAGCACCTGAAAGACAAGTTCTGGAATTTTGTTTTCTACAAGTTTATCTTTGTTTTCGGCGTGCTCAATGTGCAGTCCATGGACGAAGTTGTTTTTTGGTGTGTCTGGTTTGCTGTTCTGGCATTCATGCTTCTCATGACCCAACTCTGCAAAGACCGCTTTGAATACGTGATGTTTTTTTTGTATGTTCTGTTTTTCAAATCTATATGGATACAAGGACTGTGTTTGTCTGTCTTTGTTTTTGTTTTGTCTGTCTCTGTCTGTCTCCCTCTCTCTCCTCCCCACCCCCTCCTCCCCTTTTGCACTTGTCACCGCCACTTCGACGTTTAATTAACACTTAAGTGTCTTACAGTTCTGCTTACGCCATCTAAATTTACTTGCAACTTATTCTTTTACTTTGTTTAGCTATTTCGTAAACACATCTTTCTCAGTGTTCGCCATGCTGGATGACGTTCCGGTGGGCAGCCCTTCCAGTGCCATTCCATCCCTGGATTGCTGCTGCTGCTATTTATTATATGGTTCTTCTTCTCCTCCTCCTTCTCCTTCTTCCCGCATCCTTCTTCCAATCCACAACTTCTAAATATCTCTCTCTTCTCTCTCTTCCTCTTCTCCTCTCTCTCTCTCTCTCTCTTCTCTCTCCTCTCTCTCTCTCTCTCTCTCTCGTCTCCCACATGACCAAACCAATGAAATCCCTTCTTGGCTCCTTTTTTCAATGCTTCCACAATCTTCCCCGACACCCTGATATACTGGTTCCTAATCTTGTCCTTGTCACTCCACACATCCATCTCGGCGAGATTCTCTGGTCCTCCCAGCCGATCAAATTCTGTATCGTCACTCCGTGATGGTTTTACCAGCTCCGGTGCAGCATTTCCCCATCACAGGATTGTTGTTTTGTTCCATGCTATGGCCTTCCTGCTGTATCAAATCCCAGACGATCCAATAATTATCCAATGTTGATGGGTAATGTGAACGAGGTGGGAGGTTCTCCTGGTTTCGTTCTGTCTAAGGTGGTGGTTGTGGTGGTATTTCTAAGGCCCTCCTGTCCTGTCAAATCCTAATCACCCATCCTTGATGGGTACATCTGCTCATGTTGCACATTTTGACGGCATCTTGGTTTTGCTTCTCTTATGCGAAAATTTCTCGAAATAGATTTGTAATTCAACACCTGAGCTCCATCCTTTTTATAAGATGATTTACTTGGATTGCTTAACTAATTGGTCTTTACTCACCTCTTTTTTTTGCCCTTTAACCCCGCAGCTTTCGTTTTCCCCGACCACCCCGATAGCGAGTCACGTGAGGGTCTTTTCTGTGCTCGCATCCATGATGATTTTATGCCTCGGCCTTCTGGCCTATTCATTGCTCTCTGGCCATTTTTACAGCTCGCACACAATTTCCTTCATGGCTGCGGAGGTGAGTACTGTGTTTTGGTTTGAATGAAATAAAAAAAATAATAACAAAAAACATTCACGGACTCTGCTAATCCTAGGCCGTGCAAGCTCATCGGACAAATCCATGGAATACTGTATCTCCCAATAATTTATTTTTTCTCTTCCTTGCAGTGTTTGCTCGTGTTGTGCAAAACGGTGCACGTTATCGTGAGGTATGGAATTTAGCAGTCTGCAAAAGTTGCAGTTGATTTGTGTATTTTGCAAACATTTGCACATCTTTTGCTCAATACTTGCAAATGTTATTTATTTGTGAACGTCGAGAATGAGTTGCCAAGAGTGTGCTGAGCTTGCGCACACAGTGAGCCATTATTTCGGTCACTGAGCCGTTGTGGCTTTTTATTTAGCCTTGCGCTCCTTTGTTTCAACCTCGAGGACGGGTACGCCGGGGGGGGGGGGGCATCGGTGTGGCTGTAATCGTGCCACGAGTCTTCTGTTATTATTACCTCCGCCACCGAAGATGAAGGAGGTTATGTTTTCACCCCCTTTCTTGTCTGTCTGTCTGACGAATTGATTCGATTTCGGTGAAGATTCCGGGATCCGGATCTGGATAGGAGAATTATTTAATTTTTGAAGTGATTCTTCACCGTTGAGAGACGGGGCCAAACACGATCTCGTACTGTATCGCGTGATATTTCAAAAATGTATTGATCGGGCCCGATATGGCCTCGTGGATCAGACATTGCGTGGCGGAGGTGTGCACTCCACCGAGTGCCCTTCTCATATCTTTTTGTTTTGTTTCCATCGCTTTTAGATATGCCATTCATTTGTGGGACCTGGCTCAAGATGGCACATGGGAGGTGAAGAGTACCTTTGTGTACTACACCGATCTCATTATTCATCTTTTCATGCTGTCTGTGGATCTTGCACATCACATCCACATGCTGGTAAGGTTTTCTTCATTCGCTCACATCCTCTCTCGGTTCGTAAAGGGGTGGGCAGGATGAGGGGTGGGCAGCAGCAGGGGTGGTAATTCGGCAACACGACTTGATGGGGGAACTTGGGATAAGTATAATTGTAATAGCAAGTAATATTATTGACCTTTCTGTTTCATTGCGTATGATCTCGGTTAATTAATCCATTATGATCTATATCAGAGAGACGTACATGACAACATATAGATTACCTGTTAAGTTGTACATTTAGCAAGCAAGCTCTGCTTAATCCTGTCGTCAAACCTTGAAAGTGTACTCAAGGTTGTATTGTGAAATGAGCTTCATGTAAAATTATATCAAATGGTGTGATTCAACATTTGCCTCTCCCTGTCCGTCCTCTCGCCCTTCTCTCCCCGCCCCTCCTTTCCCCACCCCTTCTCTCCCCGCCCCACCGGAATGAACGTGATATTAAGTATCATTTTTTTCTTCTTTTTAATGGATTGGATGATTCAAACAGACAAAAACCATGTACTTTAATTGTAGGATTATCTTTGCCGCTCATTTGTTAGTTCCCTGTAGAGGTTTCATCTCTGATCGGCTCATTTTCCACAATTTGATACTTGGTACGATGACGTCTGATGTGCAAAATTGTAACTTTTCCTGCAATGAATTGTGTGGCTTTCTCAGCTGTTCAGCAACATCTGGCTGTCAATGGCCAGTCTCGTGATCTTCATGCAGCTCCGCTACCTGATACAAGAGGTACAAAGGCGCGTACGCCGACACAATAACTACCTGCGCGTTGTAGGGAGTATGGAAACAAGGTGATTATTCTGCATGTTCATACAAGGAGGGTTTATATTCCAAGACTGTTCTAATGGGGACGGCCTCCCTGTTAACACTCACCCCCTCTGCAGGGCTCGGCATGAACGGTTGTCCAACTGTCCGGGACAGGTAATTCTGTCCGGAGGAGTGGTCAATTTTCAAACCTGGAAGCTTCGTAAGCGTGTGACAAACCTTAACCACGAACGTAATTCTTTTCTACATGAAGCCACAGTTGTCGTCGCCTTTGGTATGCAACACAATGCTGCTGGGTAGCATCTGTGCTGCCGATGTAGTGCCCCCTGCTAGTTATGGCAGGAATTTGGAACTTGGCCATATCTCGTCAACTTTTCGTGAAGGGCACCGTGGGATCTTTAACGTCCACCAATTAATGCTGGCAGACGGGATTCCCATTTAACGTTCATCCGAGGGATGGCGCACACATTGTTGAACCGCCCTGCCTGTGAAACACCAGGATGACAGTTTATAGGTGGGCCGAGATTTGAACCCAGGCTAGACGGTTTAGAGGCGAGTGTGCGTACCCTCTCGGCCATTCTTCCAGCCCAAAGCTACAGTGATTAGCAGCAACTAAGAGAGGATCTTTATAGACCTGACGACCCCCCCCCCCCCCCCCCAAGCGCCTTGAAATAAAAAAATGGTGTTGCCCCACACGCTCATCGTGGTAGTTGGACAGGTGCAGTGATTGATGGGACAGGCAAAATATAAAACTTACCTTTCCCATGGACAGGATGGAAAATAAGGTTTTGTTGATCCTTGCTCTGTAACCTTTTATTTTTTAATGTGTTCTAAATCATGTTTTGACTCCGTTTTACTGTCCATTGGACCCGTGGCTGACGTGCACGAACAGGGCTGATAATATTCCAACGTTGGTCACAGCCATATAATTGTGTCTAGTGGCCCCGCCCCCATCAGGCTGATTGACAGTCGTAGTCCCGCCCACCGCTCTGATCCCTTTCCTATTCCTTTAAAACGGAATGCAGTTTTGCGTACTTTTCATGGAATCCTTTTAAGCGATTAAAAAAATTGATCAGTTTGCACCTTCCCATGATAAAATGCAGCGGATTCCCGTTTAAACGAAGTTCGTAGCTTAAACCAATTTTGAGTTGGGCTGTCACAAAAGAATAAGTCCAATAATAATATGAAGAAAAATGACAAACGGGCACTTATGGGTTTCTTGTTTTTCAAATTCAGCGATGATGTCCAAAGTTTAACTAGTGTTATTGGACGGGGGAATTCTTGCAGATGACTGGTCAGTAATTTATAACTTGATAAGTTTTATCTTGGGAGATTTGTTACTTACGAAATCTAAAGATTTCGTAAGTATATTGATGACTTCCGTCCTCTGTTTGTGTGTTTGTTTGTTTGTGTGTGTTTGTTTGAAGGCACGATAACTCGAGAACGGAAGAAGCTACCAATGTCAAATTACACCACGTGATTCAGGAGGGTGATGGCTCGCGCTGATTAGATTTTGGTCAAAATCGGTCAAAGGTCAAGGTCACAGTGAGGTCAAACATAATTCCGTAAATTAATGTGGAGAAATGGAGTATTTTTGCTTCGGTCGACGTTACGAGTTCGTTTTAACTTCGATTTTAATTTTGTCTTCGGTTTTTGCGATCGCTTAACACTCGGTTGTCGAAATTCTGGTAAAAATCGGATGTTTTGGAGACGTTTTAAGATTGTATAAAAAATATTTCACTCGCCGCGTCACGGCTCGTCACGTGGTGCAGCGCGCTCGAGCAGACGCGTCGTTGAGTCACGTAAAGGTTTTGCGCGTGCGCGCTGACGGTGTTTTCGATAAAGATGGTGTTTAAAAGTCATTTTTATCCCAATAAAGGTTATCGTCGCATGCCTGACTCGCTAAGCCGTCGGATTATGTAAAGATTGTTGGTGGATGGCGGAATATTACGGTTTTGTGACTTTGATAAAATAATATTAAATAATTGCGTGGAGAAATGGAGATTTTTGCTTCGGTCGACGTTACGAGTTCGTTTTAATTCGGATCGCAATTTCTGTTTTCACTTTGGTAACGGTTAAGTATGCTTAACACTCTGTTGTCGAAATTCTGGTAAAAATCGGATGTTTTATGAGATTTATGTCGGGTGTCGTATCTGAGGCTTAACTGAAGATTATGCTAATGAGGGGATTGTAACACACGGCTTTACGCGCTTGTTTTAAAGTCAATTTCAATCCTGTCTTCAATTTTGGTAACGGTTAAGTATGCTTAATACTCGGTTGTCGAAATTCTGGTAAAAATCGGATGTTTTATGAGATTTATGTCGGGTGTCGAATATGAGGCTTAACTGAAGATTAAGCTAATGAGGGGGATTGTAACACACGGCATTATGCACTCGTTTTAAAGTCAATTTCATTCCTGTCTTCACTTTTGGTAACGGTTAAGTATGCTTAACACTCGGTTGTCGAAATTCTGGTAAAAATCGGATGTTTTATGAGAGGTTTGGTACAGAATCATCGTAGAAACTTCTGGTTTGCGTCGCTACCTTCTCTAGAGACAGCTTTTATTAGACAAGGTCAGAGGTCAAGTTGACGATTTCGTAAGTACCAGTCTATGACTGCTTGTTTGTTTGTTTATTTTTTTGATGGTTTATGTTGTCGTGAGCCAACGGAGTTGTCCGGGCCATCCGTACACAAGAGGTCTGCCGACTTCTTGATGAGTTGTGGTTTTTCAGCAGTCCACACGTGTCGTGATATTTTGTCAGTATGTAGCCCTACAGCGTCGATCAGACAGTCACGTGATGATACGCGGTGAGGTGCTATGAATCAATGAGGTGGGGAGGTGCAGCCGGAGCGTTTTTTAAAAAATTATTTTTATGCATCGATAGGTGTTCTGAATTTTGAGACAAGACTACGTACTTTTTAATTGCGCAGCGGGAGCAGTTTCAAGTTCCGTCAGAGGCATTCCAGCGAGACCATAAAACATTTTTCTGCCGTTGTATGAAATGTGGTATCGGAGAGAGCCTTTCTCGTGGAAAACCGTAAAATGGACGCCTTATAGCAAGGGATGCCTGTATATACAATCAACATTGGGGGTGGGGGGGGCACATGAAATACGTGACTTTTTTGGGGGGGATTTGACACTCATGTCATGCTCCATGATGTGGGGACTTGGAGTCACCGGGGTCAAAACGGAAAAACAAAAAATTAACTCAAAATTTGATATTGTGTAATTCCCGGTGGAACCTTTTTGCCATTTTTCAACTTTGCTTTGGGTGGGAAACGGGATTTGTGACGACGTGCTATCGACTTCGCTCTCATTTATTTTGTGCTCAGGTTCGACGCTCTGCTTGATGTGAATCGATTTGTGACACAGAGCTTTTCATTTCGAATGTAACAGACCTTGCGTCGTCCAATAGCTTCGTCGTGATGGTTAATAATTACTGGCCTTTTGAGTAGATCGTTGTTGCACGGTTTATTGTCGCAGATTTGCCTTGGCTACTGTGGAAGAGCTCGCGGAAAACAACGACGACTGTGCCATTTGCTGGGACAGCATGCAGGTGGCCCGAAAGCTGCCTTGTGGACACCTCTTTCACAAGTACATGACCCGAGCACAACCATAATATAACACAAAATGGCCCCCACTCTTCACCCCCTTCACCACCACCTCCACATCGATGTAACGGCGAACACGCCGAGTGCTAGTTTTTCATCAATCCAGCTTGGAGACATGATCGCAAGGGTCGAATTATTTAGAGTGCAAAATGATTTGCTTTTGAAGTGTTGTTTTTCTGCTCATTTTCAAAAATCTGAAGTCATTGGCCGTTTGACGTGCTAAAGGGCAACAGAAGGAAACTAATTTGAGGGGAAGGCAAGTGCACTGGATCTTTTTCTAAAATTGATAAATGCATCTATTTTATGCCTCTCCCCCTCGCACCTCGAAGCACCTGTCGTGCAACGCAAAGACGATTGCCAGCTAATGAGAATGCACCTGTCCATCTACCTGGCAGTGACCTATCGTATGACTCTTCCTTTCCGCAATCACCAAATCCTCATCGAAACGCATGATGATATCCAGAGAGAGGGGCATGATGTAAATTATAAAAGATCCAGTCCCGGTATTATTATTATTATCATCATGCGCAGCGTCGAACACGTACCCAGCTGTCGAAAGCCGTCTCGTTCAAGGAATTTCACTCCTGAATAGACGTACCAATTCCATCGTCGCTTCTAACTTGTGGAAGCGTAATGAGTAGTTCCTGTTTTGGTGGGACCCCCTTTAGTTTTGCAGAACTGCTGCTGTTCGTCGAACGGTCGATGCTGGATTGTCAAAATGCCTTTCGTTATTTGTTTACGTTGCACATTTCGGCCTTTAAAATGGGAAAGCCAAGGCAAGATGTGTTGATTTGAGGTGAATGCTCAATGAGTGGGACGCTATGCTTGGTCAAAAGCTAATGCACTTCAGCGTTTGCCAGGGCGTCGCTGTTTTGCAGGATCTGTGGTCATTTGGCAAGACCACAGTCGCACATCGCATCTTTGTCAGCACCTAGAATTAAAATATTTGGACTCGTGACAGCCAGACCATTAATTTTATTTATTCACACGGGCTGTGTTGCTGATGACCGGTGTCGTCTTGCAGCGCCTGTTTGCGCTCGTGGCTCGAACAGGACACATCGTGCCCCTCATGCCGCATGCCACTTAACATAATCGAGGAGATCCGTGGTCGTCCACAGAGGGTGAACACTGGAAATCTGGAGGAAAATCTCACGCCGACTACCGAGGAGGCTGCACAACTCACTCAAAGAAACCATTTCTTCCATTTTGATGGTGAGCTATTGAACCCGGTAAGGCTACATGATGATAATGTTTCTCGGCAGTAACTACAGACTTTGATAGGAAATTTTAGGATCACTTTTGCTTCTAAGCACCTGATTCAATGAGTCTTGACTGCACTTTCCTTGAAGAAGCTGCCTGGTTTTAATTACCGTTATTTTTTGTAACCGACAAACACAGCTTCGGGAAAACGTACTTGTGTTCCAGGATCTCGCTTTGCAAGTTGGCTTCCCAGCTTTTCTGTCGAGGTGACGCACACATCGAGGATCCTGGGAGTTCACGCAGCCAGCAACTCGCAGCTAAATGCGATGGTAACTTGGGGCTGATGGGTTGTTCCTAAGTGCTGCTCTTGTTCTACTCGTCTAGACATGAGTAATGAACGGATTGCTGAAGTATTTGGGAGTAATCTTTTGAACGTGATCCTGAGGTCTGTCTGTCTGTCCGTGTTCCAAAAGGAAAACAAATTTTAGGCTTTAAAATTGTAATTTCACCTTTTATGGAAGAATATTTAGGTTACCAGCTTTGTCACAAGTTTTGTTGCCATCCTGTTTCTTCATTAAGCAAGGCTTGTATTGCACAAACAACATACAAATTCTGAACACCCATTGTACAGTTTAAAATGTAAACGTGTCGGCGCTTCCGCATGGAAACGTGTACCGGCCTGCTTGGCAACCCCCGAGGTGCACATTCCTCATTGTGTGACCCCAAAAGGGGGTTTCCCTGTGTTTAAATACAATTTAGGTGCAATAATATGCATACATTGTCCAACCACAAGCACCGGTTGGTTTATCACAAAACGCATGCAGTGCATCCTGGGAAATATCGCATCAAGAAGAAATGCATGCACATTCTCACACTCGGGTATGAAGAGTGTGCACAATTTTTGATGCATGCTCCTGATATCCACGCGCTCGCTCATTCGCCTCATCGTCCTATTTACGAGTCACAATTGCCGGTTTGAAACTCTATGTCCGTGCGTGTTACCACGTGGCTCGCACACGTTCACTCGATGCTGGCATGATTGCTTCAGAGCGGTTAGTATTGCTGAAAAGTTGCACCATCTCTTAGGCCTTTGTTGGTTGTTGGTTTTCGAAGCGCCGCCGGTCTGGAGACGGACCTGGAACTTTGCAACATGTGTTATTTCCGATGAACTGGCACACGTGCAGTCGTGCACGCAATTCCATCGTACGTCAGCCCCCTATTGCATGCAGAGCTTGCACACGCACACAAGAGTACCATGTGCAGTGCAAAGGTTTTGCGACACTTATGATCGTGCCACTTCTCTGTCCACAAAAGTTTTGGCTGGCCGCCATCTTGCTATACCTTGGCCAAATTTATCTGTTGTATCAAGAGGGCACCCATCCACAGTTTTTATCTGCCCCTTTCCAACGGCATCGTGTCTTCAACACCCCCGCCCCCCCTCCTCCCAGACCTCCCAATTTAATTTATAAAAAATATCGACTTCCACTGCTTTCCTGATTTACATGTATGTTTTTTTTCTACACAGTCTAAGGCTCATGAAGAAGCTGCGACACGAATCACACACCCACACGTATACAGAGACATGAGACAACACCGGACTTTATTTCAGGCAAAACCAGCCCACCGACGTTTGGGGAAGTGAAGTAGGTTCCGATCTACAAACGATAAATGCTGCGTACCGGTGACGACGTCTTTACGCTCTCTTTTCTCTCTCTGCACTCAGTGGGGGCAATTAAAGAGAAATCTCCCACTGCTAACTTATGGTTGATTGTTTGTGCTGTTGTTATTTTAAATGTTGAACGTCGAGCAAGGAAGCAGCACGTACCGTTTCTAATGTCTTTAGTACGACTCGGCTGTGGGTTTGAACCATCGACCTCCCAGACTCAGAGCGGACGCTCCAACCATTATTCCAAGAGTCTGGTGAACTTCCCTTCATGAATGTTTTTTTTTATTTTGTATTTTGCCAATTTCCATTGACTTGCACTCGGCCATTTCTGTAACATCCTATTTATGGGCTGCTCATTGAATCGCAATAGCTCCCTTGGCCTCAAACAAAACTGACTCTCTCCCAGGTGTGCCATGTTTATGTTGTTACTGCCATGTTTGTAGTTGAACAAATGTGCCCCTGAAGAACGCTCGACACCGATTAGGACCAGTGTTGTTCACCGTTGTATCACCTGAGCTGTCAACCTGCTTCTGCTTGTTTGCATAAGCAAGTACTTGCATGGTCTCCACCTTCGAGATGCCTATTCCACATTGATTTTCTTTTTTTTTTGAACCTGCTATGTCTGGGTAGTGGATTCTATCAAATGTAACCTTTTTTTCCATCTTGGAGCAGCGGTCGGGTTTGTTCATCTGTGGACGTGACGGGGGAAAGCCCTGCCCTCATTTAAAACGCTTGTCCATTGTTACCTCCGCCACTGAAGGTGGACGAGGTTGTGTTTTCACCCTTGTTTGTCTGTCAGTCTGTGAGCAGGATGTCTCTTAAAAGCAATGGACAGATTCGGAAGAAAATTTGTGGACGGGTTGGGTGTGTGACGACGAATTGATTCGATTTTGGCGAAGATCTGAATCCGGACATGAAAATTTTTTTTAAGTGATTCTTCACCATTGAGAGTTGGGGTGAAAAACAATAAATAGCACGATATCTCAAGTTGTGGATGGATTCAGCCAAAGCTAGGTGGATGAGTTGGTTAGGTAACCAAAACAAGCCGATTAGGTTTTGGTTCAGGTCCGGATCCAGATCCGGCCTATCGGTGGGATATAAAACGTGAACTGTTCAGCCTGGCCGCGGTATGTGCTCTACAGAGTGCCGTTCTAGTTTCTTATTGTGCTTGTACTCGATTTTAGAGGCACCTGGATGTGCTCAATTTGCAGGGGATAGTTATGAAATGGTATTGACGGGGAAAAAAAATGTTGTTAAAATGTGAGAATTTCTGTATTTTGTGATGTTTTGCTTTGATGGATTGGTGTAGTTGATTTGTATAAATTATTATTTTTATGGGACTTGTAATTTAGAACCCGCACGGTCACTGTTGCTTTGTCGTCGTCGTTCAGTATGTGTAATGCTGGTTAAGTCAAAAGACTTAGCAAAATGTGAACTGGGTTGATAATCATAGTAAAAACAAACAAACCGATATGTGGTTTCGCAAGCATATGACTAACCAGTCTCCATTAAAAAAACCCAGAAGGGGTCGTCCTTATTGGACAGTGGTACGGGTGAATGGCCAATTAAAGACTTTTCCAAAAGAAGCTGGGCTTTATAGAGGCAAAGGTGTTCCTGTAGCATCGGATATAAAAGTGTGTGAATGAGAGGGAGAGCGTGAAGTGAGAGAGAGCAAAGTTCCTGTGTGCGCAGAGAGAATGGCTTTGCCTTAGATGGTGAGATAAAAAAAGAGCACACTCGGGGAGAGATGCTGGTGACGTCGCTTAGCTGGGAACACTTTGCTTGCTCACTGGGGAAGTGGATTCTATCAAATGCTGGGACTCGGCCATTTCTGCACACTGGGAACACTTTCCCTTTGATACGAGGACCTTTTTGAGAATCTTGGACGTTTGTTGGAACCGCTGGTCTCAGCATGGGCCGACTCGGCACTTTGACGCTTGGTTGGTTGGGGCATGTTGTTCCTGCAAGGCTTGTGCGGTCCTTCGTGCCGAGTGCCAGAAGTGAGGCGGGAGGGAGTCGGCTTCTGTGGGGGTATGACACCCCGGCCGCTCCTCTGGCTCCGGTGACCTTTGTGGACTATACCGGAAATGTTTAGCAAAAAGCATCGTTTGTCAGCACCACTTCACACACTCATCTTATAATGTGTTCTCCTGGCATGACTTCGTCAACTACATCACATTTGACTTTTGTGAAAAAAGTTGCGACCCCCCTCGACTGGTCACTCGACTGCTTGATGCATCATCTCAGCACACCCACATTCAGTAACTGCTGCCCTGGTTTCAGAATCCAGAGATTGTGCTGACATGTTTTGTGAACTGTAGATTTTGTATATATGCTAAGTAAAGGATAGCTTTAAGGTAATGCGTGTAATTTGAGAAAATTGCGGAAATTTTAAATAAAGTTTGTTTTCCCATCAACAACATTGTGGTACGAGTCCCTTTAAAAAAAAAAAATTAAGTCCAATGGCGAACGTTCTCCAACTGCTCAGAATTGGCTCTGTGGTTCTTGGTGTGGTTAGCCACCTTTTTGTGGATGTGATCTCTGAGCAGGTGAGATTATATATACACACACACACACTCCTCTCATGCTCTTCTAGCTGAAGAAAGCTGCAAAAAGCAACCATGAAAAGCTACCTAAGGTAAGCCCCTTGCTGTTTCAAACCCTTCCCAGAGTTCCTCCACAGCTGTAAAGACGTTCACAAATGGTACACACATGAGAATCCCAATGCCACCATACCCTTTCAGCTGCCCGACCGGTTTCATCGCTTGTTGGTGAATCGTCACATGCGAGATGAGTGGGTCTGTTTTTCATGTGTGTGTGTGTGTATATATATATACATGTTTAATGGCTATGAAAGGTAGTCATTGCATTCAGCTGCGCAGGATGACTCGCTTGGTATCCATTTTCAGCTATCATCCCTCCAACCCCTTCTCTCCCCCCATTTTCATATTTCCTCACTCATTATACATGCACCATGTGGTTTATTTTTTTATTTCTGTAAATGTGACATTTATTCTGAGGAATAACCTTTGCCGTGGTTGAACTTGAAATTGATTCCATGTACGGCTTTGATACAAATTATCATTTCTGATTTGTGGTTTTAACCCAAATTTTCCCCCAGATACATCAAATCCAAGCTGTGCTTCCACAAGTTCCGCATCACATCATCATGCAAGACCTTCAACTGACACGCTCTGTCGAACTGACCACGGATAATATCTTGGAAGGACGAGTTGAAATTCCTTTTCCATTGCAGCAGGTGTGTTGATGACGGTAGCTGTGTTTGAGCACGGCCTGCTTTCTTGTCTTGGTTAAAATGTACGAGATGTGTGAAATGGGTGGTATGTATTTAATTTTAATTTTTTTGTACAATGGAAGAAGACAAGTTGATCAGTAAAGTACAGTTCTGAATTTCCCATCAAATACCCTTCACCGGTGGGGAAGACCATTTTATTTTTTGACACGGTCCCGATAGTTCCTTATCCGATGCTGGTCCACCTCTTGGAGCTCCTCATCATCACTTCTTCTTTGTTTGTATGTAGCACAATGCTGTGGGGGTAGCATCATTGGCTGAGGGTGTGACTGTGCCGCTGATGCAGTGCCCTCTACTGGTTAGAGCAGGAATTTGTTCAGGGTGCCGACGACGCTCGCCTAATCTTCGCGAAGGACACAGTGGGATCTTTTCCGTCCACCAACGAATGCTGACAAACGGGACAACCCGGTTGAACGTCCAACCGAGGGACTGCCCACACACATTGCTGAATCGCCCTGCCTGCGAAACACCAGGATGATAGTTTATAGCTCGGTCAGGATTTAAAACCCAGGCTGGACAGCTTGTAGGCAAGTGTGCATACCTCTAAGCCATCCTGTCAGCCCCTCGTCATCGCTGAAGTTCCAATTTTAGAGAGCTGAACTCTCAGGTTCATAAACAAACGTTGTGGTTGTGTGTGATTATGTGCGATGTAAAAAAAAAATTTCCCTGCATCGTATCCCTGGAAAAGACTCCTGCATATTCACAAACGTGTGTGTCTTCATCAGTGAGCATGTTTGGGAGCCACAGAGCACATACTTCACAGAAACCGAGACTTGTACAGATTATATATAGTGTGTACTCTACCATACGATGGATCGATGAAGGCGGCTGTGTTGTCCATTGATACACGTCTATCCTCACGTATCGGTCTGCTGCCAAGACTGATCACAACCTCTGCTGCAACGGGCACCGGTCGCCTAGGCCGTTCATCGCTCACTCGTCCATCCTTTTCAAAAGCGTATATACATTTTTCTGTGATTATTTGGACCACATTGTGCAGTCATTCCCTAAAGGATGTCGCACGCTTTGACACCTTCACGAAGCAAAATCATGATAACTTCTGACACTTGTGGTGGGGCAGCCATCTTTACGGCACGATTACTAGCGCTACACGCGGGGAAGTCAGGTACTGGGTGGTCAACAAATGACTCTCACACATAAAACAGTTGTATTTCACACAATAAATATTGGTGAAAGTAAAATATATTTACTCTCACCCAAGGAAACAAAGATGTAAGAGTTGCCCAGTCACGCACGCGTTAAAGGATGGTGGAGAGGGAGACGAGGCAGTGTTTTTCTAAATATTTGTCTTCCAACGTTGAAGTGATGTTTTTTTTTATGATCTGTGAGAAGAATGGAACGGTGCACCTGCAGGATTGATTATCCCCACTGTTAAAAACATTTTTTTTAAGTGGGAGGGGGTGGGGATATTGTAATCCGCTCTGGCTGTCTGTCCGTCATGTTATCTCCTCCTAAACGGTTGTGTAGAAATTCACCAAACTTGCTAGTTATGATAACCACATAGCAAGAAGGTGCACGAGCAGCATCATTTAGAACTCCCCCCCCTTTTCCCTGATGCAGTGTCAAAAGGTCAAATCCCCCAAAAATGCAATTTCAGGCACATTTTTCAACATCTTTTAATGAAACTTTGTAAATGCAGTTAACATTGTTTTTATGTAATGTTTTTAATGTAGCATGAAATATGTAATTTTTGGGGGGATTTGACCCCAGGTTCATGCCCCGGGGTGGGGACTTAGGGTCACGGGTCAAAGCGGGGGGAAACAAAAAATTCTCAATTTGATATTGGGTCATTTCTGGTCGAACTTTTTGCCATCTTTCAACTTTGCTTTGGGCGGGACGCGATGGGACTTGCGATAGTACGCCCTCAAGTTTACTCGAGTCACGAGCCTGTCCCCCGCGCAGCAGGAGATGGGGTTTTGCAATCGTGTGTGTGTGTTCCGTGCCCGTGTCTGTTGAGGCATTGCGTCACTACATTTGAGCCTTTATCAAATTTTCAAAAAAATCTTTATTATGAGAATATGGAGATAAAAATTAAGAATTTGGTCAGAAGGGCAACGTCACATAAAGTCGTCAATTTTCATCCAATTGACCTGAGATTTTAAGAATTTGCATATTGGGTCTCACTGAATTGGTTCATTAATCAAAAGCTAGAATCCGATTGGATCTTAAAAAAAAAAAAAATCAAAGGTCAAGGTCGCCTAAAATTCTCATTTTTTTTTTTAGCTGTTTTTGTCATGTTTAGCATACGGAAGAAGAAGCAGTTTGAATGCAAAGCGGACGTGGACGGCTTTGCATTTTCAGTTGCTTTCTAATTATTGAAATATTGTGACTTCACATGATTAATCGGTTATCCACATAATACATATGCCTGCTGGAAGGGTTGTTAAAATATTTTTTTACCATTTTTCTGTATGTAGGTGGTTGGTCCTTAAGGGTTGTGAGTTAGCTATACATTAATTGCATTGGAGTGGAAGTGACTGGGATTGTTGGCTTCTTCTCCTTTCATGTGCAGCACATGGTTGTGGGTTGCATCATTTGCTGTGGGTGCAGTTGTGCCGCTGATGCAGTGTCCCCCTGTAGGGTTGGAGCAGTAATTTATTCAGAGTGCCAGTGTCGACTCGTCTACTCTTGGCGAATGACACCGTGGGACCTTTAACGCCCACAAAGTAATATTAGAAGACGGGACGCCCGTTTAACGTCCATCCAAGGGAAGGCACACACATTGAATTGCCCTGTGTGAAACACCAGAATGACAATTTATAGCTGGGTCAGGATTTAAACCCAGGCTTATCACCCGAGAGGTGTGTGCATAACTGCCCCCGCCCCCATAACTGCCCCCCGACATAACTATCACCCTCCGCCCCCGCCTACCTCCATATCAGCTGGCATGTCTGATTTGTACAGCTTTGTCTTTTGGAACGAACCGTTCATCAACGTTACAGCATTCGTTTGTTTAATTTTCAGACCGACTTGATTGAACCTACAGAAGTGACCGAGTCAACGAATGCAGATTCTGTGGAGAACCCTTCCTCTGGGGGTTCCCTGGAAATTCCTAAAGGGCAGGCCGCTATCACCAAAGTCATGGGTGCTGAGGCTGCCAGTGTGGAGGTCGACGGCACAATGGCGATGGAATTGTGCGACATGTATGAAGCGCTTGGGAACCTCAACGAAACGGGCAGCCGTTTCTCAAAGTCTGCAGAAGAGCGACAACATATGCTCCAACAACGCAAGCAGCAGCTGCTCCAACAGGCTCGCAAGTATGTGTTACTGTTCTGTTTGATTGCCTTTTACATCACACACAATCAGATATAGATACTCCAGTATTTCTTTGTTTTAATATTATTTGATTATTGTTGAACCTCGGGTTGGATAAAATCATTCTCGGCCGATATGCGAGGCCGACGTGCCATTTTTGGATGAGAAGCCCACACTTTAAATTGGTTTTGCAAGGTAAAAACAACGTTGCCTCGGTCAAACCCTCGGATCCCCAGCGATACATTTCAGTAATTTGTGTCATTTATTTATTGCAGTCGATTATCCACCACCAACTCGAACGTAGACTTGCACCAACAATGGGACCGGCCCATTCACACCATTTCCTATAATTGGTGCTGGGATGCTAGGAAATGATAAATAACAGGGAAATGATGTGGCGAAATGGTCCACCTGTTGTTTCTGTACCTCTGAACCGGACAAGCTTTGAAAGTTGTGCCGAACGGCTCGTTTGTTACTTTGCTTCATGATCGATCAATTGCACTTGCTAATTATTGTTTTGCGCGAAGTCATTTTGAACTCTTCTGGTGCAGCGCAGCGACAAGAGCCGAGCTGGAACGTGTGGTGTATTTTTTATTATCCCTGCGCGTTTTGAAAAAGTAAAAATGGGGAATATTGTAATCTGCTCCATATTTGCATCCGTCGCGCCATCTCCTCCTAAACGGATGGGCAGAAATTCCCCAAAGTTGTTACCTCCGCCACCGAAGGTGAAGGATGTATGTTTTCACCCCTTTCTGTCTTTGTTTGTCTGTTTGTGTACAGGATATCTCAAAAAGTTGCGGACGGATCCGGATGAAATTTTGTGGACAGGTTGGGTGTGTGACAAGGACGAACTGATTAGATTTTGGTGAAGATCTGGATCCGACGACTATAATTTTTAAAGTGATTCTTCACCATTGAGCGATTGGGCCAAAAACGATATAGAACACGATATCTCAAAAAGTTGTGGACAGGTCGGGTATGTGACAAGGAAGAATTGTTTCAATTTTGGTGAAGATCCGGATCTGGATCAGACTACTAGAATTAAAAAAGTGATTCTTCACCATTGAGAGATAGGGATCAAAAACGATATATAGCACGATATCTCAAAAAAAATGTATTGGACCAGATGTGTTCTCGTGGATCAGGCATTACGGGGCGGAGGTATGCGCTCTACCGAGGGCCCTTCCAGTTCATTTTGTTTCCCCACCGGCTGCATTATCCATTTGGTTTTTCTTTGCTTGTGGCCACAGTATCAACCCGAAAATCCTGTGTTGAAGAGGATACCAGCGGACGTTTTGCTTCCGCAATGTGGAACTCGCATTTGGCTTTGTATCCTCCATAAGGGATATTCTTCCCGCACAGAGTGCAACGGTCGTCATCAGATAGGAACTGCTGAGTAATATTTAGCTTGACCGGGGATCAAACCTCATACCAGAGCTCCTATCTAAGCTAGCATGCAATTACAGAATGAAGTGCAGAGTGTTCGTGAAACATGCGTGCATTGCCGAACCGCTTCTGAACAATTTACTTAAACGGAGCCCCGAAGTGTCGTCCATTTCTTGAAAACTACCGGCATGTGTGAATCCGAAAATAAAATAGCTTTGCGACATTGAAGTACTGTGAGGTACAGACCTTGTTGAACGTTGTGGGATTAAAATGATTGTTGACATTTGTGCACAGCATTTTTATTCGGCTTACCTTTGGTTGTTTAACAGGAAGTACATGAACAGGGCGCTCGAGCAGCCAGAGTGGACTCCACTGCGAAGCGAAGATGCAAATGGGGATTCCATCTTGGTCCGTCGGTATATGCTCGCGGAGCATCCTGAAGAGCGTGACCAGTAACAGACAGTTTCATTTGAGTCCCCTCGAGTCTTGTCTTTGGCAATAACATCTTGTCAAAAGGACGCGTTACCACAGTGCAGCAGTTCGGTGGAAGCTTGTCATAGGACGTAACCTGCATCCGGTACAACAGAGTCCATGCAGATTTTGGCAATGTAGTGTAACCTTGTTTCGGACAGTGCTTGCTCGCACCTTGTGGTCGGTTGAAGGGTGTTCATTGTTGGGCTATTTCTAAAGGTGGTGAAAGTCACGTTGCCTTGATGCACTCCCTCTTGGAGGCATCCTAACTCAGGAGGAATTGTTGTCTCAGATAAAGAATGCTAATCCATTCTACTTATCAAATCAAGGGCTTTTCGTAACAACAAAGTTGTTTGAAGATGTTGATGACATTTTCGATGTTTTTGAACAGGTTTGCCTTTTTTTTTTTTTTTTTTTTTTTTTTTTTTCTTTTGCACAGCAGTTTAATTATTCTTTTTTTCTTTCTCGCGTTGATGCCATATCTCGGTGGAGTGTGTTGGCCGTGACTCGAACGCCACAGACTGCTCATTATAAAAAGCCCGTCAAACACGACTGGAATTGCACCAGAAGCCATCTGACGTGATGACGTACAAAGTCGGACCTGTGGCTCAGTGAACCTCCTGGGGTGTCTGAGCGCATAAATTTTGCCATTCGCGAATCGCTTACCAGCCGCTACCACCTCTCCCCTTTCCTCCCTTGTGGCCTTTCATTGTGAACGCTGACGGAACTTCACTGCCAGCCTACCCTGGTTCCACTGGACACTCGGGCGTGGTGTAAACTATTCTCGGGATTTCTCGACGTAGTCTCAAGTTCTTGTACTTGGCCATTTGTCAAATATGTAAGATAGTAGGTCGAGTCGGAAAAGTGCATACTTGTATCTGAAAAGCCAAATGTTGGACAGATATATCGAAGCATCTTTTGGCGGTACGTCATAACCACGCTACCATTAAATTTCGTTTACACATTACTTGCCTTTTCGTTGCTTTTTGCTTGTTTGCTCTCAAGCCTGTTCTGAAGGAGAGCGAAATTGTCACACGTAGGTACACTGTATGCCACCCACTGAACGCAACGGACACCCGCAACACGTACCAATTGGTTACTCGGTTTGTAATCAAACTAACTTGTGCTTTTAAAGGAGATTAGTTACAGAATAAAGTCAAACCTATATATTTTATAAAAATAATTCAAACAACTTACATTGATTTTGTTGGGTTTAGTGGTACAATTCCTTCGGAAGTGCATTTGTTTCAGAACCAAAGTGTACAGGAATGCAATTTAATTAATAATCGACATAGAGAATCAAATTTATTTGAGAAGGCTGTGCAAACGCACCTTTTGAGTCGCAGCGTGACATGTGACCTTGCTTCCACGTGGGGTGTGCTGTGGCCGTAAGGTAGCGGTCCACGCACCGCCACACCTGCAGCATGAACACGCCCTGATGGCGAATTCTACACTCAACGGGTGTACGTTAAGAGGTAAGAGTTATTTGTTTTTGTTGTTTTTTTCTTCTTTACGAAATAATAAGACGATATTTGGAGAAACATTTAAATTTCATGCGAATCGTTTTCACTTCCATGGGATGGAACTGCATGCCCTTGAGGTGGTTTCCACTGGAGATCGAAGTAAAATGGTCGTTTTGAGATCGAGTCCACAAAATACTTTGAACGCTACGGCGGTGCACCCGGCCGCCTCGAGTTTGATCGCCTCTGACTGTTCGGCCTTTTGTTTTTCGTTTCCGCAGTTGACGCATCTCGCTGGGGGGGGGGGTCTGACTTTGAATGATTATTCATTCGGAATCGATCTCCTTATTTTATGCCTTTGCATGTTTTGTTTTTTTACATCTACAAGTTTTGCCAACGTGATGGTGTCTTGTTTTTGTAATCCCCCCTGAGTCAAATCGAATGTTAGTTGGTGGGAGCGAGGCTGGTTCATGTAATGCCACGGACTGAAATTCCATCCCTGAGTGTTTTGCTGAATGTCCTTTTCCCAACTGTAAGCGGCTTCTTTTTTTTGTTGTTGTTGGAATTGATCAGCGATGGTGTTTTGCGATGAGAATATGCTTGCACGTGACCTTTTGATCTTGCTTTGGTGTCTTCTGTAATAAGAACCCCATGGCGTTTCCAGATAATACAAAGAATAAAGATTTATACAACGTTTTACTTGTACACCTGTTGGAACCCATTGGTGCTATTTCACGGCCACTGCGTTCTCTTCCGTTTTGCTTTTCCTCTCGAATGGTACTTTACTTCCTTGAACTTCAAACCGTCCGTGCCGATGGCAACATGATTGCACGTCGCTCAACATTGTTGCGTCATTCTCGTGGGCCTTGGATACCCTGTACTTCGTCCTCTCAATGATAATCGTGCCCTATCTTCTTGCTGTGGGTGTCTCTTGCCTTTGCAAGAGCAGGCCATTGTGGTTCCAATGCGCGACAGTAATGATGCAACCGGCAGGATATTCAACACTGTCGAACTTTCATTTGCCAAATAATTTAGCATGAATATCGTAGTCGGAAACCCGACCGTTGAAATAATTAATTTTGTCATTGATTGCATTGTTTGAAAAATCTCACTTCAGGATATAACCACTCGGACTGCGCGATTAATTGCTTTCACCATGGAGGAATCGCATACCAATATACCTGGGACTCCAAACAGTCCATCTGGTTAAAACCCATTCGTGTTTTTTCATTACAAGGACAAATAGTATGGAATGGTTGATTATCCTTTACAATGTACATGTGGTTTTTTTTTTTGGAAAACGAATTTAAGTGATTGTCATAATGGGAAAGTAACATGAAGTGCACTTTTAATCTTCGCTGGACAAAGGCTCTGTACAATTTTTTTTAAAAAGAGGGTTTTTTGTTTTTTCACTCCCCCTCCACATCACCAATTATCGACAGGTGTCTCAGGTAGCTGCCTGATGTCTTCGTTATCGAGGAATTAAAATTAAAGATATTTGAGATGGATGAAGATTGGCTCCCTCGATACTGGAAACGTTGTGTTAACACTACGTTTGCCTGTTGGGATCAATTTGGGCACCTTATCAATCTAGCAATTGGGGTCCTTATTCCCAAGCATCAGCTTCACCAAGGAAACTGAAAATGATGGGAAATTGGTCCATTTTGTGTGTGCAGAGGTTCTTTGGAATCCAGACAGTTCAAAGAGAAACTCTACAAATAACTTGCCCATACCAACACAGTACTATATTTTAATTGTTGCAACTCGATTCACTAAAAAAAAAAGTGTTGGTATTTGAAAAGGAGCCATGTTAAACACTGTGAACCTGCACATCTTTGACAGGCTCGTGAGTTTGGGTAAAAGAACGATGTAGGTGATCACATCTCCCGAGTCTTAAACAAACTTGGATATTGCATTCCGCACCATCGTCGTCAAAATAAACTGATATTTTGAAGATCTCAAGACAAGGCCACACTCGCAAAGTTTGCTTTTTCTTTTCGTCCATTTGTTTTTTTCTTTTGTGGTAAGGGATCAGATGTACAACTTTTTAAAGGTACCGTGCGTGCTTCCGCTCCACCAGCAGCAGCAAATGTTCGTACAATCAAGGGCACAAGGAGGAACGAGTACAATCGACAGAAGATGGACAACGTCAAGGGAATCGAACCCGAGTGGAGACTGGAGATGATCCATGCATTCTACTTAGCCTTACCGTACAGCTCGTATGCAAAATGTTCAGAATGAGCTGGGTCGATAGCAATGCCAATAAAATCGATTTCAAACTTGAAAGGGCCTGAAACTTGATCCCCCATTGTTATCCCAAGGCCATTCACCTGGAAGGAGCATGAGGGAGGAAAAAAAAATTAAGAATAAGTGAAAGTCTTCGATCAAGGAAAATCATTACCCAATAAGTATCTCTGATGAAAATGGAATAGTTACGTCATGATGATTATACAATACAGTGCCTCAAAAGTCTACACCCCCTCCCCTTTTCAAAATATTCACCTTTTGTTGCCTTAGCCTGGAATTAAATTGCATTAAATCAGACTTTTTCCACGTCGTAACCCACAACTTCCAAATGAAAAACAAATTCTACAAATTTCAGAAAATTAATTAAAAATACAGAACTAGAATATCTTGTTGGATAAGTGTCCACCCCCCCCCCCGAGTTTGGTATTACAATTAACTTGGTGGAAAAACCTTTGACAGCAATTACAGCTGTGAGTCTGTTGGGATAGGTCTCCACAAACTTTGCACGCCCATTATTCTGTACAAAATAGTTCAAGCTGTCAAGTTGCACAATAAGCGTTGACGGACAGCAATCTTCAAATCGTGCCACAGATGTGGTTTCATCAGACCACAAATGTTTTTTGCCACATGGCTTCAGAATCTCGAGTTTTTTTTTTGTTTTTTTTGCTGCATACCTCAACCGGGACTCAAGGCAGGCTTTTTTGAGTAAATGGCTTCCTTCTTGCCACCCTACCGTACAGCCCAGACTTGTGCAGTGCTTGGGATAGTGTTGTCACATGCACACAGTGAGCAATCTTTGCCATTAAGGCATGTACCTCTTTAAAAGTCGCTGGTGGCCTCTCTGATTAGTCTCCTTGCTTGGTCATCCACTTTGGAGGGACAGCCTGATCTTCGCATGGTCTTGGTGGGACCATATGCCTTCCACTTAATGATTATTTTGATTGTGCTCCAAGGGATATTCAAGGCCTTTAAAAAATTTTATACCCATCCCCTGATCTGTGCCTTTCCACAACTTTATCCTGGAGGTCTTTTGAAAGACCTTTGGTTCTTATGGTTGAGTCATTGCTGTGAAATGCACTACCCAGCAGAGGATATCGGCAGGACCAGCTGATTTTATTCTGAAACTATAAGGGTACTCGGTTGAGCATATACCTCCGCCACGTAAAGCCTGATCCATGAGAACATATCGGGCCCATTACATTTTTGAAATATCATGCAATACAGAACTATATTGTTTTTGGCCCAATCTCTCAATGGTGAAGAATCACTTTAAAAATTCTAGTGTTTGGATCCGGATTCGGATCTTCACCAAAATCTCGAATCAGTTCGTCCTTGCCACACACCCAACCTGTGCATAAAATTTCATCCTGATCCGTCCACAACTTTTTGAGATATCCTGCACACAAACAAACAACCAGACAGGGGTGAAAACATAACTTGGTGAAGGAGGTAATCATAATATAATGGGGGTAAGCCTGGAACTTCTAACACACTTTTCTCCGAACATATTCTGTTCATACTTCCGAAATCTTCACATTATGTGTTCCATGTATTTACGCAGGTGATAGATTCAAAAAATCGAATATAGATAGAATTTTCAAAGAGGGAATCGATGACGTCACAATCAGCAGCGTCGGGGCAACTGACGGCCGGGTCCCAGACGACGTGCTTCACTTAACCAAGTCCATGAGTTCAGGACGTTTGTTCAACTCGGCATTTTCGACTTTTATCCCGCCATGTTGTAAATCTGTTGATGGAGGTAATATAGAAACGATGAATATGTCAAATCGTTCGTGTTACTCATCCGGCACGATGTGTCAAGGCAAAAAATCTAAGGCGACCGGTCTCAAACGCTACCACGGGCACCCAGACACGCCACCAATATGAACTGAGCTGTTGAATGCGGCGCAAAACATCCCAAGAAATTACCGTAACCGAGTATTGTGATCCGTCCTGTCCCCCATACCCGTTGTAGATGGGTATCTGCTATTTATCAGAATCACAACAATTTAACACAGGTGGAAGCCAATTAACTTGGTGTGTGATTTTGAAGGTGATTGGTTACACAAGCTAATTTACAATTGCTATTATATGGCAGGTGGACACTTATCCAAACAAGATATTCTAGTTTTGTATTTTTAATTATTTTTCTGAAATTTGTATAATTTGTTTTTCACTTGGAAGTTATGGGTTACGGTGTAAATAAAGGTGAAAAAGTCTGATTTAATGAAGTTTAATGCCAGGCTATAAGGCAACAAAAGGTAAACATGGTAAAAGGGGGTGTACACTTTCTCTCAGCACTGTAACTATTCCCTGTTAAAAATGTAATGATTATACGATGGTGACCTGATAACTATTCCCTGTTAACAATGTAATGATTATGTTAGGGGTGCTTGATAAGTTGAGCCCGATCTATTACAATGTTGAAATCATTGTTTTGGGTCACGAAGGGGCAATCCTTCTCCATTCCCTCGAGAAACAGATCCGTATTATTCACACTGTGACCTGAATGAAGTGACAAGGAAGAAAAGAGACACTCGAAGCAGACGATGTGATAATGTGAAGCCACACAGCACGCGACACACCAATAAACCTGCCAGGTTTGGCTGTACTATTACTGTACATCCCCTCAACAGACTATATCTGGTCCCATTGAATATATACTTATTTGGACCCCTGAAGGACTACCTATGGTTGCAACATTTTGCATACGATCACAAAATTGGCCAGATTTGGACTTGGATCTCTTGACAAACAGTTTGTTTTTCCGTGAAGAATATTGGGCACAGGCAAATGTTAGGGTCAAAGCTCATGGAGGAGCGAGAACACAGAACAGA
>CM068959.1:9260856-9272665 GCA_035128595.1 Eptatretus atami | reverse complement strand
ATTGAAAAGAATAGTGGAAAGAGTGGTGGAGGAAGGGGGGAGTTCTGAAATAATCAGGCAACCCTCATAGAAACCGCATTAAATCGGGCAACCCTCATAGAGAAACGGGCATCAAATTGGGAAACCCTCATAGAAACCGGCATTAAATCAGGCAACCCTCATAGAAACGGCATCAAATTGGGAAACCCTCATAGAAACCGGCATTAAATCAGGCAACCCTCATAGAAACGGGCATTAAATTGGGAAACCCTCATTAGAAACCGGCATTAAATCAGGCAACCCTCATAGAAACGGGCATTAAATCAGACAACCCTCATAGAAACGGCACCAAATCAAGCAACCCTCATAGAAATGGGCATTAAATCGGGCAACCTCATATAGACAGGCTTAAATCGGGCAACCCTTACATAGACAGCCATTAAATCGGGCAACCCTTATATAGACAGGCATAAATCGGGCAACCCTCATATAGACAGGCATTAAATCGGGCAACCCTTACATAGACAGCCATTAAATCGGGCAACCCTTATATAGACAGCCATTAAATCAGGCAACCCTCATATAGAGAGCCATTAAATCGGGCAACCCTTATAAAGACAGCCATTAAATCGGGCAACCCTCGTATAGACAGCCATTAAATCGGGCAACCCTCTGTATAGACAGCATTAAATCAGGCAACCCTCATATAGACAGGCCATTAAATCAGGCAACCCTCATATAGAGAGCAATTAAATCGGGCAACCCTTATATAGACAGCCATTAAATCGGGCAACCCTCATATAGACAGCCATTAAATCGGGCAACCCTCATATAGACAGCCATTAAATCGGGCAACCTTATATAGACAGCCATTAAATCAGGCAACCCTCATATAGAGAGCCATTAAATCGGGCAACCCTCATATAGACAGCCATTAAATCAGGTACCCTTATATAGACAGCCATTAATCGGGCAACCTCATATAGACAGCCATTAAATCGGGCAACCCTCATATAGACAGCCATTAAATCAGGTAACCCTTATATAGACAGCCATTAAATCAGGTAACCCTCATATAGACAGCCATTAAATCAGGCAACCCTCATCGAAACCTTCATAGAAACAGGCATTAAATTGGGCAACCCTCATGGATGATGACAAACACATGATGCTCCCGCCTCCCCAACCCACATACACAAGCTTCCACTTGTTACAGGAGAAGCAGATGCTGCAAAATGAGTGTACTTGTTTGGAGGGTAAGGTTTCCATGATGTGGATGTTAAATATTGTTACGGCTGTGGAAATTCGCGTTACACCATAAAGGGCCCTTAGGTGAGATATCTCGATAGGTACATGTGTAGTTAGCCCAAACCCATTGTATAGAGGGAATTTATGTGATTCATCCGGGCTGCGACGCTTTGAGTTAGCCATTTTTTCTTTTCTGTCGTTATTTTGAACCAACCACGTCTCAACCGCCATCACACAACAACCACCTTAACCACCACGCCAGCCATCGTCACCAACTACAACCACGCTCCAACCTCAGACAACAACGCCAACCCTCACCACAGAAGACCCTCCACCACCTTCGCCTTTACCTTCACGAATTCATCCCACATCATCGCTTCTACGGCCATTCCCGCACCACCTGTGAACACTGAACGTCGGGCTGTCTCGGCCCGTTCGGCGATTGGTGCCGAACGCACCGAGCCGCAAGCGCGGAATGGCGGCCTTGAGGGGAAAATTCGGATCAGAAACGCTTCACGCCCACTCTCCTCCGTCCATTAGCGAGCGCGGGGCGGCTTGGCCCCGCCTCCAAGCGTGTGTATGTGAAGTCCTTATATGCAAATTTAGGATCAGGAGAGGTTCACGCCCATTTTTGCCCGACCAATGGCTGACCGGGGGGCGGCGTGGCCCGCCTCCAATGCGCTCTGATCCTAAAATGCATATTGGCTGCTCCTGCCGCCTATAAAAAGGTGAGCGCAAGGCGAATTGGAGAGAGTTGGGTTTTGGAGTTGCTTGGAGAGTGTCGTCGAGGAGTTACTTTGGGGACAAGGAGCGTTGCGTTGGTGGAGTTGAGGCGACGTGCGCGTGGTGGAACTGCAAGCAAGGAGCTCGGGTCCGAGCAAGAAGGACGGCGGTCGGCGACGAGGTTGCGGTGTGGGGGATCGCTCGTCTCGTCGCGGGACCCAAGCCAGCAGCCACTCCCCTCCCCCAGGGCATCAACAATTTCCCCTTTCCCCCCCCCCCCCCGCACTGAGATAGTGCAAAAAGGGGCCCCGTTCCACCCCACCCCAAACGTGGTGCCAACGAAACCCGCCAAGGGCACGGAGTCGGGGCACAGCGGCGTGGCCATTTGCGGCTTGCCCGCCAACGCGTCACGAGCGCGGGTAAGACCTCCCCGTCTCGCGGACCTGGCCGCTCCTCCAGGTCACGCGCACATTTGGCCTACGGGCCTGTCTGCCTCCTTGTCTGTGAGGTGGCTTCTTTCCTTTGCTTTTGTGTAAATGTTGTTGGCGCTGTCTGTGAAGTATAAACCGTATAAGTGTTGCCGTGTGTGCGCGTAGTCGGTTTTAACTCTACATTTGCTTTATGTGCATTTTGATTCTGTATGGCTGTATATACGTGCTTTCCGTGTGTCGCGTAAAAATGCTTACTTGTTGAACTGTTCCCGCTCTGCTTCGTCTCCTTCCTTTTTAATTGACTCTCCATCCTGCTTCACGTAAGGGTTCGTAGTGGGTGCAACATCCCGGTAAGTAATCGGAACCGCAGGCCGACGATAACACCGCTCGGTTATCACTGTAGCACGGAACGGACCGCTTAAGCGGTTCGTGTCGGAGTCGGCCTGTGGCGTGGTACGATCGCCCGGTCGACCATTCGCGCAGGTACTTAGGTAGATCGAATTTGGTGAGCAACCCTATCCTGCGGGTGGGCAATTGGCACGATCGTGGTGAGGTGAAACCCCCACCCGTGACTAGCTCCCGGCGTTGTTCCGAGAGGGTCACGACTGAATTGTCCGTCGTGGGCGACGTGCCGCGATTCGAGTTACGTGGCCGTTCGCACGCCAGCGGGCGCGAATTCGCAACAATATCACTCTGTCAAGTGTTGGAGGCTCATACCCATATAGATACTGCTGATGGACATAATTCCCATTAGATACTGCTGTATGGACGTAATGCTCATTAGATACTCTGATGGACATAATGCCCACTAGATGCTGATGGACATAATGCCCATTAGATGCTGATGGACATAATGCCCATGACATACTGCTGATAGACATGATGCCCATTAGATACTGCTGATGGACATAATGCCCATGACATACTGCTGATAGACATGATGCCCATTATATACCGCTGATGGACATAATGCATACAACTGTGGTCATAACCTTTAGTACCCATTTAGAGTCTGTATGAGGGCGAAAGGTTTTGGTTTATCGAATTGATGGGAAATATTCAAGCTGCTGCTGCTTCGTTATGTAGCATCATTGGCTGAGAGGGTGCAGCTGTGTTGCTGATGCACTGCCCCCAGTCGGTTAGCAGAGGAATTTGTAATTTGTTCAGGGTCCTGGCGATAGCTCGCCTACTTTTCACAAAACACACCATGGATCTTTAATGTCCACCAACTAATGCAGCAGATGGAACATCCAGTTTAACATTCCATTAGGGCGAAATGATACTTTGGCCAATAGAGCATCCTCAGAATATTATTTATTATTAGATGTATAGCTCCAGCAAACACATGAAGATCATTGTTACAACATTTGTGTGAGTATTGTCGCCCTAAAGACATGCGATTAAAGGCCGACGTAGCCTCTTACCTTGTCGAGCCACATTGCAGACTGTGCATCTTGAATTCGACCTCGAGAAGATAAAAAGAACTTGGAAAACGGAATCTGCAATAATGATCAGACAATTTGACATTTGATTGTGGTTCATCAAGGGGAGTTCAGAAGTCTCCCACTCCAACATTAAATAATGCACCTGTACCCACAAAACGGCACAGGTGTTGGCAGATTAGTATACACGGCTTCCAGCCACCGCACATTATTCCCAGTGGCAGGTGAGTTCCTGATGTCATTGAAAGAGAAAAACTTTTTGAGCCTACACCTCCCCTTTTTTAAACTCCCCCCCCAATTTTGATATCAACAGCTCTGTCATTCTATCTCCGCCTGAATGGTTGGGCAGAAATTCACCAAACTTGGTAGTTATGATTACCACAAACAAGAGAAGGAGTGAGGAAATATTTTTGGCTCCACCCCTAGGGCGGGGTCAAAAGGTCAAAAAATAAAAAAGCAATTACGGGCACATTTTTTAAACATCCTTTAATGAAGCTTTGGAAATGCAATCAGCATTGCGGGGTGAATGAAATATGTAACGATTTGTTTGGATTTGATCCCCGTTTATGGCCCAGAGTAGTGGGACTTGGGGTTACAGGCTCAAAACAGAAGACCTTTTTTTTTTTTTAAACCCAAAATTTGATAGTGGGTCAGTCCTGGTGGAACCTTTTGCCATCTTTCAAGTTTGCTTTAGGTGGGAAGTGTGTGAACTTGCGATGGCACGCCATCGACTTCGCTCGAGTTATGATTTCTACTCGCGTGTACATTGCACGGTGATGTGACAATATGCATTCCAAGCAAACCTACCTTGACATCTTGCCAATAGGGTCCACCCCGCGTATAAATGAAATAGTTGTAAAGATCGTCATCGTGCAAACTAAAGAAATTCTCAACAATAATAAACACCATCAGGGGGCGTCCATCTCCACGTACACGAAGGTGCAAGACATTGAAAGGAGACCAGTCGTAGTGTTTGCTCTTGCCAAAACGATCCCTACAAGTCCGGGAAAAATAAAAGAAGTTCTCATCACCATGTGCCAAATCTTCACATACACCTGCTCGTAAAGGAGGACAAACAAGCAAATGAAGAGAACAAAACTCCAAACACCTTAACTTTCTTGGAACGCAAGGTGGAGTATCCACTGTAGCGTACTTTCCCATCTCGTGCAGGTCTGTGTTTAAAGATCCTTGGAAAAGCAACGTGCGGCCACTCTTCCCAAGGGAAATGGATGCTTCACTTTTGCCACCAATTTCCTTGTCCGTCGAAACTTCCCATTCTTCAGGCTATTCTCATCATCAAATTTCCAGATTACGTTGGTCTGCCTCAACAGGTAAATATCCAGTGGAATTCCGTCTGGTCCAGTAGTTTATCCATCGCTTCTTCTTTTAAGAGGGCCATGTTTGCGACAGTGCCTTCATTGGCCGAAAGGTACGATTGCTGAAAGTCCTGCAAGCAAACTTGTGCGTGTGCATTGCAGTAGTGCATGGGGAACTCCGCATCCACGACACCCCCAAACAAGCATGTCGGCAGCTGCAAGTGACAAATCTGAGCAACATCTTCAGTTCTGGAAAATGGGATGGGGTGGGGGAGGATGGTGGGATGGAACCAAACAATAACACATCAAAAGGAAAAGTCTTCTCCCCCGCTTTAGTGTGTACTAATCAGCGCTGAATTCATCCTGAAAGGGCTTCACAGGGCATGAACAAGGCCAACTGCAAGGACGAGCTTGGTTCTTCTTCGTTCATAAGCACAAGGCTGTGCAAACAGGATACGTGCTATAGCATCATTGGCTGAGGGCACAGCTGTGCCCTCTGCTTTTTAAGGCAGGAATTTCTCCAGAGTGTCGGCGATAACTCACGTACTCTTCTTTGTGAAGGACGCTGTGGTATGTTTAATGTCCACCAATGGATGCTGGCAGCCAGATCACCTGTTCACCGTCCACTTGAGGGATGGCACACACATTGATGAATCACCTTGCCTGTGAAACACTGGAGTGACAGTTTATAGCTGGTCTGGATTTGAACCAAGGCAAGACAGCTTAGAGGTGAGTATGCATACCCCTAGGCCATCCTACGAGCTTGGTGCAAACATATTTCACTCATCATAGGTTGTGCATTATGCGAGATGACGGACGTGCCAGAAACAACAACCGCACAGGCCGTCCTTCGCTCTCGCGTGCCCCCTACGTGCGTGGCTGTACGTGCAAAAAATAAAAATAAAAAAAAACTTTCAAACCGCATGCCAGAAACAACCACACTCAAAAATAAATATTCCTTCACTCAAAATAAATAAATAAATAAATCTTTCAAACCGCATGCCAGAAACAACAACCACACAGCCTGTTCCTTCGCTCTCACGTGGCCGTACGCGCGTGGCCGTAAGCGCGTGGCCGTACGTGCAAAAATAAAAATTTTCAAACCGCGTGCCAGAAACGACCACACAGGCCGTTCCTTCGCTCTAGCGTGCCCATACGTGCGTGGAAAAAAAACCAAAAACTTTCAAACAAACACACAGGCCGTTCCTTCGCTCTCGTAAATGACGACTGGATTGGGGCATTGTGTTTATCTATAAATGTGCATAAGAAATCGAAAATTGAGAAATTATTAGAATACAGTAAGTCATCACTATCCGGAAGTCGTACGTTGTAACCCGTAATGGGAACGCGCTCTAACTTGGCCATAACTTGGAACCACTTGTCTCGATTAATTTCAAACCTTTTGAAAGGCAAACAAACAGAGATTGCTGGAATTATAGATAGATAGAAGATAGATACTGTGGGTGCAAAACGCCAAGCAACGTGTCCTGTCATTGGTAACTAAATGGTGCCCTTTCCCCATCGCCACGCCTACGCAGCAACGTGTCCTGTCATTGGTTTGTAAATAAATGGCCATAACTTGGGAACCACTCTGTCCGATTAATATCAAACCTTGAAAAGGCACATACTCAGGTCCCCAGCAATATACCTGGCAAGTTTCAATTAGATCGGACCAGTGGTCGTTGAGAGAAAACAGCGGTCACAGACACACACACACACACACACACACACACACACACACACCACACACACACACACACACCTGGAATTATAGATAGATATAGAAATATATATATATATACTAATCAATAATAATGTGTGTGTGTGTGTGTGTGTGTGTGTGTGTGTGTGTGTGTGTTGTGTGTGTGTGTGTGTGTGGTGTGTGTGTGTGCTAGTCCTCCATAACTCCAAACCATGAAACCTAGCAGCCCGAAACTTTGCATGCATACTTCGGGAGCCCCAAGGGAGTGCATGAGTGAAAATTGGGTGTTTGCAGAAATTTAAACACCCTTTTGAATAGAATTAACGATAACGGGTGCTCATCATGAAAAAAGAAAAAAAGCCCGCTTTCACCTCACAGGGGTTAAGCCACCATTTTGTGTCAGCTTGCTAAAAAAAGATGCCTTGCCTTGGAACAAACAGGCCTCTGAGTGTACGTCTGAAGACCAAACAACACGCCTTCGATCATTTTAAATGAAGTACCATTTTGAGGAAACAAAGGTACATTTTGATTGCAACTCATGCAGAGGAAATGAGGTAATGCACGTTTTGTTCGCAGCGATCGCAGCAGCGGTCCAATATACACCACTCGATGAGGTACGTTCTCATAATGCAGAGGAAAGGAAAGAGTGGAGTGGGGTTTTTTTTGGTTTTTCGCCTGACTTTTCAAGGCTGAATAGTGTGCAAGTACAAGGTTTATGAAGAAATTGATGTACATGTTATTTACATATTATGTGTAGTAAATAGACATTAGAGGCGACGAAAATCGGCTTCATCGTGGAATGCCTGCAACACAGAATTAATTTGTTGGGAGGCCAGGAAATTCCTGAGAGAGTTTGTAAAAATTTATCTTTAGAGGTTATTATGTACATGTACACTTCGAAATGAACACGTACAATCGTACACTCATCACCTCTGAGTTTATGTACATTAAAAATAAATAAATAAAACGCATTTAAAACTGAAGACGCTGTCACACCTTGACGATTTAGCCAGCGTATGCCGACTTATGAAAAATTTGTCTAAAACGCTGACACACGTCGAATACGTTATGGGTAAGTTTTGTATACGTTAAGAGGACGCTGGCATACGTCGTAGTACGCTGGCTTTCATCGTTGTACTTTGCGGTTGTCCTCAAATTTTAGCATGCTTGAATTTACGACGTATGCCAGCGTATGACTCACACGTTCCGCTACGCTGGCCATAAGTTGTAGCACGTTATGCGATTGTGACACACGTTACTTGTAAGTTACTCATAAGTCGAAACGCGTCGAGGTAATGATTAGCGTACCCGAAACTTATTTATAACCTATGAGTAACGTGTTGTAGGCACGTTACACGATCATTGCACACACGTCGAGGCACGTTTATGCGATCGTTGACACGTCGAGGCACGTTACTTGTAAGTTACTCATAAGTCGAAACACGTCGAAGTAATGCTTAGCGTACCCAAAACTTATTCTAACCTATGAGTAACGTGCTTTGAACCTATGTGTAACGTACCTCCAACGCATATTGACGTATGTAGACGTATTTGATTGACGTCTTTCGGACGACCACAGAACTTACTGAACGTGTTCTAATTTACAGCTACCGTATAATGGCGTATTGGCAGCGTTTAAAAAAAACAAAAAAACAACAATAACTTCCGATATTTCGTCACGTGCGTTACGTCACGTCGATTGCCTCTTCAGTTGCTCATGTCTTATTCTTAGTTCCTCCTCTGTGAATATTTTCTGTTTGAGGATATTGTCACGTCGACGTCGAAACTTAAAAGCAAATGTCCGAATATAGTGTTACGGCTGTGGAAATTCGCAAACACCATTCAGGTCCCGTAGGTGAGATTTTTTTTAAGTTACATGTATAGTTAGCCCAAACCCATTGTTTAGGAGGAATTAATTGTTCATTCGGGCTGCGACACTTTGAGTCAGGCGTTTTTCTGTTCTTTCGTTATTTTTTGAACCAACCACGCCACCACTCCAACAACGCCAGCACGCCATCTCACAACAACCACCACCATCTTCGCCACTACCCACACAACGAACGCCATCCTCCGCGGTCCACGTACGACGGTTTCCGCGCTGGAAACCGTCGAATGCGAGAAGGGAAAGAAGAAATCACCACAGCGAGGGCGCACGGGTTTCCCGCCTGTTTCTTCCTGGCCCGGCTCTCTCTCTACGGGCATCAAATTGGGAAACCCTCATAGAAACCGGCATTAAATCAGGCAACCCTCATAGAAACGGGCATTAAATTGGGAAACCCTCATAGAAACCGGCATTAAATCAGGCAACCCTCATAGAAACGGGCATTAAATCAGACAACCCTCATAGAAACCGGCACCAAATCAAGCAACCCTCATAGAAATGGGCATTAAATCGGGCAACCCTCATATAGACAGGCATTAAATCGGGCAACCCTTACATAGACAGCCATTAAACGATTCGTGCAATTGCCCACCCGCGCAGGATAGGGTTGCTCACCAAATTCGATCTACCTAAGTACCTGCGCGAATGGTCGACCGGGCGATCGTACCACGCCACAGGCCGACTCCGGACACGAACCGCTTAAGCGGTCCGTTCCGTGCTACAGTGATAACCGAGCGGTGTTATCGTCGGCCTCGACGGTTCCGATTACTTACCGGATGTTGCACCCACTACGAACCCTTACGTGAAGCAGGATGGAGAGTCAATTAAAAAGGAAGGAGACGAAGCAGAGCGGGAACAGTTCAACAAGTAAGCATTTTATTACGCGACACACGGAAAGCACGTATATACAGCCATACAGAATCAAAATGCACATAAAGCAAATGTAAGAGTTAAAACCGACTACGCGCACACACGGCAACACTTATACGGTTTTACTTCACAGACAGCGCCAACACACATTTACACAAAAGCAAAGAAAGAAGCCACCCTCACAGACAAGGAGGCAGACAGGCCCGTAGGCCAAATGTGCGCGTGACCTGGAGGAGCGGCCAGGTCGCGAGACGGGGAGGTCTTACCCGCGTCCTCGTGACGCGTTGGCGGGCAAGCCGCAAAATGGCCACGCCGCTGTGCCCCGACTCCGTGCCCTTGCGGGTTTCGTTGGCACACGTTTGGGGTGGGGTGGGAACGGGGCCCCTTTGCCTATTCATTGTCGTTCTACTCTACTCGGCGGGGGGGAAGGGGAATGTGATGCCTGGGAGGGAGTGCTGCTGGCTTGGGTCCCGCGACGAGACGACGATCCCCCACACCGCAACCTCGTCGCCGACCGCCGTCCTTCTTGCCTCGGACCCGAGCTCCTTGCTTGCAGTTCCACCACGCGCACTCGCCTCAACTCCACCAACGCAACGCTCCTTGTCCCAAAGTAACTCCTCGACGACACTCTCCAAGCAACTCCAAAACCCAACTCTCTCCAATTCGCCTTGCGCTCACCTTTTTATAGCGCAGCGAGCAGCCAATATGCAAATTTTAGGATCAGAACGCGATTGGAGGCGGGGCCACGCCGCCCCCCGGTCAGCCATTGGTCGGGCAAAAATGGGCGTGAACCTCTCCTGATCCTAAAATTTGCATATAAGGACTTCACATACACACGCTTGGAGGCGGGGCCAAGCGCCCCGCGCTCCGCTAATTGGACGGAGGAGAAGTGGGCGTGAAGCGTTTCTGATCCGAATTTTCCCCTCAAGGCCGCCATTCGCGCTTGCGGCTCGGTGCGTTCGGCACCAATCGCCGAACGGGCCCGAGACAGCCGACGTTCAGTGTTCACAGGTGGTGCGGGAATGGCCGTAGAAGCGATGATGTGGGATGAATTCGTGAAGGTAAAGGCGAAGGTGTGGAGGGTCTTCTGTGGTGAGGGTTGGCGTTGTTGTCTGGGTTGGAGCGTGGTTGTAGTTGTGACGATGGCTGGCGTGGTGGTTAAGGTGGTTGTTGTGTGATGGCGGTTGAGACGTGGTTGGTTCAAAATAACGACAGAAAAGAAAAAATGGCTAACTCAAAGCGTCGCAGCCCGGATGAATCACATAAATTCCCTCTATACAATGGGTTTGGGCTAACTACACATGTACCTATCGAGATATCTCACCTAAGGGCCCTTTATGGTGTAACGCGAATTTCCACAGCCGTAACAATATTTAACATCCACATCATGGAAACCTTACCTCCCAAACAAGTACACTCATTTTGCAGCATCTGCTTCTCCTGTAACAAGTGGAAGCTTGTGTATGTGGTTGGGGAGGCGGGAGCATCATGTGTTTGTCATCATCCATGAGGGTTGCCCAATTTAATGCCTGTTTCTATGAAGGTTTCGATGAGGGTTGCCTGATTTAATGGCTGTCTATATGAGGGTTACCTGATTTAATGGCTGTCTATATAAGGGTTACCTGATTTAATGGCTGTCTATATGAGGGTTGCCCGATTTAATGGCTGTCTATATGAGGTTGCCCGATTAATGGCTGTCTATATAAGGGTTACTGATTTAATGGCTGTCTATATGAGGGTTGCCCGATTTAATGGCTCTCTATATGAGGGTTGCCTGATTTAATGGCTGTCTATATAAGGGTTGCCCGATTTAATGGCTGTCTATATGAGGGTTGCCCGATTTAATGGCTGTCTATATGAGGGTTGCCCGATTTAATGGCTGTCTATATAAGGGTTGCCGATTTAATTGCTCTCTATATGAGGGTTGCCTGATTTAATGGCTGTCTATATGAGGGTTGCCTGATTTAATGGCTGTCTATACAAGGGTTGCCCGATTTAATGGCTGTCTATACGAGGGTTGCCCGATTTAATGGCTGTCTTATAAGGGTTGCCCGATTTAATGGCTCTCTATATGAGGGTTGCCTGATTTAATGGCTGTCATATAAGGGTTGCCCGATTTAATGGCTGTCTATGTAAGGGTTGCCCGATTTAATGCTGTCTATATGAGGGTTGCCCGATTTAATGCCTGTTCTATATAAGGGTTGCCCGATTTAATT
>CM068959.1:9247573-9260831 GCA_035128595.1 Eptatretus atami | reverse complement strand
TATAGACAGCCATTAAATCAGGTAACCCTTATATAGACAGCCATTAAATCAGGTAACCCTCATATAGACAGCCATTAAATCGGGCAACCCTCATATAGACAGCCATTAAATCAGGCAACCTTCATAGAAACAGGCATTAAATTGGGCAACCCTCATGGATGATGACAAACACATGATGCTCCCGCCTCCCCAACCCACAATACACAAGCTTCCACTTGTTACAGGAGAAGCAGATGCTGCAAAATGAGTGTACTTGTTTGGAGGGTAAGGTTTCCATGATGTGGATGTTAAATATTGTTACGGCTGTGGAAATTCGCGTTACACCATAAAGGGCCCTTAGGTGAGATATCTCGATAGGTACATGTGTAGTTAGCCCAAACCCATTGTATAGAGGGAATTTATGTGATTCATCCGGGCTGCGACGCTTTGAGTTAGCCATTTTTTCTTTTCTGTCGTTATTTTGAACCAACCATGTCTCAACCGCCATCACACAACAACCACCTTAACCACCACGCCAGCCATCGTCACCAACTACAACCACGCTCCAACCCTCAGACAACAACGCAACCCTCACCACAGAAGACCCTCCACCACTTCGCCTTTACCTTCACGAATTCATCCACATCATCGCTTCTACGGCCATTCCCGCACCACCTGTGAACACTGAACGTCGGCTGTCTCGGGCCCGTTCGGCGATTGGTGCCGAACGCACCGAGCCGCAAGCGCGAATGGCGGCCTTGAGGGGAAAATTCGGATCAGAAACGCTTCACGCCCACTTCTCCTCCGTCCAATTAGCGAGCGCGGGGCGGCTTGGCCCCGCCTCCAAGCGTGTGTATGTGAAGTCCTTATATGCAAATTTTAGGATCAGGAGAGGTTCACGCCCATTTTGCCCGACCAATGGCTGACCGGGGGGCGGCGTGGCCCGCCTCCAATCGCGTTCTGATCCTAAAATTGCATATTGGCTGCTCCTGCCGCTATAAAAAGGGAGCGCAAGGCGAATTGGAGAGAGTTGGGTTTTGGAGTTGCTTGGAGAGTGTCGTCGAGGAGTTACTTTGGGGACAAGGAGCGTTGCGTTGGTGAGTTGAGGCGAGTGCGCTGGTGGAACTGCAAGCAAGGGAGCTGGGTCCGAGCAAGAAGGACGGCGGTCGGCGACGAGGTTGCGGTGTGGGGGATCGCTCGTCTCGTCGCGGGACCCAAGCCAGCAGCATCCCCTCCCCCAGGGATCAACAATTTCCCCTTTCCCCCCCCCCCCCGCACTGAGATAGTGCAAAAAGGGGCCCGTTCCCACCCACCCCAAACGTGTGCCAACGAAACCCGCCAGGGGCACGGAGTCGGGGCACAGCGGCGTGGCCATTTTGCGGCTTGCCCGCCAACGCGTCACGAGGACGCGGGTAAGACCTCCCGCGTCTCGCGGACCTGGCCGCTCCTCCAGGTCACGCGCACATTTGGCCTACGGGCCTGTCTGCCTCCTTGTCTGTGAGGGTGGCTTCTTTCCTTTGCTTTTGTGTAAATGTGTGTTGGCGCTGTCTGTGAAGTAAAACCGTATAAGTGTTGCCGTGTGTGCGCGTAGTCGGTTTAACTCTTACATTTGCTTTATGTGCATTTTGATTCTGTATGGCTGTATATACGTGCTTTCCGTGTGTCGCGTAATAAAATGCTTACTTGTTGAACTGTTCCCGCTCTGCTTCGTCTCCTTCCTTTTTAATTGACTCTCCATCCTGCTTCACGTAAGGGTTCGTAGTGGGTGCAACATCCGGTAAGTAATCGAACCGTCGAGGCCGACGATAACACCGCTCGGTTATCACTGTGCACGGAACGGACCGCTTAAGCGTTCGTGTCGGAGTCGGCCTGTGGCGTGGTACGATCGCCCGGTCGACCATTCGCGCAGGTACTTAGGTAGATCGAATTTGGTGAGCAACCCTATCCTGCGCGGGTGGGCAATTGGCACGATCGTGGTGAGGTGAAACCCCCACCCGTGACTAGCTCCCGGCGTTGTTCCGAGAGGGTCACGACTGAATTGTCCGTCCGGTGGGCGACGTGCCGCGATTCGAGTTACGTGGCCGTTCGCACGCCAGCGGGCGCGAATTCGCAACAATATCACTCTGTCAAGTGTTGGAGGCTCATACCCATATAGATACTGCTGATGGACATAATTCCCATTAGATACTGCTGATGGACGTAATGCTCATTAGATACTGCTGATGGACATAATGCCCACTAGATGCTGATGGACATAATGCCCATTAGATGCTGATGGACATAATGCCCATGACATACTGCTGATAGACATGATGCCCATTAGATACTGCTGATGGACATAATGCCCATGACATACTGCTGATAGACATGATGCCCATTATATACTGCTGATGGACATAATGCATACAACTGTGGTCATAACCTTTAGTACCCATTTAGAGTCTGGTATGAGGGCGAAAGGTTTTGGGTTTATCGAATTGATGGGAAATATTCAAGCTGCTGCTGCTTCGTTATGTAGCATCATTGGCTGAGAGGGTGCAGCTGTGTTGCTGATGCACTGCCCCCAGTCGGTTAGCAGAGGAATTTGTAATTTGTTCAGGGTCCTGGCGATAGCTCGCCTACTTTTCACAAAACACACCATGGGATCTTTAATGTCCACCAACTAATGGCAGCAGATGGAACATCCAGTTTAACATTCCATTAGGGCGAAATGATACTTTGGCCAATAGAGCATCCTCAGAATATTATTTATTTATTTAGATGTATAGCTCCAGCAAACACATGAAGATCATTGTTACAACATTTGTGTGAGTATTGTCGCCCTAAAGACATGCGATTAAAGGCCGACGTAGCCTCTTACCTTGTCGAGCCACATTGCAGACTGTGCATCTTGAATTCGACCTCGAGAAGATAAAAAGAACTTGGAAAACGGAATCTGCAAATAATGATCAGACAATTTGACATTTTGATTGTGGTTCATCAAGGGGAGTTCAGAAGTCTCCCACTCCAACATTAAATAATGCACCTGTACCCACAAAACGGCACAGGTGTTGGCAGATTAGTATACACGGCTTCCAGCCACCGCACATTATTCCCAGTGGCAGGTGAGTTCCTGATGTCATTGAAAGAGAAAAACTTTTTGAGCCTACACCTCCCCTTTTTTAAACTCCCCCCCCCCAATTTTTGAATATCAACAGCTCTGTCATTCTATCTCCGCCTGAATGGTTGGGCAGAAATTCACCAAACTTGGTAGTTATGATTACCACAAACAAGAGAAGGAGTGACGGAAATATTTTTGGCTCCACCCCCTAGGGTGGGGTCAAAAGGTCAAAAAATAAAAATAAGCAATTACGGGCACATTTTTTAAACATCCTTTAATGAAGCTTTGGAAATGCAATCAGCATTGCGGGGTGAATGAAATATGTAACGATTTGTTTGGATTTGATCCCCGTTTCATGGCCCAGAGGTAGTGGGGACTTGGGGTTACAGGGCTCAAAACAGAAGACCTTTTTTTTTTTTTAAACCCAAAATTTGATAGTGGGTCAGTCCTGGTGGAACCTTTTGCCATCTTTCAAGTTTGCTTTAGGTGGGAAGTGTGTGAACTTGCGATGGCACGCCATCGACTTCGCTCGAGTTATGATTTCTACTCGCGTGTACATTGCACGGTGATGTGACAATATGCATTCCAAGCAAACCTACCTTGACATCTTGCCAATAGGGTCCACCCCGCGTATAAATGAAATAGTTGTAAAGATCGTCATCGTGCAAACTAAAGAAATTCTCAACAATAATAAACACCATCAGGGGGCGTCCATCTCCACGTACACGAAGGTGCAAGACATTGAAAGGAGACCAGTCGTAGTGTTTGCTCTTGCCAAATGATCCCTACAATGTCCGGGAAAAATAAAAAGAGTTCTCATCACCATGTGCCAAATCTTCACATACACCTGCTCGTAAAGGAGGACAAACAAGCAAATGAAGAGAACAAAACTCCAAACACCTTAACTTTCTTGGAACGCAAGGTGGAGTATCCACTGTAGCGTACTTTCCCATCTCGTGCAGGTTCTGTGTTTAAAGATCCTTGGAAAAGCAACGTGCGGCCACTCTTCCCAAGGGAAATGGATGCTTCACTTTTGCCACCAATTTCCTTGTCCGTCGAAACTTCCCATTTCTTCAGGCTATTCTCATCATCAAATTTCCAGATTACGTTGGTCTGCCTCAACAGGTAAATATCCAGTGGAATTCCGTCTGGTCCCAGTAGTTTATCCATCGCTTCTTCTTTTAAGAGGGCCATGTTTGCCGACAGTGCCTTCATTGGCCGAAAGGTACGATTGCTGAAAGTCCTGCAAGCAAACTTGTGCGTGTGCATTGCAGTACTGCATGGGGAACTCCGCATCCACGACACCCCCAAACAAGCATGTCGGCAGCTGCAAGTGACAAATCTGAGCAACATCTTCAGTTCTGGAAAATGGGATGGGGTGGGGGAGGATGGTGGGATGGAACCAAACAATAACACATCAAAAGGAAAAGTTCTTCTCCCCACTTTAGTGTGTACTAATCAGCGCTGAATTCATCCTGGAAAGGGCTTCACAGGGCATGAACAAGGACCAACTGCAAGGATACGAGCTTGGTTCTTCTTCGTTCATAAGCAGCACAAGGCTGTGCAAACAGGATACGTGCTATAGCATCATTGGCTGAGGGCACAGCTGTGCCCTCTGCTTTTTAAGGCAGGAATTTCTCCAGAGTGTCGGCGATAACTCACGTACTCTTTCTTTGTGAAGGACGCTGTGGTATGTTTAATGTCCACCAATGGATGCTGGCAGCCAGATCACCTGTTTCACGTCCACTTGAGGGATGGCACACACATTGATGAATCACCTTGCCTGTGAAACACTGGAGTGACAGTTTATAGCTGGGTCTGGATTTGAACCAAGGCAAGACAGCTTAGAGGTGAGTATGCATACCCCTAGGCCATCCTACGAGCTTGGTGCAAACATATTTCACTCATCATAGGTTGTGCATTATGCGAGATGGACGGACGTGCCAGAAACAACAACCGCACAGGCCGTTCCTTCGCTCTCGCGTGCCCCCTACGTGCGTGGCTGTACGTGCAAAAAATAAAAATAAAAAAAAACTTTCAAACCGCATGCCAGAAACAACCACACTCAAAAAACAAATATTCCTTCACTCAAAATAAATAAATAAATAAATCTTTCAAACCGCATGCCAGAAACAACAACCACACAGCCTGTTCCTTCGCTCTCACGTGGCCGTACGCGCGTGGCCGTAAGCGCGTGGCCGTACGTGCCAAAAATTAAAAATTTTCAAACCGCGTGCCAGAAACACCACACAGGCCGTTCCTTCGCTCTAGCGTGCCCTACGTGCGTGGAAAAAAAACCAAAAAACTTTCAAACAAACACACAGGCCGTTCCTTCGCTCTCGTAAATGACGACGGATTGGGGCATTGTGTTTATCTATAAATGTGCATAAGAAATCGAGAAATTGAGAAATTATTAGAATACAGTAAGTCATCACTATCCGGAAGTCCGTACGTTGTAACCCGTAATGGGGAACGCGCTCTAACTTGGCCATAACTTGGAACCACTTGTCCGATTAATTTCAAACCTTTGAAAGGCAAACAAACAGAGATTGCTGGAATTATAGATAGATAGAAGATAGATACTGTGGGTGCAAAACGCCAAGCAACGTGTCCTGTCATTGTAACTAAATGGTGCCCTTCCCCATCGCCACGCCTACCGAGCAACGTGTCCTGTCATTGGTTTGGTAAATAAATGGCCATAACTTGGGAACCACTTGTCCGATTAAATCAAACCTTGAAAAGGCACATACTCAGGTCCCCAGCAATATACCTGGCAAGTTTCAATTAGATCGGACCAGTGGTCGTTGAGAAACAGCGTGTCACAGCACACACACACACACACACACACACACACACACACACACACACACACACACACACACACCTGGAATTATAGATAGATATAGAAATATATATATATATATACTAATCAATAATAATGTGTGTGTGTGTGTGTGTGTGTGTGTGTGTGTGTGTGTGTGTGTGTGTGTGTGTGTGTGTGTGTGTGTGTGTGTGTGTCTACGTCCTCCATAACTCCAAAACCATGAAACCTAGCAGCCCGAAACTTTGCATGCATACTTCGGGAGCCCCAAGGGAGTGCATGAGTGAAAATTGGGTGTTTGCAGAAATTTAAACACCCCTTTTGAATAGAATTAACGATAACGGGGTGCTCATCATGAAAAAAGAAAAAAAGCCCGCTTTCACCTCACAGGGGTTTTAAGCCACCATTTTGTGTCAGCTTGCTAAAAAAAGATGCCTTGCCTTGGAACAAACAGGCCTCTGAGTGTACGTCTGAAGACCAAACAACACGCCTTCGATCATTTTAAATGAAGGTACCGTTTTGTGGAAACAAAGGTACATTTTGATTGCAACTCATGCAGAGGAAATGAGGTAATGCACGTTTTGTTCGCAGCGATCGCAGCAGCGGTCCAATATACACCACTCGATGAAGGTACGTTCTCATAATGCAGAGGAAAGGAAAGAGTGGAGTGGGGTTTTTTTTGGTTTTTCGCCTGACTTTTCAAGGCTGAATAGTGTGCAAGTACAAGGTTTATGAAGAAATTGATGTACATGTTATTTACATATTATGTGTAGTAAATAGACATTAGAGGCGACGAAAATCGGCTTCATCGTGGAATGCCTGCAACACAGAATTAATTTGTTAGGAGGCCAGGGAAATTCCTGAGAGATGTTTTTAAAAATTTATCTTTTAGAGGTTATTATGTACATGTACACTTCGAAATGAACACGTACACAATCGTACACTCATCACCTCTGAGTTTATGTACATTAAAAATAAATAAATAAAAACGCATTTAAAACTGAAGACGCTGTCACACCTTGACGATTTAGCCAGCGTATGCCGACTTATGAAAAATTTGTCTAAAACGCTGACACACGTCGAATACGTTTATGGGTAAGTTTTGTATACGTTAAGAGCACGCTGGCATACGTGTAGTACGCTGGCTTTCATCGTTGTACTTTGCGGTTGTCCTCAAATTTTAGCATGCTTGAAAATTTTACGACGTATGCCAGCGTATGACTCACACGTTCGCTACGCTGGCCATAAGTTTGTAGGCACGTTATGATTGTTGACACAACGTTACTGTAAGTTACTCATAACTCGAAACGCGTCGAGGTAATGATTAGCGTACCCGAAACTTATTTATAACCTATGAGTAACGTGTTGTAGGCCGTTACACGATCGTTGCACACACGTCCAGGCACGTTATGCGATCGTTGACACGTCGAGGCCGTTACTTGTAAGTTACTCATAAGTCGAAAAACGTCGAGTAATGCTTAGCGTACCCAAAACTTATTTCTAACCTATGAGTAACGTGCTTTGAACCTATGTGTAACGTACCTCCAACGCATATTGACGTATGTAGACGTATTTGATTGACGTCTTCCGGACGACCACAGAACTTACTGAACGTGTTTCTAATTTACAGCTCGTATAATGGCGTATTGCAGCGTTTAAAAAAAACAAAAAAACAACAATAACTTCCGATATTTCGTCACGTGCCGTTACGTCACGTCCGATTGCCTCTTCAGTTTGCTCATGTCTTATTCTTAGTTCCTCTCTGTGAATATTTTCTGTTTGAGGATATTGTCACGTCGACGTCGAAACTTAAAAGCAAATGTCGCGAATATAGTGTTACGGCTGTGGAAATTGCGCAAACACCATTCAGGTCCGCGTAGGTGAGATTTTTTTTAGGTACATGTATAGTTAGCCCAAACCCTTGTTTAGAGGAATTAATGTGATTCATTCGGGCTGCGACACTTTGAGTCAGGCGTTTTTCTGTTCTTTCGTTATTTTTTGAACCAACCACGCCACCACTCCAACAACGCCAGCACCGCACATCTCACACAACCACCACCATCTTCGCCACTACCCACACCAACGAACGCATCCTCCGCGGTCCACGTACGACGGTTTCCGCGCTGGAAACCGTCGAATGCGAGAAGGGAAAGAAGAAATCACCACAGCGAGGGCGCACGGTTTTCCCGCCTGTTTTCTTCCCTGGCCCGGCGCCAGGACGGATTCTCCTCGCCCCCGCATGGCGCGGGGAGGGGGAACGAGAGGGAACGCCCCCCTTCTCGAAGCGCCTCGAAGGAGGGTGGGCCAAGAACGGGGCGGGGCGCCGGGGGTATAAGAGTCGGAGGCGCAGGAGGTTCTCTCTCTCTTGGGTCTCTCCTGTTCGGTGAGCTTCGGCTCGTGCTCGTTCTGGTTTTGGGTTCTCTCTTGTTCGGCATTCTCGTTCTCCTCGTGTGGGTCTCTCGTGTTCGGCTGTTACGCAGTCGGTGCTCGTCCGTTGCGTCGAGGGGCCAGCACGGGCAGGCACGAGGCACGCCGGAGAAGACCTCGCCGACCACGCTCGAGCACGGAGTCACGGCCAGACGGGACCTCGTCCGAGGACGGTCGCCAAGGACTCGAGAGCAGGGAAGTCGCGACTTCCTCATTCTTTTGGGTTCTGTGTGAACGTGTGTGTGTGGCGCCGAGTCTTAATAAGTAAAATTGTATAAGTGTTGCCGAGTGTTCGCGTTAGTTGGTCGTAGCTCTGCGTTGCTTCATTGTGTTGTTTGTTACATGTGATATATGTGATTTTGCTAATTGTGACTGTAAAATAATGCTGTGTAATAAATGTGTGCTTGTTGAATTGTTTCCCGTTTCGCTGCGTCCTTTCTTTGTGGGTCTCCTTCTTGCTTTACGTAAAGGGTTTGAGTGGGCGCGGACGCCGCGATAATTAATCAGGAACCGTCGAGGCCGACGATAAAACCGCTCGGTTATCCGATAGACGGCACGGATCGCTTAAGCGGCCCGTTCCGAAGTCGACCTGCGGCAAGGTGCGGTCGCCCGGTTAACCATCCGCTGGGTACTTAGGAGGTCGAGTTTGGCGAACACCCTATCCCACGCGGGTGGCCGATTGGCACGATCGTGTGTGAGCCGAAGGCCCACCGCGTGACTGGATTCAGGCGTTAGTCCGGGAGGGTCCACGACGGAATTGTCCGTCGGTGGGCGACGTACCGCGATTCGAGTCACGTGGTCGTTCGCACGCCGGCGGGCGCGAATTCGCAACACTGGTGTCAGAGAGCGGGAAAACGAACCTCCTGTCTCCAGCTAAATTCATAGGGAATCGGTCCAGGGGTGAGAGGAGCGACCCCCGATTCCTCCAAATTACGAGCGAGCTAAATTAACCCCTTACGTGGAATAAGATTGGGTCTCAAGGCGAGCGGAGGCTGGGGTAGAAATGTATATGTGTGATAGTAATGTAGGATCCATGGCCCAGGATGGAAACCCCGAGCAGGACAATTGGTGTGCAGGACAGTTTCCCCCCAACCAAACGCAGAGCCCGAAATGGCGCGGCGGAGGCCGCGGTGTATGACACCTCCCTCCCCCTCTCCGCCAAAACCCCCCGATCCTCGCCGAATCGGCTCAGCGAGTGCACCCGACATGGCCCAGCTATTTCGCCATGCTGGCAAAAATGAATGCGGATATAAACAACAAAATGGATGGAAACTCACTCGAAATGAAAAACGAAATAAAAGGTATGAACGAAAAATGGATGGAAACGCACTCAGAATGGAAACACACAAAAGAAATGAAACGAATATGGAAAATGCGCAAGGAATGAAGGAAGAATAAAAGAAATGCGGGGTGAAACGCAGCAAATGGCCGGAGCCTGCAGGCGGGCATGAAGGTACAACAGCGAAGTGCGTAATGGCGACGCCACGTGTGGGAGCGAACGAGCTGGGAGGGGGTGCAACGGTTGTCAGGCCCGCGGTGAAGGCGGGTGAGGAAAAAATAATTCGGGAGACGTGTTGGGCGAGAAGTGTGGAGGTGACGGAAAAAGTGCCGGTAACCGAGAGGGAAAAATTAATTGGGGTGACGGAGACATGCACGAAGGAAATAAAATAGTGGAGTGTGAAAAAAGACTTCAAGACATGACTAAGAGAGTTGATAAGCTGGGACGGGAGGTAAAAACGGAGACAGAGGAACTGGGAAGACGGATAGACAAACACAAGGGCAAGCCGGCAAGAACAGTTAGAAGCCAAAGCAAGGTCGGAGTGTGCGGAGATGAGAAAAGAATTAAGAGAAGAAAACTGAGTTACAGAAACACCAAAACAAAGAGACAGAACTACAAAACAACTGAAGAGTGTTAAAAGAGGAACAAGAAAGAGTACTGAAAAGAACAAGGAATGAGACAGGAGAAAGAAATCTGTCAGTTGAAAGAAATAATGAGATTGCAGAACGAGGAACAAAAAGACAGTGGAATAGAAAACTGAAAGAGTATGAATTTGAAACTGAAGCGACAAAAGGAAAAAATAGGTTGAAATACGAGGAGAAGTTGAAGGAGCAAGGAATGAAGCAGGAGGAGAAATCAGGAGATTGAAGGACACAACGAGATTGGAGAGGGAGAACGAGAGGAACAATGGGATAGAAACAAAAAGAACATGAAGCGAGGTTGACCAATTGAAAGAAATGCAAGGCTGGAGTGCGAAGAGATAGACAAGGAACAGCGAATGAAACAAAAAGGGAATTAACCACATGAAGAAAACCTAGAAACGTCAGAAGGAAGGCAGGAGAAGACAGGAGAGTAATGAGACAGCAGCAACTGAAACACAAAAAGGAGATTAACACAATATGAAGCAAACAACGAAACTGGAGAAGGAAGGACAGGAGAGGAAACGAGGAAGGGTAATGAGAGACAGCGAATGAAACACAGGAAGGAAATGAGCCAATGGAAAGAAACGATGAGATTGGAAAGTGAGAAGCATGAGGAAGAGTGGGAGAGAAAACAAAAACTATACGAGTTTGAAATTAATGAACTGAAGAAGAGAGTAAAATTGAAGTCCAGAGATGGAAAACTCCAGAAAGAACAAAACTAATAAAGTATAGAGACGCGGGAGACAGAAAAAAATAGAGGAGAGACTGCATGATAATGACGGGTTAAAGGAACAGAAACACACACACACAGAGGTATGTGGAGGATAATGGGGTGAGCTCGCCGGAATGTGTGGGGACCCAGTGCGAGCAGCGGATGGCCGCCTCCAGGAACGAGGGGAGGGAGTTTGCCCCTTGAAGCGAATCACGACCAGGTGGTTCGGTCGTGCAAGCGGAGTGAAGGACGATGCTGGATAGGTGCACGTGCAGCTTGGGGTGGTATAGAGGCCCGCGGAACCCTTGTGGGGACACGAATCCCAGTGTGGTTGTGCAGGGTGTGTGTTTGCGAGTGGTGCGGAGATGCGTGCTTTCCGGCACGCATGGGGTGAGTGCCGCCCACGTGCGCAAGTGGAAGGCCGTGTGTGTGAGTGGAGCCACGTGTGCGAGGGAGGTGGCATGCGTGGTGAGCGGCCGGAGTGTGAGGGAGACGCGTGTTGTGAGGTTCTCTGTATGGAGAGAGATGACGGTCGGCATGCGGGAGCATGCAGCGCGTCTCCCGGTGTGAATGTAATGGAGTGGAGTCTGTGCGTCGTAACACCGAGTGTGCGTGGGTAGAACGGAGACGACGGCGACAGAGAGACACAAGCCGGGTAGCGGCCGTAAGCTGTTTTGGGGACCGTGCCGGGTTCACCAGCAGCGAGCGCGAGGTCCGGGCCGTGCAACGCACGAGGCCCCACGTGCTCGCCTTGCGGGAGTGAAACCCCGTCCGGAAACGCCAGCGTGGATTTGCCGATCCCCGGACGGACAAAGAGTAGGCTGGTTTACGGATTTGACCGACGGGTTCTCCACGCGAGCTTGTGTTAAGCCCAACGGCAGAGACACATGTGTTCGCGTGGGAGCCCCTCTGAGTGCGAGGTTTGCTTTTGGGGTGCGCAGGTGACGTCATGGCTGCACGTGTGGTTGGAATCCGGCAGAGGGTATCCCTGCCGGTATGGTACCGTTCCAAGAGGGACGAGGTACGCGTGCAGCTGCATGACGTCACGGGCAAGTGCAAAGTGCGCGAGCTGTGAGTTGCCGCGCTAGTGCTGCCTAAGGACGGTCGCCAAGGACTCGAGAGCAGGGAAGTCGCGACTTCCTCATTTCTTTTGGTTTGTGTGAACGTGTGTGTGTGGCGCCGAGTCTTAATAAGTAAAATTGTATAAGTGTTGCCGAGTTGTTCGTTTTAGTCGGTCGTACTCTGCGTTGCTTTCATTGTGTTGCTTTTTGTTACATGTGATATATGTGCATTTTGCTAATTGTGACTGTAAATACATGCTGTGTAATAAATGTGTGCTTGTTGAATTGTTTCCCCGTTTCGCTGCGTCCTTTCCTTTGTGGTCTCCATCTTGCTTTACGTAAAGGGTTTGAGTGGGCGCGGGATGCCGATAATTAATCAGGAACCGTCGAGGCGCGATAACACCGCTCGGTTATCCCGATAGCACGGCACGGTCGCTTAAGCGGCCGTGTCCGAAGTCGACCTGCGGCGAGGTGCGGTCGCCCGGTTACCATCCGCGTGGTACTTAGGTAGGTCGAGTTGGCGAACAACCCTATCCCACGCGGGTGGGATTGGCACGATCGTGGTGAGGCGAAAGCCCACCCGTGACGGATCCCGGCGTTAGTCCGGAGGGTCACGACGAATTGTCCGTCCGGTGGGCGACGTACCGCGATTCGAGTCACGTGGTCGTTTCCACGCCGGCGGGCCGCGAATTCGCAACAATATTTTAAAATTCGTGATAGACTAAAAAAAAAACAAAAAAACAACACAACAACTTCAGATATTTCGCACGTGCCTTCACGGAGCCAAGGAGAAAAAAAATAAAATGTGCCTTGACGGAGAAAAAGTTTCGGGTATGCTAAACATTACCTCGACGTGTTTCGACTTATGAGTAATTACAAGGAACTTGTGTCGATGTGTGTCAACAATCGCATATCGTGCCTACAACTTATTCCCAGCATAGCGGAACGTGTGAGCCATACGGCGAGTAGTCGTAAAATTTTCAGCATGCTTGAAATTCACGACGTACGAGACGTACCACGAAATATGACAGCATACTTCATCTTGTTTCAGCATGCTTTAACGTATACACAACTTACCCATACCGTATTCGACGTGTGCCAGCGTTTAAGACACATTTTTCATAGTCGGCATACGCTGGCTCAATCGTCAAGGTGTGACTGCGATGTTGACACTTCCAATTTCAGGCGGTTATGATTTAAATCGGCGTGCGGCAGGTTTTTAACAGGCTACGCACGAT
>CM068959.1:9228449-9247548 GCA_035128595.1 Eptatretus atami | reverse complement strand
GCGATACGTGCAGCACGTTATGCGTAGTTTAAACTATCGTTGGGCATAGGTTGTGGAACGCCGACAACAGGCTAAGCATTCGTTGGTATAAGTTATCTATAAGACAACGAAACGTTCTGTGCCCGTTACTAATATGTTATGCATAGACCAACACGTTATGAATACGCCAAAACTTAAAAAACATCAAAATTTCAGCCAACGTTTTACATACATTTTTATACGTTGCCATTGCTGGCTAAAACGTCAAGGTGTGACAGCGCCTTGAACAAGGTACGTTTTCACGACAACAAAAATACTCATGGTTAATATTTGACATTGACAATTTTAAAATGTCCTTTTGTCGGCGTTTTATACATACCAAATGCTGTCGAGATGTCCAGGGGTGTGCTCAGTTACCAAGCAGCTAGCTAGCGCTTGCCAAGCCAGCCGTTCCTTCTCAACGGTTTCTAACTGAGTGTTGCTTGAGTGCTTAAGCCACTTGGTGATAGCTCTGCATGAAACTTGGTAACTGAACACACCCCTGATTCATTATGTGGTGACAAGGATAAACATCTACAGCATGACTTATTTCGGCCATATTGATGAATTCGGCCCTCGGAGCAGATTTGACACGACACGTGACAAGTTAGAGGCGACGAAATGCAGGTGGGTTCAGAATGCATTCGCGAACGGAATTCCATTCCCCAATATGGACATGAATCGGCTCGCTTGGGGGACTCCAAGAAATGGGATGCGACAGCCCGCACCGACGGCGAACGAGTCACGCCGGAAGTTGGTTGGTCACGCCGGTTGGTAGAAATCGAAAGCGGGTTTTATTTTAATTATTTATTTTCTCAAACGTGGTTAAAACACTTCATTCACCGCCAGTGGCACAAAATACACCAGAACACTGAGATAGTCATTAAGGCCTAAGTCACATTTGCTCTACGGCGAGGATACGGAGGCCGTCGCCCTCTGAATTTACAGAAACGTGCGGCGGCCGCAGAGTTTCTGAGCTGGCCTCAGGGTGGCCCTACGCCATTTGGCTATCTTTTACAGGCCGTAGGGGTCGCCGTGGAATTATAGCGCGGAGTTATAACTTTTTTCATTTCTACGTTCGCCGTAGCAATTCGACAAGCCGAAACAAAAGAACTGGTAAAAAAAAATACAAAAACACACTCGTTATCGTCCGTCTGGCCGCACATTCGCCTTAGGGCCCCCCTGCGGTCGCCTTGCGGGCACCTTGCATCTGCCTTGAAAATTCTATGGCCGCCGCAGGAATGCCTAAGGTCACCGTGCGACATCAAATCAAAGACCGTACGGCACCCCCACGTTTTCGGTCTCCACAATTTATAAATACGCCGTGCGGCTACCCGAAAAATAAAAACATATGTGACTGCTACATTGTGTGACCGTGGAAATACTGCGGCCGCCCTACAATTGCTAGTGGCCATAGATTTTGTAGACCCACGGCCGCCGTGGCAAATGTGACTTAGGCCTTATTGACAAGTAATGAGGTTCCAATTAATTCAACTTCAAACTCTGATTGTGGTGACATTATATTAAATATGTATAATGATCCATGTGAGAATTCCCCTTTGCTTTGATGAGTGTGAGGAGGGGGAAGGGGAGGACGAAGAGTTGGGGTTCGAAGAGAGTCTTGGCACCACATGGAAAAACATGCGCCATTGTCTCTCATGAAGTTCTACAAGGATAAAAAGGTCAAACATTGTGAATAAATGTGATAGAAAAATGTGATGCGAAGTCCTCAGTGCTGAAGAAAGAGGAAAAGAAGAAAGATAGAAAAAGGAAAAACAAGGACAGAAAGAGGAAAACAGGGGAAGGAGGAAGATAGAAGAAAAACAACGAAGAAAAAAGAAAAAAAACAAGGACTAACAAGCATCCAGAGCAACAGAAACTCCCCAACATCAAGAAGCAAGACGAGAAGTAAATGCAGCAACAATCACTGCATTCTGCCCTCCGCGTACCTGCTATCTCCCAGTAATTGTGTTGTACTTCAGTTGATTGTCCACACTATCTTGTTCAGCAGGACAGTTCAAGCTTATGAAACCTCACGGGTCCATCGCCGTACAATAACAAAACACACAGGAAATTGAGCTCTGTGTTGAGGCGAAGAGGTGATGGTTGTGTTTAACGCTCGACGAGTCAAAGATCAGGGTAAGCTCAGCATTGCTGCTATCTTATCGAAGCCGCAGGTCTTTTCTCTTTCTCTCTCTCTCTCTCTCTCTCTCTCTCTCTCTCTCTCTCTCTCTCTCTCTCTCTCTCTCTCTCTCTCCTCTCTCTCTTCTCTCTCTCTCTCTCTTCTCTCTCATATATTATGTTTGCGAATCTGGAGGCCATGAGCATACAGACATCCAGGTTCCTATAGCTTAGTTATTTCGATAAGTATGTGTTTCTCGTTAGAATCCATCCCCTAGTCTAATGGGTGAATAAATGTAAATGCACTGTAAAGTTATTTTAATAGTCAGGTTTTCTTTTATTTAACAACACCAACGATAACAACACCACCAACGATAACAACACCAACGATAACAACAAACACCAACGATAACAACAACACCAAAACAAACCCCTCTGCTCCCGGCATTCTCCGCGCGCCTCGCTGAAATGCAGGTGGGTTCAGAATGCATTCGCGAACGGAATTCCATTCCCTTATATGGACATGAATCGGCTCGCTTGGGGACTCCAAGAAATGGGATGCGACAGCCCCCACCCAACGCTGAGCGAACTGAATTCCATTCCCTAATATGGACATGAATCGGCTCGCTTGGGGGACTCCAAGAAATGGGATGCGACAGCCCCCACCCAACGCTGAGCGAACTGAATTCCATTCCTAATATGGACATGAATCGGCTCGCTTGGGGACTCCAAGAAATGGGATGCGAGCCCCCACCCAACGCTGAGCGAACTGAATTCCATTCCTAATATGGACATGAATCGGCTCGCTTGGGGGACTCCAGAAATGGGATGCGAAGCCCCCACCGACGGCGAACGAATCACGCCGGAAGCGAGCCACGCCGCGAGAGGGATAAGAAGGGAAGAGAGAGAGACAGAAATTGGTTCTTGTTCGTGGGTCTTGTTTGCTCTGTTCTGGCTCTCCTGGGTTCTTGTTCTTGGTTGGTGGTTGTTCGGAAGGTGGTTGGTGGTTCTTCGGGGAATCGACGCAGCGGATTGGGAAGGATCGGCGCCTCGTCTCATCAGCGCGTGTTCCGGAGCGCGAGGGGATCCGCCGAAACTCGGGAAGCTGATTGCGGCTCGCGGTGGTTGGATTCAGCTCGCCCTCGCTGGTGCCGTCCGAACGGCTCGAAGACCACACGAGGTGGACAGGTCTGAGGCAGAATCTGGTCTTCAGCTCTTCCTTTCCATCCGAGCTGGAGGCCTTAATAAAGACCATTTTTGGTCCGATTCTTTGGGTGTGTGCGTATGTGTGTTTGTGGTGCCAGTATAGTAAGTAGTGAATTGTTAAGTGCCTTGCTGTACATACGTGCTTATTAATATTCGGTTTAGCTCTGCCCTTATGTGCTCCCCTCATCCCCAATTGTGAATAAGTACCGCGATTGTTGAATGCTCCAGCTCCGTTCGCGTCTATTCTTTCATTGGCTTCGCGTGCTGCGTGTTGGAAAATTAGCCAGGCCGTTACCGTTGTAACGGGATATTTGGGACCGACGGATCTCGGCGATCAAACTGCTCGGATCGCACACGGAATGGGTACGCTAAGCGGCTCCTTCCGTACGGGAGCCGTCGAGGGTGAATTTCCCCAGTAGGTTGGACCAGTGGGTATTTAGGTAAATTGAAATTGGCAATCGACCCTACCCCACGTGGTCTGTCTATTGGCGAACTTCGGTCCAAAAAGGGACCGCGTACTTTTCTGGAGTTTTCCGAAGAAGTACGATTAAATTCCGGGCGATCGCTCGAGCCGACTCTGCAGCTCCATCTCGCGGTTGTGCTTGCGGCCGATGCCCGGCCCCGCAACAATATATATATTATATCTCTCTCTTCTCTCTCTCTCTCTCTCTCTCTCTCTCTCTCCATATCTCTCTCTCCTCTCTCCTCTTGAATACAACAGGGCTGGGCGAATCACCGAATTTTGTATACATGTTGGTAGTACCAGGGTCAGGTCATGGGCACAAATAAGTCCACTGCAAGGGTGGGGGAAGGGGAGTGAGGAGAAAAACCTGTCAATGCTCCTGAGGGGAGAAAGTGTTTCCAGTAAATCAAAATATATGAACCCACTGGGATATCAAGGTGGCAGTGTGGACCCAACAGTCCATAACTCAAGCCGCTCGTACCGCCCACACCATCCCCCCCCCCACCACTCCTGGAGACGCAGTGAAACGTGTTTTACCTCTTGAGAACGACATGAAACTGTGCTCAATGTGCCATTACTCTCGTCATCATTGCACAGCAGTTCATGCCGGATCGATCAACACCATCCTGCAAGTCTGTGCATGAATGGGACCATGAAAAGGTCACAGTGCTGTCACATCGAATGAAGTGAACTTGTCATTCAAACAGAGACTCAGCACAACACTGGACATGAAGGAACACATTGTGATAGGATCGTAAGACACGCGTAACTCACCGACGGTCGATCTCAGACGCGTTTGAACGACAGATTTGACCGCAGGAACAATCACCCGGAAGTAATTGTTTCGCTCGTCATGACCTGAAAAAAAAACATTCGTCACTCTGTGGACGTTTTTGTATCACTCTATACTCTATTAATTATATTAATATACAAATATAATAAATATAAACAAACGGTCGTTCCTCAGCTCAAGTGAGACATGAAACAACAATAATAGCAATCGGATGAAGAAGAAGATTAACAATAAATATAAAACAACAACAACAACAACAATATTTTAAAAGGCCACATCCAATATTGGTTTGTTTCGTTCCCAGATCTGTGAAAGTCCATACGATATTTTAATGGAATCGATTACGAGATGCAAAGCAGCGACGTCGTATTGAGAGATTTCACATGACGTCACATCCGGTGACGTCTCTGTGGGCAAACAAAACCAATCGATGACGCGCGTGCTGTACGGGAGGGTTAACGGTGGTGAACAAATGCCGCGTTGTTGGATGTCCCAGTCGATGGAATTGGGACAATAAATCGTATTATTCAATTCCTGCCGTGATCAGACATCAAGGAGAAGCAACTGAGCAGTTGTCCGAGAAACGGAGGTTGTTATGGCTGGTTCGATTGAACAGGATGAACTTCGTTCCTTCGAAGAACGCACGGATATGCTCCGATCACTTCCAATCTGGTAATTCATTTAAACATCATGTTTTCATATATTAATACGGACATGAGACTTTGAGTGTTGCAGTGTTTATCAACCATGTAGTCAAACGATGAGGTATGGGATCTACTGTCCAGTACAGTACAGTACAGTACAGTACAATACAGTACGACTGTAGACAGCAATGCATGGGACACAACCAACCACCACATGTTGCAACCCTTCAATAAGTTGTTAGTTTTGTTCCTGGATAAAGAAGAGACAAGTAAAGCTACATTCTAAGTACACCGTCTCGTGGACCGGAATACTTTACTTTGAATGGATCTCGACTTGTTTCATCTTTATCCGGTAACATAGGAATATCCATCTATAATCGTGTGTGTCAGTCGGTCTCCTCCATGACTCCAAAACCATGAAACCTCGCAGCCTCAATCGCATGACTCATTTTTTTCATGCCTTTGCCAGGGAGATGGCGTGGGTTTCACATGCTCCCATCCGGTTTTATGTTGAACCTGGTGGTTAAATAGAAAATGTTGTTGTTTAGGTACGTTTTACTCCCTTCCCTTCCCTTCCCTTCCCTCCCCTCACGCTGCCTTCCCTTCCTCTCCCCTCCCCTCACGCCGCCTTCCCTTCCTCTCCCCTCCCCTCACGCCGCCTTCCCTTCCTCTCCCTTCCCCTCACGCCGCCTTCCCTTCTCCTCCCTCCCCCCCACAGACATCTCTGGATGGTCTCCTTATGCTGTATACTATTGTTACGGCTGTGGAAATTCGCAATACACCATAAAGGGTCCTTAGATCAGTTATGACGCTAAGTTTATGTGCAGATAGTTCCCCACCGTTGTTTAAAGGGAATTTGTGTGATTCATCGGGCTGTGACTCTTTGAGATAGCCGTTTTCTGTTCTATCGTTATTTTGGACCGTCCGAAGACTTCAAACGAAGGCCCCGTGAAAGGCCTACAACGGCGCGCGAGTTTTCCGCCTTTTTTTGCGGCGCCGGGGCTGACGGGAGAGGCCGCGAGAGCTCGCTGGCGATTGGTGGATACGGGGTGTGAGGTGGCCGTGAAGAGAAAATGCCCTTTTCGAGGAGCTTCTCGAAAGGGCTAGAGGAGAGGCGGAGCCAAAAAGGGGGTGGAGCGAAGGGCAGAGCCCCGCGCTATATAGGGCGGACCGCGCGCGGCTCGTCCTCTCTCTTGGTGGACGTCGTGTTTGAGCTCTTCTCTCTCTCCTGCCTGGATCATCGCGTTGGATTCTTCCTCTCTCCTGCCTGGATCATCGCGTTGGATTCTTCCTCTCTCCTGCCTGGGACGTCGTGTTTGGACTCGTCGGGCTCTGGATCATCGAAGTGGGCTCTGGATCGTCGAAGGCTCGTCTCTCCCTCTGGGCGCCAAGTCGTGAGGGTTGCGAGCAGTGGTCCCGGGTCGAGGCGCGCACAGAGGAGAATGCCGGAGAGGGCTCGCCGACCGTCGCCCCTCGAGGGGCAGGTAACCAGCACGGTCTCGCGGGCCTATTGGTCACCCACGGCCCATGACCATAAAGGTTTACAAACCCCGTCTACCCCTTGCCTATGAGGGGTCTTTCCTTTTGTATGACTGCTGTGGCGCCGTGTCCCTATAAGTTAGACCTGTGTAAGTGACTGTACATTGCTCGTAGTTTGTGGTATTGCTTTTGCTTCTATGTGCTTGTATATTGGATGATTCCTTGCTTGTGTTGTGTGTGCAATATGTGCTTTGTAATAAATGTCCTTGTGTGAATGTATCCCGTTCGTCGTCTCTTTCCCCATTGAAAGTGCCATCTTGCATCGTGGAATAATTAGGTGGGTTTCAAACACCGGTAAAAAGAGAATCTGATCCGTCGAGGTCGGCGATAACACCGCTCGGTTATCACTGTAGCACGGAACAGACCGCTTAAGCGGTTCGTGGCCTAGGCCGACCTGCGGCGAGTACGATCGCCTGGTCGACCACTCGCGCAGGTACTTAGGTAGGTCGAATTTGCGAGCAACCCTATCCTGCACGGGTGGGCAATTGGCACGATCGTGGTGAGGTTAAACCCCCACCGTGACTGGCTCCTGGCGGTAGTTCCAGGAGGGTCACGACTGAATTGTCCGTTCCGGTGGACGACGCGGTCGCGATTTGAGTTACGCGGCCGATCGCACGCCGGGCGGGCCAGAATTCGTAACACTATTAACGAACCCCATTTTGTTCAATCCTGGACCCTCACCTTCTCTCAGCAAGTCCAGAACCCCCTTCCCTCACACTTACCTCCTCCCAAACCCTCTTCCCCACCCCACTTCCCCCTTCCCCCTCTTCTTCTCCTCCCCATCCTCCTCGCTCCCACCCCACCCCACCCTTTCCCAGAGTGTATAGCGATGTTTACTGAGGTGTCAAGCTCTCCCCCTCCCTCCCCTTACTAACTCCCCTCCCCCACCCCTCACCTCTCTCTTTCCCCCTCCCTCCTCTCCCCCCCCCCTCTTTCTCTCCCCCCCCCCCCCAATCCCTTAATATTCCTGTTGGCAAAGCGAAGGGTGTATTTGCTCATACCAAATAAATAACTGGAACTACTTTGCGATGGCACACCATCGCATATTCCTGCGCGCACTGCTTTGTCCCATTAACGCTAGGAGAAATTTTATCTTGCAAAATGGATTGACTATTCTTTTCTGTTTGATGTGCTTTATGACCAAAGACTGACTATGTTTACGAAATCAGAAGTCATTGCAAGCATGTCAACATTTCATGAAACATTAATTTAACACTGTCCAGCAATATAGAACTTGTGTGCATCAATTTAATCATAGGAATGAACTGTGTATAATATTAATTATAATTATTCATAATCAATTAGATAAATACAGTAAAACCTGTGACTGTTTGTCACTCATGGGGGCCACATAAGTAAGTTCTTTATAAAATAATTTACCATGTACAATGGTAAATACACTTAAAAAAAAAAGCTATGACAATTCTTTTTTTTAAATCGACCCCCATGACCCCAACCCCTCTGGCCCGGCCCCTAGGGGAAATATCAAAAATCCGAAAGTGTTGTGCACTTCCCATACATATATCTACTATGTCCCAAAGTTTCAAGTTCCTATTTCAAACGGTGTAGAGGAGTTACAGGTAAGACAATGGATGTATGGACGTACGACGGACGGCGAGACGATCACAATATTCCCGCTTTTCTTCGAAAGCGTGGGAATAATTAACATGTCCTCCAGCACGCGACATTGCCGGGGTGCCTCATGCGCCCGGCGATGCCGCTGTGCAACACATGGAGATTGGTATTTGGAGGGAGTGGTGTACAACAACTGATTGATTGATTTGATTGTGTAATTAAAATAAATAAATCATCATCGTAAAATAAATTCTTCATAAATTGGCTAATAGCATATCTAAACCACCACTGTTTCATCCGAATCTAACTTTTTGAAACTTAATTCATCGAAAAATGAATAATAATCAATCAATCAAAAATACCCTTTATAGCCAAATCACTCGGTTACTAGTGTCCAAATTTCAGCTTTCGAGCTCAAAAGGTGCCTGAGATATTGCACAGATTGGAAAGAAAATAATAAAGTAATTAATCAATTAATGGATGAATCAAAAAATATAAACACCATTTCAGCTTCTTAGCTCAAAGGATGGCTGAGATGTCGCCCTGACAAACAAATGGAGTGAAAACTGAGTACCACCTTTAGGTGCGAGTCATTGCCGGGCGCCGAAGGCCTTCGCACCCGGTGATGACGTCGTGCAGAACCTGGAGATGGAATCGGGAGGGGCGTTGTACAATACTGGAAAGCTGGTCACAGTCCTCCTCTTTCAGTTTTATGCATTCATCATCAGAAAGTAATGACATAGATATATGAGCACCACCATGGGGAAATGGGTCTTGTTGCCTTTGTCATCAGTGTAGACCCAGTCGAGCCTGTCTGCACACTGTCTGGTCAAGGTCTACACTGTTCGATAGGAGCGTATTGGAGGCTTGATTGTGACTGATTGAGTCGTGAACTGTGTGGACCTTGATCGAGCTGCACATATTAACTGGCTGGTCTGGATCTAGATGTAGATCGAGATTAAGGCTTTTGAGGGCGAACCCAAACACAAAATGTTTTTATTTTTTCTTCTGAAAACCATTGATAATAAGCATTAATCGCGGTCTAATTTGAAGGGAAAATAAATAAGAATTTTTTTTTTTGCCAATCATTAAGTGCCAAAAAAATCCCTATTGTCCATTTTCGATTTTTTTTTGTCTGTGACGTCACACTGTGAACCCACCTTAATCCAAATGTGGCTTGCGTGGAGAAGCAGTGTATTTCAAGCTTGGATTCAAGGCGATGGGTGTCGTCTGCTTTGTCCCACCATCGCAAGCCGACCAGGTGTCTTTTATGTTACAGGATCGTCCCGTTTCATACTTTCCCGAAACGCCGTGTCGTGCCATGTCTGTGCTGTGGTGCTGTGCCTTGTCGATGTCCTGCCCCAGTGGAGGGGGGAGTTGTGGTAGGGGGTAGGAGTGTATGGGAGGTGTGTGGTGGTGGGTATTGTGGGGGATGTGAGAGGGAGCTTGTGCAGTGGTGGTGGTGGATATTGTGGAAGGGGGTGGGGTTGATGGGGGATGTGGATATGGAAGTGGGAGTGGTCGCCCATATACATGTTCTGGTAGTTTGGTAGATATGGTGTTACAGTTTTGAGCGACGGCTGTTTCTTCCGCTTAATCATGGGTTCGGAGTGCTCGAATTCTGACCCAGTTATATCTCAATTGTGATGGATAACCACAAGATCTAGCCATCTCTGTTTCATAGCAGTGCTCTGTAACATGTTCCGAGGACAAAAGCGAACATTTTGTAGGCCCGATCCACATTGGGGTATTTCAGACTAACGTCGTCCGATTTCTGGTAAACTTAGGGTCCTTCAGCCATCAGTGGAGTATGGAACCATCGCGGTTTGGATCCCTATCCAAGCAACAAGGACGCATCGACTCGGCATATTTGTGGACAATTGAAAATTATTCGCTGTTTGAGTTGCATCGTACCCGGAGACGATACAAATCTAGCGGTCGACTTCCAGGTGTGAGGTCATGGCTAAGCGTGAAGAAGAAGATTTCGACTTTTAACCACAAAATTCCCAACTTTATAAATCACAAATCGGGGGAAAAGACCCATCACATCTATTTTGTAGGGTATCAAGGGATAGATTAATGTCGAGATGGTCTGAGCGTTTGGGTTCCCCTTTAAGACCCTCCTCTCGTAGCGCGGCTCACTTAATCGGTCAGAGCTGTGCTCTGCATTCGCAAGGCTGTTGTTTTTTTTGTTTTTTTCTTTTAGTGATAGTTTAAAAAATTTTATAGCACATTTTCATTCTGATCGTTTAATTGAACCTATACATCAGTTCGGTATATTTTTCTCATGTACTTCTTTTTGTTGTTGCAGGAAAGCCATCATTACTGTATGATTCAAACAATCCAGACTGGGCTCCTTCATTGTCAATGGTGTATGAGAAGACTCATGTTGGTATTGTCGGCTATGTAAGAGGTACAGAGCGCAAGAAGAAGAAAGGGAAACTACATACTGCTGATGCCATGATGACATTGTCATATACCCTTCCCAGATCAACAGAAGAAGAGAAAAATGAAACGCCGTGTCAACTTTATTCGATGGGAACGCTCGAGGAAAGTAGTGATGACCTTACAGTTGAAGATACTGATGACAGAGAGTCACAGACGGCCAAACTAGTGTCTGATGAGTTAAACAGATGGACTTGTGAGAACCAGGACCTCAGACGTCCGATATGTGAAAGTGAAATTTCATCAGGAATTTTTGAGGGTAATGATGAGAAGGTGAAGTTCTACACAGGCTTGTCTTCCTATGTGCTCTTGATGACTGTTTTAAGTTTTCTTGAGGATTATATTCGTGATTACGGCACGTCAGGCTTGACCAAATTCCAGAAACTCGTACTTGTGCTCATGAAATTGAGACTCAATATGCCGGTCCAGCATTTGGCATACACGTTTAAAGTGTCGAAGGCAACCGTGTCACAAACTTTTCTTACAGTTATTCATGTTATGTACATGCGCCTGAAGGACTTGGTATTATGGCCGTACAGGAAAGTACTTCGTAAAACGATGCCAATGGAGTTTCGGAAACATTTTGGATTGAAAGTGGCGGTCATCATCGATTGCTTCGAAATTTCTATTGAACGACCATCAAGTGTTCTTGCCAGAGCAGGCACTTCATCCGACGCGCACCGTAACACGGTCAAGTTTCTCATTGGAATTGCACCCCAGGGTGTGATATCATTTTTTGTCGGATGCTTGCGATGGTCGAGCTAGCGACAAATTTATTACAGACCATGTAGTGGATTGTTGGATAAACTTCTGCCTGGTGATCTCGTGTTAGCAGACCGTGGTTTTGATGTTCAGGGAAGTGTAGGCTTGATGTGCGCAGAGGTGAAAACTCCTGCATTTACCAAGGGGAAGACACAGTTATCTCCATTGGACGTAGAGTCCACGAAAAAGATTGCTCGTGTCAGAATGCATGTGAAAAGAGTGATCGGACATGTTAGGAATAAATACGCTATTCTTCAAGGAACTTTGCCAGTGGGTTATTTAACGAGTGAAGGTGTCTCTCCTGTAGTAGACAAAATAGTGACAGTCTGTTGTGCTCTGACTAATTTGTGCGAGTCCATTGTTCCTTTCGATTAAATGATTTTTTTTAATGGTTTTCATTGAACTGGTCATCTGTGAAGTCAATTCGATGGTACTCGTGGAATACGTTCCCCACACAGTCTTGAGAAGGACTTGGTGTGAGCCAACTCTTTTGTGTTTTTTTTAAGGTTTTTAATTTTTTTAAATATATTTTCTTTGATCCAATATGGCTGCCAGACCATGTGACACATGCTGGTCATTTTTATGAAAATTGAGGATTTTAGAAATTTGGCAGATGTTGACCTCAAAAGAGTGACTGCTTCATCACAAGTTCATGCAACATGTGGTAAAGTTTCAATTTCCTCCTATGACCGGTTTTCGATGTACGCTCAACAAAATGCAGACACGTACGCCGTACGTACGTACGCTATCGATCACTTTACCCTTTTTTAGCAGCGTCCCGCGTAGCGAACGCTGCTCATAGAGAGCTCGCCTTGTTCTTCTTCTTCTTCTTCTTCTTCTTCTTCTTGCTTTCTTGTGAAGACAAAACCTTAACCTCTAGGACTCGGCTCTTGTATATACAAGATCCGGATCTCCTTAAATACTAAGCACATGTAGCATCCTCGCATTGAGGGTGCCTTTTGAGAGCGTCTATCATGAACTTTTAAATATATTCGGACATTTGCTTTAAAGTTTCGAAAAGTTCATGTTACTATTTAAAGATTATTCCATTTATCGTATTGTAATTTCGTAAATACACTATTTATTTCGTAAATACATTATATATCGTAAATACGTAAATACATTATGACGGGTCTCGCTATTGGCTTAATCAAGGCACGTGACGAAATATCGGAAGTTGTTGTTTTTTTTTTGTTTTTTTTTAGCCGACAAAACCTTTAGGACGCTGCTCTTGGACACATTTGTCCTTGTTTTCACTTCGCGAGCACAGGGTAATTATTGCACTCGAAGCACCGCTCCTTACGGGAGCCGTCAAGGGGGTCATGTTATTCTATTTATGCCTATTTTACTCCAAGGGGTCCCAGGATTACACACCCAAAAAATGGTTGCGATCGCTTCAGCCGTTCTTGCGGTACCTGGCGAACCAGACAGACAGACAGACAATTATAGTAAGATTCAGAAACTGCTAAAGTGCAAAATTTGGCTTGAGTTTCACCAAGAACATTTCAGTTTTCGTCCTGATTTCGACTTGATATTCTAAATGCATGTAATGCACAATTTATATTCATGGTCGACTGATATATCGGCCGATATTTTTGGCGTTTTGAGGTTTTTGGCATCGGTCGGTTATGGTGCAAATTGGGAGATGGCCGATATTTAAAAAAATAGAAAAATAAAAACTTTCCTTCTCGTGATGGTAGGCAGCCACAGCTCCCTTTGTGTGTTGATTTGCCATCTGCAGCTACCCTTCAGGTCAGGTGGCTACTGCAGAACGTGAGTAAGAGCTTGCTGGCAGCACTGGATATGCCAAAGAGGAAAAGGTAAGGCTGTATATTCCTCGCTTTCAAATCTCAGTTTATTTCGTTCCACATGGCGAACCAAGCCGTGTTCGGCACTCCCACTGTTCGTTTTGCGGAACCTCTGCAGATATCTCATGCATACGGGGCTGCCTCGCAGCTGATTCTGCCATTTGTGCCAGGTGCACCATTCGTACTCCACACCCTGGCTCCAGTGGGAAAATTTTAATCTGCATTTGTATGTCCATGGTCACCTCGAACCCAGATGCAGTAGAATGCAGTGCCGATAGAAAGTCTACACCCCCTTTCAAATTCTTCACCTTTTGTCGCCTTATAGCCTGAGTCGTAAGAGGTGACTAAAGGGTTGGCGTCAGGAAGGGCATCTGGCCATAAAAAAAAAACATTGCCTCAAAAAGGGAACCATGATCGAAGATTGTCATGGGATCCGCAAGGCTAACCCCCGCTCTAGCAGGGAACAATGGTGTGTGTGTGTGGTGTGTGTTGTGTGTGTGTTGTGTGTGTGTGTGTGTGTGTGTGTGTGTGTGTGTGTGTGTGTGTGTCCTTGTAGCCTGGAATTAAATCAGACTTCATCCACCTTTATTTACACATCGTAACCCACAACTTCCAAGTGAAAAACAAATTCTACAAATTTCAGAAAATTAATTGAAAATTCAAAACTAGAATATCTCGTTTGGGTAAGTGTCCACCCCCCTGAGTTAATACTTGGTGGAAGCACCTTTGAGAGCAATTACAGGTGGGATATGTCTTTACAAACTTTGCACACCTTGTTTGGGAAATATTTCCCATTCTTCTGTATAAAACTGTTTAAGCTCAGTCAAGTTCATGGGGAGCGTTGATGGACAGCAATCTTCAAGTCATGCCACAGATTTTCGATTGGATTTAGGTCAGTAGTCTGACTGGCCCACTCAAGGACAATTATCTTTTTTTTCTCCTTAGCCACTCCAGTGTAGCTTCGGCTGTGTGCTTCGGGTCGTTGTCATCCTGAAAGGTGAACTTTCGTCCCAATTTCAGCTTTCTTGAAGAGGGCAGCAGGTTGTCCTCCAGGATTTTTCTGTATTTTGCTACATCCATTTTCCCCACTATCCTGACAAGTGCCCCAGTTCCTGCTGATGAGAAACATCCCTATAACATGATGCTGCCATCACCATGCTTCACAGTAGGGATGGTGTTCTTTGGGTGATGTGTTCCGTTGGGTTTGCGCCAAACATTACATTTTGCATTTAGGCCAAAAGGTTCCATCTTGGTTTCTTCAGACCACAAAACTTTTTGCCATATGATTTCAGAATCTCCGGAGTTGTTTTTTTGCATCCCTTAAACGGGATTCAAGGTGGTCTTTTTGGGGTAATAGCTTCCTTCTTGCCATCCTACTGTACAGGCCAGACTTGTGGAGTGCTTGAGATATTTTTGGCACATGCACACAGAGACCAGTCTTTGCCATAAAGGCATGTAGCTCTTTCAAAGTTGCCAGTGGCCTCTTTGATCAGTCTCCTCCTTGCTTGGTCATCCAGTTTGGAGGGACTGCCTGATCTAGGCAGGGTCTTGGTGGTACCATATCCCTTCCACTTCTTCATGATTGTCTTGACTGTGCTCCAAGGGATATTCAAGACCTTTGAAATATTTTTATACCCATCCCCTGATCTATGCCTTTCCACAATTTTCCCAGCGGTCTTTTGAAAGCTCCTTGGGTCTCATGGTTGAGTGTTTGCTGCTGTGCAATGCACTACCCAGCAGAGGAAATCTATAGGAACAGCTGATTTTGTTTTTTTCTGAAACTAGAAGGGCACTTGGTAGAGCGCACACCTCCGTCACACAGTGCCTGATCCATGAGATCATATCGGGCCCATTACATTTTTGAAATATCATGCTATACAGTACTATATCATTTTTGGCCCTATCTCTCAATGGTGACGAATCGCTTTAAAAATCAAATAATTCTCGTATCCAGATCTAGATTTGGAGCTTCACCAAAATTGAATCAATTCCTCCTTGTCACACACCCAACATGTCCACAAAATTTCATTCGGATACGTCCACAACTTTTTGAGATAGCATGCTATATATCATGTTTGGCTCCGTCTCTCAATGGTGAAGAATCGCTTAAAAAATTCCAGTCGTCAGATCCGAATCCGGATCCGTCCACAGCTTTTTGAGATATCCTGCACACAAACAAACAGACAGAAAGGGGTGAAAACATGACCTCCTTCACCTTCGGTGGCGGAGGTGATAATCAGAATCACGACAATTTAACGCAGGTGGAGGCCATTTAACTTGGTGTGTGATTTTGAAGGTGATTGGCTTCACCTGAGCTAATTTACAATTGCTATTATAAGGGGGGGTGGACACTTATCCAACCAAGATATTCTAGTTTCGTTTTTATGAAATTTGTAGAATTTGTTTTTCACTTTGAAGTTGTGGGTTACGATATGTAAATAATAGTGGAAAAGTCTGGTTTAATGCAGTTTAATTCCAGGCTATATGACAACAAAAGGTGAAAATTTTGAAAGGGGGGGTGTAGACTCTCCATCGGCACTGTATGTAACAAGATTTATTTGAGTTAACACCGACTCTGTGTCCTTTGATATAAGTATCTGAAACACATCCGGCCGTCACTCAGCACTGACTGAACTAGTCGGACATGGGCCGTGGTGTGTGGGCCTGCAGTTCTGGATCATCCTTCAGCGACCATCAACGAGCACACGGTCAATCTCCTTTGCCACACCACCAGCGTTGAAATACCAAATCCAGCGATGAGCCTGTGGGTGCTGAAACCATGAACCGGCCACCCTAAGTCCACGACGTCTTGCAAAGTCAAGGAACTTGGTACTATTCTGGTTCACAGTTCCAGACCCATGGGGACCAACGCATGTCTTCTCATAACCATCCCTATCAGTTCCAGTCGATACATTGAATTCCCCCAAGACTAGAAGAGTATATCACCTGCGGGCACTGATCAACCAGACGTGAGCATGGCATAGAATGCGTCCTTCACGGTGGTCACTTTAATGCAATAAAATGTGGATTCAAAGAACATGATGGTGACTCCACACAGTTTCTGACGCTCTCGTTTCAAATCTCAATCCCGTCAAACATGAGCAGGTTAATTGTCTTAGCACTGGGTATAATCGTCTGTCCACCATCTGCCTTCCAACCGTCTGGGTCAAATGTGCTTGGGATCCTCGGATCCTGAGTTCAAATCCCACTCAGCCGTTGAATTAATACCATGTGGTATTAACTCTGCCTGTTATCCTTCCAAAGTCGGCAAAATGAGTGCCAGCATGCTGGTATACTGTGTCGGAGTGGCGACCCGTCCAGGATTGTGCCAAATAGCCAAGGAGACTGCTTAGGCAGCACCAACGATCTGCACAGAGTATGGTCCCATTGGATGGATGGACGGTGAGATCACTCTCCTCAGTCGGAGCATTTCCAGAGACCAGGGAAACGATACCCAAGGAGCGACGAATCCTTAATCTCATATGCTCGTTGACCGGTGTTACTTCAATTATAATCATTGGAGTCAGCTTATGGGACACAGCTACAGCAACTTATTGGGCATGGTACACAGCTCATCGTTGGGCAAAGAATAATTTTGTCTCAAGGGACACTGGATACCATTGACCAGAGTTGCAGGGCCAGGCTTAATGGCAGAGCTGAGCTGTTGAGAGAGTTGAGGTATAAAACTGTACGTGCACTGAGGGTGGACGAGGAGGCCAATGTGCGTGGCATCTGTGAGGGGGAAGCTCGTCACCTGTGGTCAAGTGCTTCCCACCCTACTTACAGGGGAATTTGCGCATTGCGTTTCTCCAAGCCCGTCCCTCCGTGTACTGCATTTGGAGCAGAGGATGGTGGACTCTTGACAGAGGAGGCCGAAGTGAAGGCCCGCTGGGCCATTTGCTTTTAGCGGCTGCACCAGGCTGATCCACCAGTTGGGTGTCAGGGGTGTTACTATCCCTATTGCTGACTCTCCAATCAATTGTGATCCACCTTAGTTTGTGGAAACACATGCTGCGGTGAACCAGTTGAAATGGGGTAAAGCTCCTGGGATCTGTGGCATCCATGCTGAACTTCTCAAGGCTGGTGGAAATGCTGTATTTATGTCGTTGCATGTAGTTCTGTGCTCTGCCTGGAACACAGGCATCATCCACACTGACTGGAAGGGGGGCCTTGTTGTCCCTTTCTGGAAAGGGAAGGGTGATCGCCAGGATTGCACTATCTACCGAGGGGTGACGCTGCTCTCAGTGCCGGGCAAGGTCTTTGCTCGGATAATTCTTGATAGGTTCGCCACCATCTGCTTGAGCACCAGTGCCCAGAGCAGTCACGCTTTATACCAAAGAGGTCAACGATTGACCGTATCCTTTCCCTTTGGGTCCTCACCAAACGCAGATGAGAGTTTCAGCAGGGGCTTGCTTGCAGCTAACATTGATCTCTGCAAAGCATTCGATTCGTTTAATCGGGATGCCCTCTGGAGGATTCTTGGTCTTATTATAATCACTGTGCCACCCCAAAATATCCAAAACAAAATATCCAAAATATTTGGTGGGGTGCCACCAAAACAGATCAATATGATTACTGAACTATACTCTGGTACTGAGAGTGCTGTGAGATGTGGTGATGCCATCTCTGACTTATTTCCAGTTGTTACTGGAGTTCGTCAGGGGTGTGTACTGCCCCCCCCCCCCACACTTTTCAGCGCTTGTATGGACTGGATTCTGGGGAGAATGTCAGAGAGATCAAGCTGTGGTGCATCGTTTGGGAATGTCAAGATCTCTGACCTTGATTTCACAGATGATGCAGTTATCTTTGCGGAGACTCTGGATATCCTTTTGGGGTCCTCGAGGTGCTGAATGAGGAGTCGGAGCCGCTGGAATTACGGGTTTCCTGGGTCAAAACTAAGATCCAGGCTTTCAATGACATCTTGGATGCTGCTATCTTGTCTGTCCCTGTTTGTGGTGAGGATGAGGTCACGGAGAGATTCCTTTACCTTGGCAGTGATATTCATGTCTGCTGGCTGTGAGCTCGAGCTCAAAAGACGTTTGTGTCGGGCCTGGGGAGTCATGGATTCACTGAATCATGGGTTGTGGTGCTGTCCGTACCTGTGCAGGAGGACGAAAGTCTGAGTCTTCAATGAATCAATGATCCATGTCATGGTGCTTCCAGTCTTGCGCTCTGGATGTGAGACTTGTACTCTGACTAGGGATCTGAGATGGAGACTTTATTCTTTGGGACCAGGTCTCTCTGTAGAATATTTGGCTATCGCTGGTTGGACTTTGTGTCCAACAAGCGGTTGCTGAGAGAGACTCAAATGAGATTTGTTACTTGCATTAGCTGTGGCTGTATGGACATGTGGCTCGTTTTCCTGACACTTATCCTGCTCACCAGATTCTCTCGCGAGTGTGTGTCGTGAGTGGAGGAGGCCAATGGGCTGACCACGTGCCTTGTGGTTGCAGCAGGTTGATCGGCATCTCAAGGAGATGGGGATGGGCCAGGCATCTGCCTGGTGGATGGCCAGACGGAGGCTCATGGAGTACCGGCAGAAAGTGGACGCAGTGACGCGCTGCTCCAGCACATGCTCCCATACCTGACCTGACTTGACCTGACCAGATGTATGCATCCTCACAATTCTATCTCGGAGTTCTACGGACAGTTTCTTGGACTTCATGGTGGAGTTTCTGCTCCTATATGCAGTTAACTGTGTGACCTTTTATCCTCTGAAGTTGTT
>CM068959.1:9185484-9198445 GCA_035128595.1 Eptatretus atami | reverse complement strand
CGGTGTGTTGTTATCATCGGTAGTACCGGTAGTGTGTTATCACGAGTACCGTAGTGTTGTATCATCGAGTACCGGTATTTGGTTATCGAGAAAGTACCGTAGTGTTATCATCGATCGTAGTGTTGCATATCGATACGTATGTGTATCATCGAAGTACGGTAGTGTTGTATCATCGATACGGTAGTGTAATCATCGAGTACCGTAGTGTTATCATCGAGTACCGTAGTGTTGTATCATCGAGTACCGGTAGTGTTATCATCGAATACCGTGTGATTGTTATCATCGAGTACGTTAGTGTTGGTTATCATCGAGTACCGTAGTGTTGTTATCATCGAGAGTACCGGTATGTTATCTCGAAGTACGTTAGTGTTGTTATCTCGGAGTACGGTGATGTTTGTTTATCGTGTACCGGTAGTTGATTATCATCGAGTACGCGTAGTGTTGTTATCATCGAGTACCGTTAGTGTTATTCATCGATCCAGGTAGTGTTATCATCGATTACCGAGTAGTGTTATCAATCGAGTATCCGGTGTGTGTGTATCATCGAGTCCGTAGTGTTGTTATCACGGTACCGGTAAGTGTTGTCATTCGAGTACCGTTTTGTTATCGATCGAGTATCGGTAAGTGTTGTTATCATCGATACGGGGAGTGTTGTCATCGAGTACCGGTAGTGCTTGTTATCATCGAGTCCGGTATATGTGTGTTTCATCGGAGTCCGGTGAGTGTGTATATCATCGAGTACCAGTAGGTTGTTTCAGCGAGTCCGGTAGGTTCTTATCATCGATACCGTAGTGTTGTTATCATCGAGATACCGGTTAGTGTTGTCTCGAGTACCGGTGTGTTGTATCATCGGTACCGTACTGTTGTTATCATCGAGATACCGGTAGTGTTGTTATCATCGAGTACCTTGTCGGGTAGTGTATGCCACTACTTTGACCCGAAACTTCCACCAGACAGACCTGACATTCGACTTCGAGACGACATGGCTTATATCCATTTGTTCAGGTTGTCGCGATAAGCTCGCAACTCTGTTGTGAAGGAGACCGCGGGTCTTCAACGCACACTCGCTCTAACTGCGAGCCTGGTTCGAAACCCGACCATCCAATAAACTTTGATCCGGTGATTCGATCAATTGTGTGCCGCCCTCGGCATGGACGTTAAAAACTGGGAATCCTACGGCGTCCTTGCGAGCAGTGGTGAGGCTATCGCCGGCACTGAAAACAATAGATTAACTGCCCGAATGAGTGGAAGTCAGGCTGGCCAGCCGCTCGTGAAAGACTTGGCTCAATTTACCCCGGCACCCACAAGAATGTGGGGAAACTTGTGGCCCGTGCAAGATATACTTGAGTAGTGTGTATACCATGAGTCCATACACTATGTGTAACTTGGTAGTGTGTATACATGAGTCATGACAGCTAGTCGGTCGTGAACTTGGTAGTGTGTATACCATGAGTCCATTACAATACTCGTGTAAACTTGGTTGTTGTTATACCATGAGATCCATGGACAACTACTCGTGTAGAACTTCTTATGTGTATACCGAATGAGTCCATTGACAATACTCGTGTAAAACTTTGGTCTGTGTATACCATGAGTCCATGACAACTACTGGTGTACTTGGTCAGTGTGTTTTTAATACCATGAGTCCATGAATCAACTACTCGGTGTAACTTGGTAGTGTGATATACATGAGTCCATGACAACTACTCGGTGTAACTTTGTGGTGTGTGTATACCATGAGTCCATGACAACTACTCGTGTAAACTTGTGTGTGTATATACAGTGAGTCCATGACAACTATAGGTGTAAACTTGGTAGTGTGTTATACCATGAGATCCTGACAACTACTCGGTGTAAACTATGTCTTGAGTTGGATACCATGATCCATGAACACTACTCGGTGTAAATTGGAGTGTGTATACATGAGTCCATGAAACTACCCGTGTAACTTGTCGGTGTGTATTACCATTGAAGTCATGACAACTATCGGTGTAAACTGGGTGTGTTGTATACCTATGTAATGTCGGTATACATGACCAACTACTCGGTGTAAAACTTTGTAGTGTGTTGACTACATGAGTCCATGAACAACTATCGTTGGTAACTTGGTCTGTGTGTAACATGAGTCATGACAACTACTCGAGTGTAACTTGGTCGTGTTGTATACCATGAGTCCATGAATCTTAAACTGCAGGATACATGGCTGACTATCGTGTAAACTTGGTCGTGTGTATACATGAGTCCATGACAACTACTCGTGTAACTGGTCGTGGTATACCATGAGTCCAATGACAAATACTGTGTAACTTGGTCGTGTGAATATACCATGAGTCCATGACAATAATCGGTGTAAACTTGGTAGTTGTATACATAGTCCATGACAATCTCGGTGTAACTTGGTAGGTGTATACATGAGTCCATGCAATATCTACTTGTTTACCGGTCCATGACTCGTGTAAACTTGGTCGTGTGTTACATGAGTCACATGATACAAACTACTTGCGGTTGTAACTTGGTGTGTGATATACCATGAGTCCATGACAATATACTGGTGTAACTTGTAGAACTTGAGTCATGAATTCGATGTAATGGGTGGTTATACCTATGGAGTCCATGACAACTACATCGGTGTAAACTTGTCGTGTGTTACCATGAAGTCCTGACAATACTCTGTGTAAACTGGTAGTGGTGTATACGCATGAGTCATGACAATACTCGTTGTAAACTTGTGAGTGTGTATACCATGATGTCCATGACAACTATCGGTGTAAACTTTGTCAGTGTGTATACATGAGTCATGACAACTACTCGGTGTAAACTTGTCAGTGTGTATACATGAAGTCATGACACTCTCGGTGAAACTTTAGTGTGTATACACATGAGTCCATGACAAACTCGTGTTAAACTGGAGTAGTGTATACTCATGAGTCCATGAAACTACTCGTGTAAACTTGTAGTGTGTATACCATGAGTCCATGACAACTAACTCGGTTGTAAACTTTGTAGTGTGTATACCACGAGTCCATGACAATACTGCGGTGTAAACTGTAGTGTGTATACACATGAGTCCATTGGACACTACCGGTGTAAACTTGTAGTGTGTATTACCATGAGTCCATGACACTACTCGGTGTAACTTGTTAGTGTGTAATACCATCAGTCCATGACAAACTACTTCGTGTAAACTTGGTAGTGTGATTACCTGAGTCAGAAACTACTCGTTAGAACTTTGTAGTTGTGTATACATGAGTCCAGACAATACTCGTTACTGTGTGTACCATACATGACACTATGGTTAAATTGGTTGGTAATGACCATGAGTCCATGATCAACTACTCGGTGTAAACTGGTCGTTGTATTACATGAATCCTGACACTATCAGGTGTAACTGTTGTGTGTGTATACATGAGTCCATGACAACTACTCGGTGAAACTTGTAGTGTGTATACCATGAGTCCATGACAACTAACTCGGTTTTAAACTTGGTAGTGTGAATACATGAGTCCATTGACAACTTACTCGTGTAAACTTGTCGTGTGTATACATGAGTCCATGACACTAGCTCGGTGTAAATTGTATGTGTATACATGAGTCATGACAACTACTCGGTGTAAACTTCTGATGTGTGTATACCATGAGTCCTGACAACTACTCGGTGTAAACTGGTCTGTGTAATCATGAGTCCATGACAACTAGTCGGGTGTAAACTTTGTATGTGTATACCATGAGTCCATGACAACTATCGGTTGTAACTTTGTAGGTTGTTATAATGAGTCCATGAAACTACTCGTGTAAATCTTGGTAGTGTGTTACCATGAGTCATGACAACTACTCGTGTAACTTGCGAGTTGATATACCGATGAGTCATGACAACTACTCGGGTAAACTTGTTAGTGTGTTACATGAGGTCATGACAATACTCGGTGTAACTTGGTACGTGTGTATACCATGAGTCCGACAACTATCTCGGTGTAAACTGTCTTGTGTATACATGAGTCCATGACAACTACTCGCGTGTAAACTTTGTAGTGTGTATACCATGAGTCATGAAACTACTGTGTAACTGTCATGTGTATACCATGGAGTCCATGAAACTACTCGGTGTAAAACTTATGTATACCATGAGTTGACAATGTGTATAGGTCTTGTATACATGAGGTCCCATGACAATACTCGGTTAACCCACTCTGGTAGTGTGTATACCATGAGTCCATACAACTACTTCGGTGTAAACTTGGTAGTGTGTAACCATGAGTCCATGACAACTCGTCGGTTGTAAACTTTAGGTAGTGTGTATACTGAGTCCATGACAACTACTCGGTGTAATTGGTAGTGTGTATACCATGAGTCCGATGAACAGCTAGTCGGTGTAACTTGTCGTGTGTATACCATGAGTCCATGACAACTACTCGTGTAAACTTGTGTGTGTGTATAATGAGTCCATGACAACTACGTCGGTGTAACTTTGTTAGGGTTACCTGAAGTCCATGACAACTACTCGGGTAAACTTGTATGTGTATACCATGAGTCTGACAGATTACTCGGTGTAACTAGTAGTGTGTTATACCATGAGTCCATGACCAACTTACTCGGTGTAACTTGGTCGTGTGTATACCATGATCATGACAACTATCGGTGTAAACTTGGTCGTGTGTATACATGAGTCCATGACAGCTACTCGGTGTAAACTTTGTAGTGTGTATACCATGAGTCCATGACAGTAGTCGGTTTAAAACTTGGTCGTGTGTATACATGAGTCCATGACAGCTTACTCGGTTGAACTTGGTAGTTGTATACCATGAGTCCATGACAATACTCGACGGTGTAAATGGTAGTGTGTTATACATGAGTCCTGACAGCTTACTCGGTGTAAACTTTGTAGTGTGTTACCATGAGTCCATACAACTCCGGTGTAAACTTTGGTAGTGTTGTATACCATGAGTCCATGACAGTAGTCGGTGTAAAACTTGTCGTGTTGTATACCATGAGTCCATGAAACTACTCGGTGTAAACTTGTAGTGTGTATACCATGAGTCCATGAACAGCTCTCGTGTAAATTGGTCGTGTGTATACCATGAGTCCATGACAACTACTCTGTAAACTGTGGTGCGTGTGTATACATGAGTCCATGCAACTACTTCGGTGTAAACTGGTAGTGTGTATACCATGAGGTCATGACAGCTGATCGGTGTAACATGGTCGTGTGTATACCATGAGTCCATTGGACACTACATCGGTGTAAATGGTTAGTGTGTATACCATGAGTCCATTGACAGCTAGTCGGGTGTAAACTGTCGGTGTATACCATGGTCCAGACAACTACTCGGTTGTAACTTGGTAGTGGTATACCATGAGTCCCATGACAACTACTCGTGTAAACTTTGTCGTGCTGTATACCATGAGTCCATGAAAACTACTCGGTGTAAAACTTGGTCGTGTGTATCTGAGTCCATGACAACTACTCGGTTGTAAAACTTGTGGTGTATACCATGAGTCCATGACACACTCGGTGTAAACGTGGTGTGTGTTTACCAGAGTCCATGACAACTACTCGATGTAACTTTGGTAGTGGTATAGCCATAGTCCATGACAGCTAGTCGGTTTGTTTGTAAACTTGGTCGTGTGTATACATGAGTCCATGACAAGCTACTCGGTGTAAACTGTGTGTGTATACCCTGAGTCCATGACAAGCTAGTCGTGTAAACTTGTCCAGCTGCACCAAGGAAGCATCAACCCAAGGAAGGCCAAAATAGTAATTGTGGATATCCCAAGGATGTACAAAGGTCTGATAATAATCCTTTACATTATCCGTTGCCCCCTTAAATAATCAATCACGGTGTTCTATTTCCACTGCTGGCTGATTGCACTGTACGTAGCTCGTAAACGTGCGCCGTGAAGGACGTGCCGCCGTGAGCGTGCTGTGTGCGTGCTGTGGGCCGTGAGCGTGCTGTGTGCGTGCTGTGCGCCGTGAGCGTGCTGTGTGCGTGAGCTGGCTGGTGCGTGCTGTGCGCCGTGAGCGTGCTTGTGCCGTAGCGTGCCGTGGCTGCTGTGTGCATGCTGTGCGCCGTGAGCGTGCTGTGTGCCTGGCGTGCGTGTGCGTGCTGTGGCGTAGCGTGCTGTGTGCTGCTTGTGCGCCGTGGCGCGCGGTGCGTGCTGTGCTCCGTGAGCGTGCCGTGAGCGTTGCGTGTGTGCGTGGCTGTGTGCCGTGCTGTGCGCCGTGGAGCGTTGCTATGTGCGTGCTGTGCGCCGTGAGCGTGCTATGTGCGTGCTGTGCGCCCGTGAGCTGGCTTTGGCGTGCTGTGTGTCTGAGCGTTGCTGTGCGCTGAGCGTTGCTGGCGTGAGCGTTGCCGGGCGTGCTGTGTGGTGCGTGTGGGCCGTGATGCGTGCTGTGCGCCGTGAGCGTCTGTGCCTATCGTGGCGTGGCCGTGAGTTGTGCGTGAGCTGACTGTTGTGCCGTGGAGCGTGCTGTGCGCCGTGAGCGCTGCGTGCCGTGAGCGGCCTAGCGTTGCTGTGGTGCGCTTGCGCCCTGAGGTGCATGTGCGTGCTGTGCGCCGTGAGCGTGCTGTGTGCTGGCGCCCGTGAGCGGTTAGTGCGTCCGTGAGCGTGGTGTACTTTCTCTCTCTGTGTTCGAGTTGGATCGGTGTGGGTAGAAGACCCGATGAGCCATTATAGAGGAACCAAACCGCAAGATTCGGCAATTTCTGTGTTAAGTCGTTTTTAGGAAATGACAGTCATATGTAGATATATGGATCTCTTTAAATCACGATTTGGGTCGAAACGATCCCCCTCGCAGGATAAATTGGGGAGGGGGATTACTCGGCGCTGCGGCAGGGGGGGGGGTTATTGCCCTACCAGGTGGCTTTCCCGGTGGTGGTTTTCTGACATGTGGAACATTTAAAATGATGGAGTTCTTTCTTGCCTCATGGCGTTTTACCCTTTGCCAGGCCAGCACTGCCTCACACCACATCCCAAAATACACCTATGTAACGGCCTATTTACCTCAAACGGACGTTCAAGCACAACGTGGAGTCGCTAAAAACCTTGTCCGATACTGAAATACTACACCCAAAACTTGGGCCTCTCGGTGCTCGTTTCAGTCGTGAAAAAACCACACACATATACAGCATAAATATACACACAACCACACATACATATATATAACATATACACACCACACATTTACACATAAATATATACACACACACACACACACACACACACCCACAAACAACACACACACACAACATATATACACATAACACATAACACACACGCACACACACACACACACCACACATAATACACATATACACACACACCATATACCACACACATACACACACATTATATTACACATATTACACACACACAACACACACACACCACATTACACACACACACACACACACACCACACAACACACACACACACACACACACACACATATTGTTGCGGAAATGACCTTAGGTGTTATTAAATATAGGATTAGCCCAGATCCCCATTAAATGCATGTTTTGCCAGGTTTGTTTCGTAAATGGCCTACATGTGTTGTCGGAGGTGTAAGGCTGTTTCATTGTTCGTACAGTTGGTGTGGACGAGATGTTCTCTCTTCCTTCCTCTTCCGGACAATATCCCGCCCCAGCTCTCTGAGAGGGCGTGCCTAAGAAGCGACGCTGAGTCTCCCGATCGCAGAAGGTGGGACTGGGAGCCCGGTGTTGCGCGATCGGCTGATAGAACTGGCTGTGTGATGAGTCAGCAGTGGGCCGAGAGGCGAGCGAGCACGGAGGAGAACGAAAACTGCAGTCGGCAAAGGGGAAGGAAACAGCGCGCCGAGTCTGCCCATTTAGCGTAAGAAAACTGCCTGCACGTCGAGTTGGGCGATTCGACTTATGTGGAGGAGTGTGTTTTGCCGCGGTTGCCTCGCTCGGCCACGGAACCCAGCCTGCGGCCCAACACCTCGTTGGGCTTCTGAGTGAACAAGGCCAGGCCTGGACTTGTATGGCTGGAACCTTGTTGAAAAGCCAGCTGGAGCATACCACCGTTTGGATCTTTGCTTGGTGCAGTCAACTCGTGGGTCTGAACGCGCAGGCTGTGTGCCGTGAGGGCTGTGGACAAATGGACGACGACGCCATTTTGCCACGCGGCGTGTTTGAGCTTTGGTCTCGAAATCCGTGGACATCGGCCTTGTCACGAGCCGCATTCGGGCCTTTAGACCACTTTTCTCTGTCCGATTGAAGCATCAGCAGTACTCTGTGTCTTCTGCATGCTGTCCTGTCCTTGCTGCATGTGTCTAAGTTTATTCTCGTTAGTCCTTCGAAACCCGTAATCCGTAAGCCTCCCTAGTTAAACGGGTTATAGATTAATTATAACAATTGTCTGTGAATGCTTTGCTTGTGTTGTGTTCCCTGATGCAAGCCCCCCTAACAAACGGGACGCCACGTTGTGCAGAGGATGAACCGTCATTCTTGTTCAAACAGCTAAATTATGAAAAGCGCGAAATTGAAACCAACACAGTAATACGGCACAATAGCAATATAAACCGAAACCAAACACGTTTATTCTACACGCAAGAACGGTCGCCCCTGACGGACACAAGATTGGTCAATCCGAAATAGAACGTGGGAATGGAAGCAACATCGGTTATTTCCGTCGCGAAACGGCGGAGAACGAAGCGAAACGATTAATTCCTTTTACCAGAACGTGGAACATGCGGCCTTGAAAAGTTCTTGAAGTATATGGAAAGTTACTTACGTAGTTGTCCTTGAATATATCAGTCTCGTTATGAAACCCGTTTGTGGTACGGATATTTATACCAAGCGAAGTGCAGGATATAGAGTCGCACGCCCTCTTGATTAATGTGTGAGCTGACATTCGTGAGATCGTGGCCCCCTGCTGCAGCGATCAGTGACGATTGATCGTTTATATTTGACAAGAGGTAAATTTGATAGTAATAATAAATTGCAAATTCAATAAAAATAAAAAGTTAATATGAATAAAAACTGTAAAAGATCCCATACACTGATCGAATCCCCTATGTGAATGTGCGATACAACAACTAAGTATACACGATCCTTCACCTCGGGGGCTCGAAATACAGGCAGATACCAAACGATTCACTCATTGACTACAAGGGAAAAATTCGGTTTAATAAAGTTGTTCAAAACTAACACATACAATAGGAGACACTATATATTATCTATATACTATTAATGTTAGAATATGGCACCCAAGCACTAAAAATTTAACATGCGTAACAGATCTGTTTCTTATGACTGTCATCGCCCATCATGTCCAGTCATTGACTACGACAGTAACGGAATGAACAGCTTTTGTTTCGCCTCTGTGAGTGTCGCTGATGCGGAAATATAACCTCTTTCTGAAGCTTCCAATTCAACCTACCAATACATCTAGTTCGGAGATTGACCGGTTCTTGTTTCCCGGCCGGTGAACCTGCGTTAGTAGGTTTCTGTTGAGTTAACTAATATCATTGGTTCATCTACATTATCTTGCTATTGCGACCCCGAAGTTCCAAGTTAAATCGTGTGTTTGGGTTCAATATTCTCGGCACGCTTTTCAATCAATTTAGGGTTTTTTGGTAAGAAGACGGTTCAATTCGACGGAACGTTGCATCGTGCTACGTTTACAGGCTATATGTGACGGCGGTGGCCCTGCTCGATGTGTCCCCAACAATTGCTTCCGTGCCTTGATTTCATATGAAGTGCCGCTTTGTATATCGATGAATTTTGTTGCCGCGCCGAGAGAACAATCCGCTCGATTTGGATGGAAAAATACTCGAAGAATATCTGAGCCTTTTACAGACTGCACGCACTTCGCTCTCTCTGGGACATAATAACCCAGTCTGCTAACGGGGTCTATTCTCTCGCAAATACGGTAAGTCGCAGGTGATACGTTGGCGGGGTGTCTCATACCAGCGATTCGAGGGATCCGCTTGGATTGCCACCGAGCCATGGGGCCGGAACCAGCCGGCGTTATAACTCCAGAGAGCGTGGTTAAGTGATGCCGAATATTCAACATTTGGCTGTCGAGAGAAGGTGGTGCGAGCCCCGCACCGCTGAGTCCTTAAACACATATATACCAACAACACACACACACACACACACAACACACACATCACACCACACACACGAGATGGCCTGAATCCGCATTAGTGGCCACTTGTCCCCGACATGTCGAATGCAACCTGGTACTCACAATTGTCGCATCACGTTGTGCACTCGTACTTATTCATTCTTCTTCAGCATGCACACCCCGTACGTACTTATTCATTCTCTTTTCAGTGTGCACACCCCTACGTACATATTCATTCCTCTTCAGTGACGCGCACCACCCGCACGTACTTATTCATTCCCTTCAGCGCGCACACCGTACGTACTTATTCATTCTCTCTTCAGTGTGGCAACCCCTACGTACATATTCATTCCCTCTTCAGCGCGCCCACCCGCACGTACTTATTCATCCTCTTCATAGTGTGCACACCCCTACGTACATATTCATTCCATTTCAGCGCGCAACCCGGTACGTATTATTCATTCTCTCTTCAGTGTGCACACCCAACGTACATATTCATCCTCTCAGCGCCACCCCGCACGTATTATTCATCCCTCTTCAGCGCGCACACCCGCAATACTTATTCATTCCCTCTTCAGTGCGCACACCCGCATACCTTATTCTATCCCTCTTCAGCACCACACCCGACGTACTTTATAATTCCCTCTTCAGCACGCACACCCGCACGTACTTATTCATTCCTCTTCAGCGTGCACACCCGCAACTGCTTATTCTATCCTCTTCAGCACGCACACCCGCACTACTTATTCATTCCTCTTCAGCACGCACACCCGCAGTACTTATTCATTCCCTCTTCAGCACGCACACCCGCACGTACTTATTCATTCCCTCTCAGCACGCACACCCGCACGACTATCATTCCCTTTCAGCACGCAACCGCCATGACTTATTCATTCCCTCTTCAGCACGCACACCCGCAGTACTTATTCATTCCCTCTTCAGCACGCACACCCTACGTCTATTCATTCCTCTTCAGCGCGCACACCCATACTACTATTCATTCCCTCTTCAGGCCCGCACACCCTACGTACTTATTCATTCCCTCTTCAGCGCGCACACCCGTAATGTACTTATTCATTCCTCTTCAGCGCGCACACCCGTACGTCTATCATGTCCCTTTCGCGCGCACACCTCGTATTATTCATCATGATCCTGGATGCCGACGTTCTTCACATCATAGTGCTCCTCACTGTTGCAACACCTCTGCATCAATAGTGCGCCTCACTGTTGCAACAATTGCTATCAATAGTGCGCAACACTTCTAGAAATTCCCTCACCTGCTGCAACACTGCGTATCATAGTCCTTACTGTGCAACACCTTGCTATCAATAGTGCGCCTCACCTGTGCAAGCACCTTGCTATCAATATGCGCCTCACCTGTGCAACACCTTGCATCAATAGTTGCGCCTCACCTGTGCAACACCTGCTATCATAGTGCGCCTCACCGGTTGCAACACCTTGCTATCAATAGTGCCGCCTCACCTGTGCAACACCTTCTATCAATAGTGCGCCTCACCTGATGCAACACTGCTCAATAGTGCGCCTCACCTGTGCAACACCTTGCTGTCAATAATTGCGCCTCACTGTCAACACCTTGCGTATCAATAGTGCGCCTCACCATCTGCAAGCACTCTTCCTATGCGCAATAGTCGCCTCACCTGAAAAACCGTGCACACCCTTGCATCAATAGTGCGCTGCACGTCACCTGTGCAACCCTTGCTATCGATACGTGCCCTCACCTGTGTCAACGAACCTTGCTATCAATTATAGTCGCCCTTCACCTGTGCAAACCTTCTTCAATAGTCGCCCACCGGTGCACACCTTGCTGATCAATAGTCGCCTCACTTGCAACACCTTGGCTTCAAATATGCGCCTTCACCTGATGCAACACCTTGCTATCAACAGTGCGCCCCTGTGCAACACCTATGCTATATCAATAGTGCGCACATCACCTCGTTGCAACCCTTGCTCTATCAAATAGTGCGCACCTCACTTGTTGCAACACACCTTGCATCCAATGAATGCGCCCTTCACGCTCTGCACAACCTTGCTACTCAATAGGCCGCCTCACCTGTGCAACCTTGCTTCAATAGCTGCGCCTCACCTGTTTGCAACACCTTGCTATCAATAGTGCGCCTCACCTGTGCAACACCTTTTGCTATGAATGGCCCTCACTGTGCACACCTTAGCATCAATAGGCGCTCCACCTGTGCACATGTTGCTATCAATAGTGCGCCTCACCTGTGCAACACGTTGCTATCAATAGTGCGCCTCACCTGTGCAACACCTTGCTGCTGGTTGCATCAGTTTGGAGGGAACTGCTGTGCCATCGATGTGCTGCGAGAAACGTTCGATAAGTGTGAGTTTGTGTGTGTGTGTGTGAATGCGAGTGCGAGTAGAGTGTGTGTCCAGGTTGTACACGTGATCGGACAGCACGTGGTTCCGTACACCGTTACCACGTGCGGTGAGAGTTCAAACCGTGCGGGGTAACCTCGGGGGTTCCAAGTATCTGGTGTACCCGGACGACTACAATCGTACCGGCGTGTAGACCGGCCTGGGTCCACGGCAAGTAGTTGGAAACCCGCGCACGAACGGACCCATTAAACACCACAAACCACAACCACACTCATTTTAACCACCTGCTGCTGCGATGACGTAAACATTGGATTATATCGTTTGTAAAAACGAACAAAGAATGACGCAGGTAGCCTCATGACGTAGGTGCGCCGAGATAGTGGGCGCATCGTGGAGCCGAATGTGTGAAAACATCGGAAGACCCTTGAAGATCGAGCGAATCGTTTCCCAAAGTTTCTCCAGCGATGATCGCTTCCATTGCGAAACACACGGATCGAACCACTCTGCCGGACCTGGG
>CM068959.1:9102774-9150201 GCA_035128595.1 Eptatretus atami | reverse complement strand
GGCTGAGCATGCGGGATTCAGTGCCACTGTGGGTGAGGCAGAAACTTGTAACTTATTCGGGGTTCTTTTGATAACTTGCCTACTCTTCGCACAACACACCGTATGATCTGTAATGTCCACCGACAGCCAACGATGGCAGATCGGTCCAACCTCCTTGTCGTCCTGATGGATGGCAACATGCATTGATACTTGATCCCTGAATGTGAAACACCAGGGTGGTATTATAGTTGGTCGAAATTTGAGCCCAGGGTGGACAGTTGAACGGTGAGTGCGCCATACCTCTTGGCCAGGGATGAGCAAACCAAACAAGAAGAGCCATTTTTTCCCCAAAATTCCATCAAAAACGCTGCAATCTTAGGAGCTGCATTGGTTGAAGCCCCTACTTGAATAATTGGATAAGGGTCGTACACGAGAGATGTGATGCTTCGGTGTGTGTGTTTCCTAGAGTGTCGTGGAGGGGGGGGGGGGTGCCACAGTTAGTCACATAACACCGTCAAGCAATCGTGTCCAATCTGGAACTCCATTTACACTTTCCAAGATCGTGAAGCATTCAGGAGAATATCTCAGGTGGAACTGCACTTATCCCTATTTTGTGCTACATATTAACCTGTATGGCTTTCATTTGAATAAATATTCTGCATTATAAACATTTCACAGTTGTCTTGTGCCTACCAGATATCATGATTGTGCACTGAATAAATCTTTTCGGAGATGTTTTGTGTTATTGTTAGAGGGAAGGCCATTTTGGAGTGATATGTTATTGGAGTCACATACTTTTAGCTGGGGGGCGGGGGGGGGGGGTTAGCAAAGTAACACCAGGCATCACGGAGCAAAGGGGCATCAAAAAGGTTGCGTAGTTTGTGTACGACCCCTAACGGGACAGAGATACACACACATCGATTTGTAATGCAATACATGTTTACTGATCACAAACCTTTTACATATTCTATTTCCTCACACTTTACACATTATCTCTCCCTCTCTCTCTCTCTGCCCTCCCTCTCGGGGTACCATCATGCTGGCTGCTTTGCCATCTCCTTCAATAACCTCAGATGTTATCTGGCCCCAAAGCTTATCTTACTTTGCCAACTGAACAAATAATGCCAGGAGATGGGACAACCAGGTTAACGTCCATCCAAAGTTAGCTGTAACCTGTCAGCGCACCAATCGGACAGTTTATAGCAGTTTCGGAAATCGAACTCTGACTAGATAGCTACCGGTAACTGTGCATGCTGGCTTTCAAAAAAAAAAATGGCAGGACTGAGTCGATCGACAGGCGGTTGTAGGTTCTGCGAGGTTACGAGATCACTCAAAACGGAAGCACGAGCCCCCTCCTATCGGATGTAAAACAAAACTCATGTCAGAACAGCTGTACACACAAATGCACAATAAGATATGTCGAGTAATCCACCGGCACATGTGCAGAAATTTCAATATCCAGTTTCCACAAAACTCATGAAACACAAACCAAAATCAATCATTGAAAACAAGCATGTAATGCTCACGTACGACCTGATGGATCCATCCAGCGTGAACATGGAAAACAAAGCATTGCGACCATTATAGTACTGAGGAACAAAAAAAAAGAAGGGTCGGATTGCAAGGAAAAAGGGGGTTCGATCGACCGGGGTCAGAAGCAGCACACATGTCCTTAAAGAACCACAAGGTAGCGCAACCCTCTCCAGGCTATCCTGCCAGCCCGTGAAGCAATACATATGGATTTTATCAACTGAAAGCCGATAACAGTATGTCTACCACCATGGAAAATGAGGTGCGGCTGACGTTTCGAGCATGAGCCCGTCGTCGGAGCAACAGACGATTGTTTATCTTGTTCGCCGACAGAGCTTTCATCGATACCGGTATCCCATATTCCCACTGCTCAGCCGTTGTGTAGTTTGTCAACAGCACATGCAAATGCGGGACGTGTCCGAAAACTTCTAACCCAGCCGTCACAATCGGTGTCGCGGCGTTTAAAGGTTACGATGAAAGCCTTAAATCTATTTACTTTGTGACATTTTTGAGTGTCACGTGAAACGCCGTTGGTTGGCATCGTCGTTTGACTTTGACATTGTGCAGCGTAATTCCTTCGGATGGTTTGAATGATTCCCATCGCTCAGCTGCACTCGTACAAACACTTGTCATTGACATATAGGCGTCTCTCAGGTAACCGTACAAAGTGGATAAAGAGTGTGACCAGAGACTAAATTGTTTCTTACACCGTTTGATGGTGTGTTTGGAAAATGTTTCAATGTGAATCGTCCTGCAAAAGATAACTGGCCGTCAATTCGGATTGTAGGACGACATTTGTTGCTTTTCTGAACCACCGCATGGATGTTATCTCTGCAACGAAGGCTTGAGGCTGCTGAGGGAGGTATGCAATGGAAGGAGATTGATGGTTTGCTTGCGAGTGCTGTCCTTGGCAGAGTTGAACGAAACTAAAAGCAGAGAAAGCCTGAAAGTTAAGCTTGTACAAAGACAGGCCTGGTGAAAAACCTGGCGTGAACTTTGGGGAGGGCTTGGAAGAGGTGGGGGGGAGAAGCCGCACCATGATTGGTCTTGATCTGAAGGTAAGTGTGCGGTTAAGTGGTTTGTCATCGTAAGGATCAAGAGACGATCCATTGGCTAAACACCCAGAAAGATTCAATATTCATTGATTGCCATGACGTCGTAAGACTTGCAGGACAGCTTAGAGGTACGCGCGTTTACCTCTTGTCTGTGTAGCCTGGTTTGAATCCTGACCCGGCTATAAACTGCCACCTTGGTGTTTCACATGCTGGGCGAGGCCTTCCATCGGAAGGATGTCGAAGCCAGGACCTGTCTGTTAACACTGGTCTTCGATGGACTTTAAAGATCCTTCAACCGTTGTCTCACGAAGAGGAGGCGAGTCATCTCCGGGACCTGAACAAATGTCAACTTTCTGCCACTTGCAGTCGAGAATTCCAGCGTAATTGCACGATGAGCATTTCACTATGCAAAATTCGATTGCAATTTATTTGTGATCTCTGGAACACCTCATCTGCTGGTTGCATCATTTTTTGGGGGGTATGGGCATGTCGCCGTCAGAGTCCCTCCCATAGATTCGTTCACTAATTTTGAACTCTGCCACTCCGCCCATATGGTTGTCCTTTATGCCCCTTGCAGATGAGAGCGGAATCTGTTTTATCAACACCATCTCTTTATTATGCTTACCTGTACTTGGTTTGTTGTTTGTTATTAGATCTGTAACGGAGTACACCTGTCATTGTTTCTCTGGTAAGATGACACATACAGACGCACCATGCTGGTCCATTAGGATCGTTGGAGAAACTTTCTGGACAAGTCTCACACTCTCATCCGTCTCTCTGAAAGGACCGCTGGTGAACCTCCCATCTAAATTTCTTAATCCTCTTCAAGAAGTTCAGTCACTCAAGCTTTGGGGTCTCACTATCATCCATGATCCATGATCTCTCTCTTGTGCAAACCACATATCTCCGTTATCCTCCAAAGCCGGTCTCAGCCTGGGCATCCTCTGTCATACAAAGTCCTTCCTTGGCACACCTGAACTCCTATCCACCTACAAGGCGTTCATCCGCAGCTTGATGGAGTACCGCTCTCCCACAGTCTGCCAATAACCACCTTCTGGTGAAAATCCCAATATCCAAAATCTTTGCTCATCTCCACTCATTCGTCCCTCTTTTTTTTTTCTCTCTCTCTCTCTGTCTTTTTTTGTTTCTCACCTATGTAACCATCTTCCCTAACGGCTCTTCAATCTCATTCTTGCCTCTATGACTTGAAGACTTCTATTCACCACCACCCCGGTCATCCCCCATTCGCACCATGATCTTTTCTACCTCCGTTAACCCACTCCAAGCCGACCTCTTCCGATTTTCCCAGTTATTCCTTCCACTTCGGTGATTGAGAGTTTGCTTGTGTATCTCTCTTGCCCATCACATGCATCCTGCCCCACTTATCATTTCCCCCCACATCCTTTATTTGTTCAAGTCTCCCTCTATTTTGTCCCTCAACCCTGGTGTTGCTGTTTCCCCCCCTCTTTCTTACTTCTTCCTTTTGTTCTCATGTTCTCGCTCCTCTGCAGGCTTTCACTGTTACCCACCCCCCCCCCCCCATCAAGCCTGCGCAATGTTGCCAATATCCATGTGGTCGGCATCGGTATCAATCCAATTCCAATTTAAATTTATCTCTTGTTTCTGCTGAAGCTACCTTCCCAGAGAGACCATTGGATGGATAAACCACCCTCTCAGTGGAAGTCAAATTACCCCTGCCTGATTACAATGTCACTGTCAAATCCTATTACTGTGACATATGCAGAAAAAAACTTCTGCACTTATTCTGTTGATGCCCTTCACTATCTTAAACATCTCAATCATCTCTCGTAATCACCTCCCTTCTCATATATAAAGTTCTGTCTCCTTCAACTGTTCTTTATAGGTGAGTATAGCTCGTCCTCAAATTAATCTAGTAGCTCCACGCTGAACCCGATACGTCCTTCCTCAGATGTGGTGACCATAACTGTACACAATATTCTGGATGAGTCTTTCAATAAATTATTGTACAGTGTTAACACTTCTGCTTTTGATTTATAAATGATCCCCCTGTGAATAATACCCCAAACCCATTATCTTTATCTATAGCTGCCTGGCACTGTGCTACCTGCTTACCTCCCGTATCGATTACCACCCCCAGATCCTTCTCCTGTGTGACACGGTCCAAAATTACTCCTTACATCCTGTAATCTCTATTTTCATTATTCTTTCCCATCCCCAACACCTTACACTTGCTCAGGTTAAATTACATCTGCCAGTCTTTTGCCCATCTATACAAGTATCAATACTTTTCCTGAATCTCATCACCATCCCTCCGATGGCTACCTTCACTGCAAGCTTTGTGTCTTCAAAAAAATTGGAAATCCAACTCTTAAACCCCACGATCCCAATCGTTGATGTAAATATGAATAATTACGGTCCGCGAATGAGGTTGAACAAATACGAAGACAAAGACTGACAACGTCACAAGATTTGAACTTTGGAATAGCATGGCAAGACTACTACGACACGATGATGAGTATCATACTCTACTCTTTACAAAGCATGGTGTTTGCCAAAGCAGTTTCTTAGCATATGTAGCTTGTGCCATCTGATTTGCTTGCGCCGCTTGGTTTACTTTGTCCAGGTGGTTTGCTCGATCCAGGTGGTTTGTTCAGAACGCTGGTGATAACTCGTGTATACTTTGTGAGGACACCGTGGCTTCTATAACGTCCATCAGTTAATGCTCACAGACTGAACACCCAGCTTTAACATCCATTCGAGGGACGGAGTACTTTGTGATGTACACCCTTTCTGTGATGCACTGATCGGACGGTTTATAGTCGGGTCGTGAATCAAACCCAGACGAGACCGTTCGAAGGCAATTGCACAATCCCGTCACGCTGCGAAGTTCTGCTCATAACATCCCCTATCTCATTTCAGCCCACTACTCTGTAACTTCACTTGACTCTTTCCAATTAATTTCCCACCTATGTTTTTGTCCCCCATGCTCCCTCCCCCCCCCCCAACTCTCTTCTCCCATTCTCACATCCTCAACCCCATCCAGATCCTCTTCCACCACCTCGTTTTTTACACCTTCACTCGTAATCTATTCTTTCTTCTTCTCAATAACATGCTATTTTTTTTAAAAGACAACCACCAAATATCCCACAGCATGTTCTGTCCATTGTGTAATGTTGCAGTAATAAGTCCATCCAATCATGCAGGTGCTGGTTGAAAAAATACTGCAATCAAAACGCTTCTTGCAAAAACAATGTAAATGTTTCCCATGCAGTGTTCAAGTACAAGTACCGTATTGTGTACAAGACTTCAATTTAAATAAAATAGTGAAACTAAAGATCATTTATGGAATCCCAGAAGTTTCACGCTGATTGAAGCAGTCTCGTACGTCACCCTTGTACGCCGCCTTATTTAACATGCCCAAGTACCGTACTGCAAAAAGGAAGGGGTTTTGGGAGTGCAAACGAGGTGATTTGTGTTCCACAGTGTTCCAAGTGTGTAATTAAATTTAAATAAATTAAAGTTTGTAAAGGTCATGTAAATAAATTTTATTCTGGGTTTTACCGCCGTCGACGGTCCTTTAGAGCGCCCTATCTAACACGTTACATTTGTAATTCGTGCCGGTTGTATGTGTCCATTATAACATCCTTCAAAACAGTTGTATCATGTTCTCTACATGTGGTCATAAAAAGAGGTGGGGAGAAGAGACTTTCACAATATACTTGTGTTTTAACTTAATATGGTCATTGTCACCTGATGTAGACAGGTATCTTTTTAAAAAAAATTTAAATTTTTTGTTTATTTCCATTAAATAAGCGATTATGTCTGATCTCTTGATTTCATAATTTTTTGCTTATTTTTTGAGTTTGTTTGTAATAACATGAACCTGTCCATTCTCTGTTTATACCTTACCTGTGCAGGTGATATTTAGGGTCCAGTGATAATGGCAGACACTCTTCAAGAGGTCCAGCTCACTGAAGCTGTCCCTCTGGTCAGAAAGGATTCTGCACCGGTGAGTGTTTGAAAGCTGAACCTATTGTGTAGCTGATAATGTTTCATATACTCGGGGAGTTACACGTGCCATTGGCACTAAGCGTTCACACAATGAAGTGATTTATTTATTACCTCTGCCACCGAAGCTATTTTAATTTAGTCCTGTGGCTGATGTTTTCCTTCGAGGAAGGTAGTCACAATCATGTGGCATCGTTCGTCTTCAATAATTGAGCAATGTATAAGTTGTATCAAAATCGTTGCATGGGATGCGTTGGGGGGGACCACTTTGAAGCATCTGAGGAAAGAACATGATTGGATGAATATAAGAGAGTTTGGCAGCTCTGAATTCATAAAAAAAAAAAAAAGGATGACAAGAAATGCAGCTGAAAGAATATGTTTGTACTTCGTTGATTGACCTGTCGTGCGGATTGCTGGGGAGGGACAACGGTAGAGGAAGACAATGTAGCAATGGGTGCAAAGCCAATAAAAATGTAGGATAAGACCATGAGATCTCTGGCCTGATGTTGTAATTTAGCCGAGGTGTCGTCGGTAGCTTGCCTCCTTCACAAAAGACACTGGGGGGATCTTTAACGTTCACAAGAAACCATTGCTGGCAGATGGGTCTCGCACGCATTGGGATTCAAACACAGGCTAGACAGCTCAGAGATCAATCTGCTTACCTCGAAGCTACCCAGCCCGCCCATAAGTGGTCTCAATGACTGTGACACCCTTAAAGTGTAGCTTCATTAAAAAAAAATGAAATGATGCTTTGCATTTGCAATCAAGATTGGGGGATGCATGAAATATTTAACAATTCCCGGTTCATACCCCAGGGGGTGAAGACTTAGGGTCACGGAGGTCAAAACGGGGGGGGGGGGGAAATTAAACTCAAAATTGAAATTGGACAATCCTGATGGAACTTTTTGCCACCTTTCAACTTTTCTTTAGGTGGGAAAGTGTGGGGATTTGTGATGGCGTGCCATCCAACTTCGTCCGTATTGATTTGAAAACCCTGCGACGTCAACAATGCAATGCATTTGTCAATGTTCGCCATTGACATGATGATGCAACCAGCATAACCGATCGCTGATCGGATTGCAGTCGAATGCACTTTTGCTAGATCTGAAATATGATGAGCACTTTTGCTGTCACACAAAAGCAAAGAGTGCGTTGTTGAGGTGAAATAAGTTGTGCGGAGGTTTCCCCAAACCGCGCTTTTGGACGTCCGTTGGTGTGCTCGGTGAACGATGACGCAATGTGTGCACACACGATAACTTTTAGTCCAACAGTTACACTTCGCACAATTGCTGCATTCAGTGTTTTGGACTTCGCACAGTAAGTGCAAAATTTATCACTGCTCTCGGTCAGTGAAAGGGATCTTGGACGATCACAATATGTTTGCCTTGTTTGCTGTTTGTTTACCCTCTAGCCCTTGTATAAAGGACAATGTCGATCAAAGCAAAAGTCTGACACGGTGACTATCAAAGTAAGTGTCGTCACGGATTCAGACCTGTATGTCCCCCCCCCCCCCCCCCCCCCCCGAGATTACGAAATCTGTTTTTCCCAACTGTTTGTCGATATTTCCTTAATTTCACCCCCTCCCCTCCCCCGATTTTGGATTTTAATCTTTAATCTGTCACAGGAACACGACATCGATACAGCTTATGGAAACTTGCACGTGACGGGCATGGGGTTGATAAGGGAAACCGGCCCGCCATTGTCACCTACCATGACATTGGTCTGAATCGAAGTACGGCGATTAAAAGGGACTCTTTGTTTGTCCCTCTCGCCTCCTTTGCATGCCAAAACACATAAGACTGTGCAAGGATGTGTGTGAGGTAAGCGAAATAGGGGTCCAGCACGAAACGGGGGGGGGGGGGGAGTGTGATTCTGGCACAGCGATGGACTGTTTGGTGCCATTGGTACAATAGGTTTGAGTCTGTGCTGACTGCTTCCCGCATCCTGGAAGAGCGCTTGTGTCCATCAACTCGGTCAGACACCGGCACAGCCTTTTATTAGCTGGTTTCAAACCCGATTGTCCATGCTGATGACCTCAGGTTGACACACTTTCTCGTCGCTGCGATGTGCCTTACTGTTTCCTTTGGAGCGATCTAGGGATTGCGTCGCTCCACCTAGGAGACCAATAAAGCAAGTGTTCGAGTGGCTATTACGATAAGCGTTAACGGTTGAACACTTTAGAGGGACCGTTAAACAACAGACTGGGAAAACCCTGTGGAAAGGACTTGCAGTTAATGTGTATTGCTGTTTGAAGGCCGAGATCATCGGTTTCATGCATTTCCAATCCGTATTTTTCACCTCTCTAGATAAGACCTGCTTTGATGCTTTGTTTGCGGATGAGGACATGCAAGAGATCATCAAGCATTTTTGCATTTACCACATCGATGCCCCGGGACAATACCCAGGGGCACCTGCTTTCCCAGAGGGGTAGGTCCACCTCGCATTTGATACCTTGGTATGAGTGGTGCAGCTTTACAGGGATCAAAAAACACACATTGCAGGCTCAGCTTTGTGACGACGACTATCTGGTCATCTGATTGTATTCTGTTTTGCCTTTGTGTATTGTTGACGACGTACGACTGGAATCGGTTGGAAAACCATCAGCGGAATGTACACCATGTGGTACGCATCTTAATGCGGCCATTTTTGGTTTTACGTCGAGATGAACAGATTCGCTTTTCATTGCTCCCTCTGGGTATAAATGAATCATACCTGTACCTAGTCACCTGTGGATGTGGTGTCGTTCCTTGGCATGGTATTCGTTTGAGAGCCAAACATGTTTTTCATCCCATCGGATGAATCTGAACGAGGAATTGTTGTCCGGACGCAGATTTGAATGATCCTTTCTGACTATCGGATGTGAAGACCGTGGTGCTCGTGGTTCTCACATGTTCCTCCGCTGCTGTTGGAACCATTAGCCGAGAGAGGACAATACTGCCGTCGTGTTTTCATTTTGGTTTGTCCAGAATGCTCATCGCAGGTCACTTGACCATTGAGCTGGCAATGGTTTCACATGAAACTGAATTTGCTTCAATCAAAACAGTTGAGCCTTTAGTCGCACGTTTGATTTGGAAATGATTCTCATTATCCCACCGTTATGAGAGATACGATGAAGGTGAACATCGATATCGTTTCAAAATGTGCAACTTTTATTTTGAATGGTTTGGCACAACGCATATGTTGTGAGTAATATGTGATTTAAAATTGCTTTATCAACTTTACTTTTCCTGTTTAAATTGGCACACAGGTATCAATACCCTTCAATGGAGCAACTGGCAGAAATGGTTCCAACAGTCCTCCATGATTTGGGGTGAGTATGAGTTTTGTTTGTGCTGCATGTGTGTTCACGCGTGTATCTTTACAATAAAATACAGACACAGACACAGACACGACACGGACACATCCCAGCACCTGTTTTTGTGCTGCTTTTGTTAAAACCACGGTATACCACAACGGCACTCGGTAGTACGCATACCTCTGCTAGGCTGAACAGTTTGTTTTGTATCCCTCTGACAGGCCGGATCTGCATCCGGACCATAACCAAAATCTAATCAGCTTGTGCTTCTCACCTCCCCAACTAATCCACAAAGTTTTATCATAATCCGTCCATAACCCTTTGTGATATCATGCTGACAGACAGACAGACAGACAGACAGACACACAGCCAGGGGTGAAAACGACCTCCATCCACCTTCGGTGGCGGAGGTAAAAATGTGGAGTAGAGAATCAAAACTAACGAGAAAGCATCTCAAAATGTAAAGCCCATCTGTGTCTGCTTTGTACTCAAACTAAATGATGAAAACAATAGCTTAAAAAAAACAAGCTCAAATGAGCTAAGATCCTCGTCCTCTTAATGATGACGTCATAAAAACGAATATGACGTCATTGTGATGTATCAGGTTTGCGATAAATTATCTGTGCTAATGCCCGGCTTGATTCCCGCAAACAAAATTCAAACAGCTTGCCTAGTTTCGGAGATAATGGTATAGGCGATTTCCATTAGCGGCGATGTTATGACATCAACCTTTTTTCTAGGAGGAATTTTCAAAATCGGAGATGGTTGCCGTCTGTGCAGGGTATTTTTACATATATATGCCAAGTTTCAGGAAGTTTTGATGAAAACTGTAGGCTGTGAAACAAAAAAGTCCACAAGAAGAAGATGAAGAACAACAACGTGAGTAAGACTTGGAGATCCTCCACGAGGATCTAAAAACAATTGTACATTTTATTCATTGGTGTTATCCACATTTTGTCATCGTAAAGGTCTGATGTTTGATGAAGATTTGATGACAAAAGCTCAAATAGTAAATAATGTTATTGCCTGGACAGACACACTGAAGCTCAATAGTAAATAAACAGTTTAAAGGGAAGGCCCTCCATGTAATCGGCTTTTCCTCCAGCAACCACATTCCCGGAACTCCTCTCCAAGGCAAAAAAACAACAACAACCAAGGGTCTCACGCTTGGTGTGCTGCGACCAAGTTGATGAGGGCTATTTATAGTTACTATGACTTTCCCCTATGATATATTGACCCAATCATTGTTTTTTTTATCAGTATTCTCATAAAATGTAGGTTTGTTGAAATATTTAATGACAAAAGCTCAAACAGTAAAAAAGTGATGGCATAGACAGACGGACACACACTCACACTTTCAAAACCCCCCATCTCCCACTGCATGGTGGATGGGCTAACAAGGAGCACAGCTATGGAACCCTCGGCCTATTGCTTACAAAAGATTGTTGTGCATTTCTCAAGTTCCGATGTGATTCTCATCAAATCCGATGAAGTCGGAGATTTTTTTTTAGTTCGGGCGACTATCAGCATTAATAAGTGACAACGATGCTCTTTCTACGACAGCAATGGTGTTCAAACTGGCTGATGAAATTGTGTAGCCGTGATCTTAAAAATCCGATGTGAAGGAAACAACGCAATCAGGAGTGCAAAGGAAATATCCAGACCAGAAGGGATGGCAAATAAACATCCATCTAATAAATAAAATTTGTCATTTGTCTGGCTGTCTGTATGTTCGCGTTTTTTGCAAAGATGTTCATACTGCTGGGCCGACAACCACGACATTTGGCACGCAGACCAAGTCTGACCCAGGGATTGTCCTAAAGGAATTTTCATCCACCACCTCAGCCTTTAAAGACCCCATTGACCCCTAACACCCTTAAAACCTGAAGATGCTTTTCACCCCAAAGACTCACAAGACCCGAAAAACCCTTAATATCCCAAAGACTCCGAAGACCCATAAGACTCTGAAGACCCTGAAGGCTGTCTGTCCGTGCAGCCGTCTGTGAAGCCTTGTGACTATATGTCTGTTAAGTATGTACTGTTTGAACGTCAGTTGTACCCGAACACCATGCACATCTATTAATTACATACTATTGGAATGTACCTTTTAAACCTTTTGACCCCTTAGATCTTTGATGACCCTTTAAACCCCCAAACTCTAAAAAACCCTCAAGTCCCCTCAGACCCCTTCAATCAGTGGGGTTTTTTTTTTTTTCCAAATCATTGCATATTTATTGCAGGTTATTGCATATTTATATGATATGCATATTCATTGCAGAGGATAAAATCCCCAGCTAAATAAATCCAACAATGTGTTTGAAAAGTTCGATGAGAAGATCGATGCTGAACAGATGATACCAATTTCTGAATGCTGGGCACACTGAGTGCACATCGCAGTTCGTCTTCAACACCCAGTCGGTTTCTTGACTTCGTTTTCACTCACTGGCACTGAAAGTGTGCTCTCACACCTGTATGTGGATCCAAATGCTAATAAATTACGAATAGCGATGTTGAAAAGTCTGCGGTACGATTCAGTCATGGCTACCCAAAACACTGGCAGTGGTTCTGTCTAGAATTTGAGCTTCGCACCCGAATGTTCTTTCAGAGTTGCAAGTTCGGTCTGCGTCTGGTCGTCACCATCGGGTATCGCCGTTACTGGCGATCGGAAAGGATCCCGCATGATGCCTGCCATGTCCGTATCCGTATCCAGGAAGTATCTTTCAAATTCAGTTTGTATGGGCTGCCACATGCTGAGAAATCAAGTATCTCATCTTTTCATTACATGTTTCATCGACACCAGTCATATGCTCTAGCATTGCCGTATTTCCCGCCTCAATTTTACGACGTCAGTTCTTCAGCTTCTCGATAAACACCCGGAGCTTATCAGCGAAGTCGATCACCAACTTATCCTTGCCTTGTAGTGTGGTGTTCAGTTTGTTCAACTGCCCAAACATATCAACTCGGTCGGTTAGTTTCTCATTCCATTCTGGCTGATTCCATTCAGACAGCAAATCCTTCTTCTCTTGAATATCAAGGAATAGCTGTATCTCATCTCTGAGCTCAAAGACTTCGTGAACAACGTTACCTCTGGACAGCCAGTGAACCTGTGTGTAGAACAGCAGACTTTCCTGTTCAGATCCACATCTTGGCACAGTTTCTTGAACAGCCAAGTGTTCAAAGCACTCGCCTTGATGTAGTTGACCATTTTGATGATGGTATTCATCTTCTCAAGCAGTGGCTGGGGAAGAGTTTTCTTCCGAAGCTAAAGCCTGTCGGTGAATCGTACAATGGACAAACATTGCATCGGGAGCTTTTGCCTTTACTAAGGCGTGAAATCCTGACTTCGATCCTGGCATGGCAGGCGCACCGTCTGTACACACACCACATACTCCCGCCCAGCTCACTCCTTCCTCTTCACAAAAGCACGACACTTCTTCCATGTCATCTTCACCTTTTGTTGTGTCTTCCAGTTTATGGCAGAAAAGAAACTCTTCTTTCAAATATTGACCCTTAACATAGCGAACAAAAACCATGAGTTGTGAGCAGGACGAAACGTCAGTCGACTCGTCAAGCTGGATGCTGAAAACCCTGGCATCATTTATCTGCTCTATTACTTGATCTTTAACATCGTTTGACATATCACATATCCTACGCTTCACTGTGTTGTTGGACAAAGTTTCTCGACGCTCTTCTCAACGAGCATCAGTCTCACCATTGTCTTCGCACATGGCAGTATCTATTCTTCACCGGTGGTATGCGGCTTCTTTTTTGTGTGCAATCTCGAGGGATACGAGGTAGGATGCTTCGACAGTGGCTGCCTTTTGTTGCTAGAATGGTCCACTTGAATCACGGTGTTGGCACTTCAACCTTTCTTGCTGCCTTTCGAAATAGGATCGGTCCCGACCAACGTAGTCTGGGTGCTGAGACTGGAGATGTTGTTTAAATTTACTCAGCTTTAATGACATGGCAGCCAAGACCTTCAAACAGATCAAACATTGTGGTTTTACTAATCCCCTTCTCTTTAATATTTGTGAATCCAGAGTCAACGTAACTCAAGATATCCACGTTTTTTTTTTGTTCCCCCCCCCCCCACTTGCCATTCCTGGATTGTCTTAGCGCTGCAACTTGTAGTCATTGGCTGCGGTGTTGGCTTGTAGTCATGAGGCACACCCTCGATCCCGGCCCATGTGTTGAAAACACGGCTCTGATTGGCCGATAGAAGCCGCCCGTCGATTGGAATTCAAACCCGGAAGTGCCCTGAAAATTACTCCAAACTTTCACGAAGGCCAAATTTCTGTCGCAGCAATCACCGATAAGCATGTAAATCAGAAATGCAACGTTCCTCCCATTATCTGTGAGATTTCAGGCCTCTAAATGTGATCTCGTCAAATCACGTAGCTGCGAGAATCCGCACAAACGTGGATTTCAATCGCCTGGTGCCAGGGTATCCCCTGGGGCTGAGGTCGCCATGGGGCGTGTCATGTCACGTGTGCACCTGACGATTGCATCATTTTCCGGGAAACTAGCTGCTTCTGATTCTGAGAACTGCGATTGAAACACCAGTCCCGTCCCCAGAAACACTGGAGACAAGGGTGAAGAACGACTAGCCAAGTGTTTGGAGGTTTATCCTTTCCAAGTTTATGCATGGTAATGGAAATGACATTGATATTTTTTTTTTGTATGATTGTCAGGAACGCTCATTGCCCCCAGGGAGAAGCCAAATTACCCCCAGGTTGGGAATCCTGGCCTTAGACCTTAACACCATTTAGACCCCTGACACCCTTCAGGCAGATTAGACAGCTTGGACCCTTGACCATTTCGAGCTTTAAATCACTTGGACTTTTTAGACCATTTTACATGCTTGAGAGATTGGACCCTTTCAATTCCTTCGACACGAACTACTCTTGGAATGTACCCTTTTGACCACCTAGAATTCCTTTCAAGCACACAACGCACAAACATCTACAGTCTTCTTGCAAAACATAGACTATACTTTTTTTTCCCAGTAAGTAATGTGCAAACTCGACCCACCCACAACACAAGGTGGATACTCTATCTAATATATAAAGAAGAAAGTTTGTTTGTTTGTTGATGCATTCAGACCCTGCAGGAACCTGTGTGACCAAACTTTGCACGGACTCCCCTTTCATCCAGAGGAAGGTCAATGGCATTATTTGGAGAAAAAAATTTACCCAAGATAATGTATGTACCCAAGTCTTGTGCTTATACACTGCCTGGGTTTTTCCCCCCGAGAGTGATTGAGTAATATGTATTGTGAAGATCGTATGTTGAAGTTGTCATGATTTGTTGTCAACAACACACATTTAATTATTAGAGTCTTTCATTGGATTTCCCTCGGCAATGCCGGGTACTTCAGCTAGTTTGGAATATAACTCACCATATGAGGAACATCCTCTTCTTTACTCTCAATGTATGGCACCTGGTCCTGTCACTGTCTACTCTGTTGAATATTTCATTTGTACTTATTTTATCTCTACCTTTCATTATCTTAAACATCTCTATCATATCACTGAGTAACCGCCTCCTCTTTTGATTTATGAATGATCCCCCTCCGAATACAACCTAAAACCCTATTTGCTTTACCTATAGCTGCCTGGCACTGTGTACGCGTGCTTACCTTCCCGTATCTGTTACCACCCCCAGATCCTTCTCCTGTGTGACACGCTCCAAAATTACCCTTACATCCTGTAATCTCTATTTTCATTGCTCTTTCCCATCCCCAACACCTTACACTTGCTCAGTTAAATACCATCTGCCAATTTTTGCCCAATCTATACAAGTACAATACTTTCCTGAATCTGATCACTACCCCCCCCCCCTCTGCTATCCACCTCACCTCCAAGCTTTGTGTCATCTGCAAATTTGGAAAACCTACTCTTTACCCTATTATCCAAATTGTCGAGGTAAATAATGAATAGTAATGGTCCGAGTACTGATCCCTGAGGTACCCCGCTACTTGCATCCTCCCAGCAAGACATTCTCCACTCACGCCACTCTTTGCTTCCTATCACGAAACCAGATTGCAATCCAATTAGCTACCGACCAGCCACTCCACAAGCCCTCACTTTGGCTAACAACCTCCGATGCGGTACTTATAAATGCCTTCTTGAAGTGTAGATATACTATATATACCACTGCCTTTCCCTTCCACCCAATCAGACACTGCTTCACGGAACTCTAAAAGATTTGTTAAACAGGAACTACCTTTGGTAAACCCATGCTGACGATCTTTAATTAGTTTGTATTTATTTAAATGGTTCCTCATCTGGTTCTTATTAATGTCTCCAAACCTTCCCACAATTGGTCAAACAGGTCTATAGTTTCCAATTCTTCTCTGGATCCTTTATTAAATAATGGGTTTATTTGCTACTCTCCAATCCTCCGGTACTGTCCTGACTCCAGGGAACTATTGGAAATATCGTTAACATTCACTTACCTGCCAGCCACCTCCTCAATACTCTCAGGTGCATATTATCTGGACCCGGAGCCTTATCTCTCTCTAGATTACGTGTTTCTTTACTTCCTCACTCCAACCTGGATCTTCTGTAAAACCCTTCCTCACCTCCTCGATAGATACTCTCAGCTATTGGTATTCTCCTGACTGTTCTTGTGTGGAAGTTGAAGCAAAATACCGTTTAATAAGCCTGCCATCTCACTTTCATCACCAACCACTCTCCCGGTGCTATTCCTCAATGGGCCCACACTGGTTCTAGCCTGTTATTTTCCTCTGATATACTTAAAGAAACCTTGTTGTATATGTTTAAAATATTCTGAGCCATGTCCTTCTCATACTCTCTTTTGGCTTGCTGAGTTATTTTCTTAACTTTCCTCTGTTTACTCCGATAGTGATATAAATCTAACTCCAGTCCTGTTGTTTTAAACCTAATAAATGCCTTCTGATTCTCCTTTGTAGCGTTCTTTATCTCACTGCTCAACCACCCTGGTCTCTTTCTACTTCTAGTTTTACACTTTATTAGAATGAACTTACTCTGCACTCCACACATTTGGTCCTTGAAGGTTTCCCATTTCTCTGATGCTGATTGTCCTGTTGTTAGAGTCTCCCAATCTACATCACCCAACTCTCTCCTCATACCCTCAAAGTTTGCCTTCCTGAAATCTAATAGCCTTCCTTTACTATCCTGAACTCTAACCCTGAACAAAGTCTTTGCACACACAATGTTATGGTCTCTTGATCCTAAATGCTCCCCTACCTCCACTTCCTCCACCATATTGGGATCATTACTTAAAAGGAGGTCTAACACTGCACTCCTCCTCGTGGACTTGTCTACATACTGGGTTAAAAAACAATCTTTGAATAAAACTGGGAAATCCTCATCTACTCTTCCCTTTCCCTGTTCCTGGACCCAATCTATGCCTGGCAAGTTAAAATCCCCCATAATCATCACTCTTCCCTTACTACATGCCCTTTTGAATTCTTCATGTACTCTTCATGTACTCCTCCTTCCTCCTCTCCCTTCACACCCAGAGTCCTATAAAAGCATCCTCCAGGTATCTTACTGTTTTTACAATCTCTAATCTCTACACATACAGAATCCTCAACATTTATTCCTTCCTTAATGTCACCCCTTTCTCTTGACGCTGTCCTTTACCCAGATTGCTACTCCTCCTCCTACTCTCTCCTTCCTATCACACCGATACACCTTGTCGCCTTCTAATCCTGTCCTCCAGGTGCTCTCCTCCTTTAACCATGTCTCACTCACTGCAACTATATCGTACTCCTCGCTATCTATCTATGTATGTTTGTATGTTATATATATATATATATATATATATATATATATATATATATATATATACACTACACACCCAGACCAGGAATCAAACCCAGGTCCTCTGGTGAACTATACCAGTGCTCTGCCATCTGAGCTATCTTGGTGACCCATGGGCTGCGCACGCAATTTTACATATACATCCAGTGCCTTCAGAAAGCATTCACACCCCTTGACTTTATCACATTTTGTTGCTGCAGCCTGAATTTAAAATGGATTAAATTTAAAAAAAAAACATTTTTGTCACCGATCTACACAAACTACCTTATAATATCAAAGCCAAAACATGTTTTTTCGAAAAAAATTTGCAAGTTTATTAAAAATGGAAAGCTGAAATGTCTTGCGTCAATAAATATTCAACACCTTTGCTATGACACTCTAAATTGAGCTCAGGTGCTTCCAATTTCCTTTGATCATCCTTGTGATGTCTCCACAACTTGATTGCGGTTCACCTGTGGCCAATTGAATCGATTGGACATGATTTAGAAAGAAACACACCTTTCTATACCAGGTCCCACAGTTGACGGTGCATGTTGGAGCAGAAATTCGACCGTAGAAGTCCAAGGAACTGTCCGAAAATGTGAATAGAATTGTGAGGAGACATAGATCAGGGGAAGGGTATAAAACAATTTCTACAGTGTTGAAAGTTCCCAAGAGCACAGTGAGCTCCATCATTAGGAAATGTAAAGAATATGGAACTACCCAGACTCTTCTTAGAGCTGGCTGTCCGACCAAACTGAGCAACTGGGCAAGAAGGACCTTGATCAGGGAGATGACCAAGAACTCAATGACCACTCTGACAGAATTATAGAGTTCCTTGGCTGAGATGGGAGAACCAGCTGGAAGGGCACCAATCTCTGCAGCACTTCACAAATCTAGGCTTTATGGAAGAGTGGCCAGACGGAAGCCACACCTGAGAAAAAGGCACATGACGCACACCTGGAGTTTACAAAAAGGCACGTGGAAGACTCTGAGAGCATGAGGAAAACACAGCTCATTGCCCATGTAATAGCATCCCTACCATGAAGCATGGTGGTAGCAGCATCATGTTATGGGGATGGTTTTCAGTGGCAGGGACTGGGAGACTTGTAAGGATCAAGGGAACAATGAATGGAGCCAAATACAGGCAAATCCTTGAGGAGAACCTGCGTCAGAGTGCAAAAGACCTGAGACTGCGGTGAAGATTTACGTTCCAACAGGACAACGACCCAAAGCACACAGCTAAAGCAACACTGGAATAGCTTCAGAAAAAGAACGTGAAAGTCCTTGAGTGGCCCAGCCAAAACCCAGACTTGAATACCATTGAGAATCTGTGGAAAGACTTGAAGATTGCTGTTCACCGATGCTCCCCATTCAGCATGAGAGAGCTTGAGCAAATCTACAAGGAAGCATGGGAGAAAATCCCCAAATCCAGATGTGAAAAGGTGAGACAGACATATCCAAGAAGACTCGAAGCTGTAATCACTGCCAAAGGCGCTTCTACGTAGTATTGACCCAGGGGGCTGAATCCTTGTGTAAATTAGATATTTCTGTACTTTATTATTTATTGATTTGTAAAAATTTCTAAAAAAAATTGTTTTCACTCATTATGGGGTATTTTGTGTTGATCGGAGCAAAATTTCTTAAATTTAATCCATTTTAAATTCAGGCTTTAACACAACAAAATGTGAAAATGTTGAGGGGTGTGAATACTTTCTGAAGGCTATATTACAGTATATCCACGCACTTGGTGTGCAAATCATTAGGAACACCTTCCTAATATTGAGTTTCACCCCCTTTTACCCTCAGAACAGCCTCAATTCGTCAGGGCACGGACTCTACAGGGTGTCGAAAGCGTTCCAGATTTGTTTGCCCATGATGACTCCAATGCTTCCCACAGTTGTCAAGTTGACTGGAAGTGGATCTCTACTCTGAATAGCTTGGTCCGTCTCATCACCCAGATTCCCAATTTGATTGAGATCCCAACCCCAGATGCCCAACCACTGGCCTGCCGTTGGCTGGGTGTCCTTTGGGCGGTGGACCATTCTTGATGCACACGGGAAACTGTTGAGCATGACAAACCCAGCAGTGTTTCAGTTCTTGACACACTCAAACAGGTGCGCCTGGCACCTACTACCATATCCTGTTCAAAGACGCTCAAATATAATTTGGCTTGCCCTTTCACCCTCTGAATGGCACACATACACAATCCATGTCTCAATCATCTCAAGGCTTAGAAATCCTTCTTTAACCTGTTTCCTCCCCTTCATCTGGACTGATTGAAGTGGATTTAACAGGTGCAATCAATGAGGGATCATAGCTTTCACCTGGATTCACCTCATCGGTCTATTTCATGGAAAGAGCAGGTGTTCTTAATGTTTTGTACATTGAGTGTATATTGTTTGAAGAATGATCTTTAGGGGTTAATAAAACTGTTTAGTGGAATAATAGTTATTTCTTAGCAATTGTTTAGATAAGCGTGATGTACTGTTTGTGCTATAGTTATGTGTTGTGCATGTACAGTGAGATGTTTGTTTTCCCTACTTGACTGTTCTGTCCTCCCATCTTCCAACCCCTGGCTGTACATATTTTAAATGTTCTTTTCCTGTATTATTGTCGAGTGCATGAACGGGCCCGAAGATAACCGTTCAGAAATCTGCGACTTTTGTTTTGTTCGAGGGCGGGAATGGTTAAAACAGGTTTATTTACCGATTCTTCTCCTGTGTAATCCTTCTCCTGTGCCATTTAATTGTTAAATAAATGTACCTGTTCTCGAGGTTTGATTCTGCTTGTTGTGGTGATCTCATTTGGTGATTTCAGGATTGTCGGATGAGCTGGCTCAATCCGGCTCCGAGCGCTCGTGATCTACGGTTGCTCGGCCAGATTACGAAGGTTGCGAGCGTCAATCGGCGCATCACTCAGTTAATTGCACAGTCCCATCGAGTATTGTAACGTGATAAACAGGTCCGGGAACTTGCTCGGCGCTGTGGACTTGGTTGTCAGTTGTGGTCATTTAGACATGACCCGCGGAACTCGAACTGGGTCACTGGAATCGGCCGCAGCTATTAATATACATATATATATATAGATAGCCAAATACGCATTCGCCCAATTATATTAACATTCTGCAGAGAATGATGCGACATAACTGGTATCATAAAACATTCCCCATAATGGAAAATGGAATAATTCCATAGCTACAGGAAGGATGGGAATGCAACCACAGAACTGTCTGCTCATTATAGTTGAGAAGTGTTTTTTTTGATGGATCAACATTGCTGGCCTGGTGTGCCACGATGAGGTTAGGGTATTCTACATGCAAAAACGGCCAAGCCAGATTTGGAGTCAATGAGTGAAGAACCCGTCCTTTTCGCGCGGGTTAATTCCCCCCAGAATCACAGGTGGGTTTTCCCCCAGAATTTATGTATTTTATTATGACTTGTAGTACGCCCTCCGACCAGGAGGCACAATACGATACACATTTACATCGAGAAGAACTGGGGCGCCCCCCCCCCAAACAGACAAGACTCACAAACAGACACTTCTCAAATTGTAGTTTGATGACTACACTTGTAGTTCCACCGGTTTGACCATTAATCATCTGTGATTGACTACTACACTTGCTGCTGTCTCATTACTACTACTACTACTACTACTATTACCTCAATGGCCACAATTATTCCCACATTATTGTGGGGTTTTCCAGGGGAAGTTTTTTGGCCCAAGTCTTTCACGAATTGGTTGGTCAGGCCTGACGTTTGACGAAGTAGTTTGGGTGCAGGAATTATTAATTTATTCAGGGTTCCAGCGATAGCTGTACTACTCTTCACGAAGCACACCATGGGATCTTTAACGTACACAAACGAATGTCGACAGACGGGTAGCTTGTGTATCACTTGTGTGTTCATATCCTCTTAAAAAAATAAATAAATAAAATCTTTACCCCATAGATGATTGAACCTCGTTAAGTAACCACCATCACGTGTGCCTCAACCCAGGGTGAAAAACATCATTGGAGTCGGAGTTGGGGCCGGAGCATACGTGTTGGCATATGTTGCTGTAAGTGGCAAAAAACACACACACACACGTTTTTTTTTTATTGACCTTACCAATCAACTATTTTTGTGTAGGTCTATAAAGGAACAAAAGTTGAAAAAAAGATTCTACCTTTAAACAAATTCATTAAACACGATGCGATTGCCACATAAAGAGAATCTATGAACATTCAGTACAAAATGGTTGCTTTTAGTTTTTTTAATATGACAGTTGAGTGAGGAAGTCACGAGCGAAGGATTGTGAATTTACTACTATTTTAAATTTAAACTATGATGAACATTTAAAGTGTGTTTCGTTCATGTAAATGTGAGTGTTGTGTGTGTATTTTAACAATTCACCCTTTATCTGTTGTGCTACAAAAACAAAGCCATGTCACATCGTAGCCATTGCTGCAGAAACTTGAATCGGCAGGTACCGTTTGCTGCACAAGCAATCTACCTGTGGTCACACTACCAAGTCTCAAAGGAGACATCCTGTCAGGCCACTGTTTGGGGGTTGAGTCCAGAAGCGCGGTGCCTCCATCGTCCATCAAAACAAAAAGCATGACTTGTCTAACTGAAGCTTGTATCTTGAACTTCCTCTTGCCTCGATGTTCTACGTGATACCATTCCTGAGATTGATGGGGTCCAGTTTGAATGGTCGACTTGGTCTTGCCGCGTTGATGACTCCTTGCAGGCAGAAATGTGTTCAAGCATTGATCGACCAATGTTTCCCTCTGGCCTTGTTGCTGAAGTCACGTCGGGTTATTAAGGCCCTGTCTTCGACATTGCAGAAATCTCGCTGTAGGTAGAGATTTGCCTGTTCTGCTGTTTCCCCATTGGGTTTGCGTTAGACGCACACAAGTTGGAGTAATAATTATATTTGTATAATATTACTGGAAGTGTCTGCAACTGTATGTAAGTGACGTCATTCAATTCTAACCAAATAACTAAGGAGCATATCACGTCGGAACCCAGACGGCTTGGCTTGCTGTGCTTGCTTGGCCTTTGTCTACACGGGTCAATATTTAATTATAATCACAAGTCTGAACAGTAAGAGGGATTGGCAGGTGAAGATGTGATGTAAATGGGTCGATTTCAGTAACAGAACAATTACGAGGAAATTTTAAGAGTGAAGACCCCAAACTAACGTGTGACGAAGCACGAGGTATTTGAGTCATCTCGTGTTAAAATTGTGAAAATTTCGGGAGGGATTTTTGCTATTTCATGTAGACACTTGATTGAGATAAAAACGCCAACAAGTTGTGCTCATGACGTTGTGCCAAGAAGCATGCATACATGGGGTGAGCTCCAAGGATGAGGTCGTAAATAGACGTGGGATGTGACGTGGTGTCTGTGGGTTATCGCTTGAAAAGTTTGGAGCAAAACTATGCGCTGGGTGAAGCCAGGAAGGAAGGGTGTTTCACAGGCAGTTGAATATCGGGATGAATGAGAGGAAATGGGCAGAAAAATTTGACTTGGGCAAAGAGGCCTTGGGGGATTGGTCGATAATTGTATTGCACTTGATCAAGCTCGAGGGATGAACAGCAGAGAGGGGCAAGGGCAGCCAAACCCAATAAGTAGCAAAAAACAAACAAAAACACGCACAAGGCTGCAGATTCAAATTTTGAATGGGGCGGGGGGGTAAGGTGCGGGTGGAAAGGGTTAGGGGAATTTGAGATGGGTCGAGTATTGGGTGCAGAACGTTTACAAAATGTACGTAATACATAAACACATTATGGTGTGTGTACGTGATGTTCTGCAGCTTCATTACCCCAGCTTGGTTGAGGGTGTTGTTCTTATCAACATTGACACTTCTGCCAAGGGCTGGTTTGACTGGGCTGCTTCAAAGGTAACTGATACACCACCCTCCCCCCCCCCCCCAGTTTGTGTCTTGTCTGAGTTCTTTATTGCTATTCATCCATTTCACTCCACACAGTGTGTGTTGAATTGTCCAAATTGCATCCCTGGTAGTCGGGTCGGTGTTTGGTGCTTTTCTGTTTTCTGTTTTTGATTAGTGGGAGTTGTTGCTTCTGCCTCCGTTTTTAACCGCACCTGCTTCATTTTCGCTCCTTTTATCCCAGGTATTGTTGCTTCTGATCACCCAGCGTAATCCTTTTCCCCTCCTCATGCCAAAAAAATACAAACAACAAAAAACTCTTCTTCACTCCCAAAAAAACTCAACAGCAACAGGAAAATTGAACTCGATCTGCCATGCACAATTACTCCTTCATTCCCATCCCTTCTCCTTTTCAATATACCCAAACTGAATAAAACGTTTCTTCCTTAAAAGCTCTTGATAACATTAAAAAAAAACAAGGACAAATGTGTCCTAAGGCAGCGTCCTGAAGGTTTTGTCGGCTGAAAAAAAAACAAAAAAAAAACAACTTCCGATGTTTCGTCACATGCCTTGATTAAGCCAATAGCGAGACCAGTCAGAGTGTATTTACGTATTTACGAAATATAATGTATTTACGAAATTACAATATATTAAATGGAATAATCTTTAAATAGTAACGTGAACTTTTTGAAACTTTAAAGCAAATGTCCGAATATATTTAAAAGTTCATGATAGACGCTCTCAAAAGGCACCCTTAATGCGAGGATGTGTACAAGAGCTTAATATTTAAGGAGATCCGGATCGTGTATATAAAGGAGCCGAGTCCTAATATAAAGGTTTTGTCTTCACAAGAAGAAGAACAAGAAGAAGAAGAAGAACAACAACGCCGAGCTCTCTATGAGCAGCGTTCACTACGCAAGACGCTGCTAAAAATACTAGAGCGCTTATAGAATACGATACCCCACGCAGTGTTACTTAAATTTTTTTATAAAACTGATTTTAACAATCGTTTTTAAAAATCCAGAAGTTTAGTGCTGTTGAAGTAGTCCAGAAGCAGTCGCGAACACCACCCACTCCTTTGAACCTTTATATGAAATGTAGAGTACTACAAAACTGGAGGTTCTTGGTAGTATTATTACGAGCGATTTGTGTTCCACAGTCTTCAAGTATATAATTAAATTAAAATGCATTAAATATTGTAAAAATCAAATTAATTTAATTCCGGCTTTACCGCCATTTTACCCAGTGTCTGATCCACCACCCTATCTAACACGTTACATTAGTTTTTTGTGCTTGTTGTTTGTGTCCTTTCTAACATCCTTAAAAACAGTAAGTTTCCTGTTTGGAATGAGTTTCAATCTTGTTTGACTGCCAGACAGGAAGACAGAGTTAAAATTATCATCTCGCTCCTCTCTGCAAGTGTGCGATTGGACAAATTTAGAGACGAAGTATGTTAAACGGCAGACTTGTCTTCTTGTTCATGTTCCGATTCGTGTTCAAAATATAACATTCAATTTACACAAGTTGTTCCTCGATCATAAACTTATCAAACGGATGGAAATGAACCAATTATCCTGCTTTTCGCTTTGCGCTTTGTTCATCCAGCCTCCTCTCACACCTCCAGCGCCATTTTCCTCCATTCCTTCACCGAACATTTTTACCACCCCGTCCATGAGGTCTGTCACTGTATATCCAGTTTGGGAATGCTAAGAAGTCCATTTTGCAGAGTTTGTATGCACATGACAAACAATTCCCCTTCATGTCCATTTATGTTGTCAAAGCCCTCCATGTCAGTATCCTCCCCCTCCCCCATCTCAGATGCTTCCCCCTCGTCCCACCCTCTCTCAGCTTCCCCCCTTACACCCCCATTCAGCTTCCCCCCCCCAAACCTCACCTCACCACTCTCTCCCCCACTCTTCCTTTGCTCCGATCGGTTCATCTGATCATGTGCTTGTGAGGGTCCACACCTCTCTAGCTCTCCTCAGAGAACAGCGTCAGCACCAGTGAGTCTGGCAGTTCACTCAGGCAAACTGGTAGGGACTGCAAGCAGCCATTGCACTTCAGGACTGGTTTCCTATATCCACCACCCCTGATATTTACTCAGCACGGGAATTCTTCCATAGAAACCAGCTCTCCCTCATGCACGGATTAATCCCATCTCATCTTCAGTGATCTTACTCGTCCTCCCGCCCTTGATATTCTGAATCCTGTGGTGAGGCAGTTGTCCTGAATCAACTTGCATTCTTCTCCTGGAAGGCAAATCCGACCGAAGACAACCTCAGGTAATTCCATGAAGCCTGTAACATGTGTGTCTACACTCAGGAGAGCCAGAAAATAACATCTGTCCAATCTCAAGAATGAACTTTCAAACTTGTCTCCTCCTTCAAAGACCTTTTCACCCTATCATTTGCCATAGGTCATATTCAATTGCTTGGAAATCATCCACCATCACCGCATTACATAAAAAGGTGCAAAAATGGTTCCCTTTAATTACAGACCAATCAGCTTGCTTGCAATCATCAGCAAGGTCATGGAATCCATCATCGCAGTTGATATGAAGTCATTCCTTTTCTCAAAAGACCTCAATACAGATCACCAATTTGGTTTCGGACCAGGTCTCTCTACCTTGGCCATGCTGCTTCTACTCACCCAACAATGGATGGAGGTCCTCAATGTCAGACATGAGATCAGGGCCGTCTCTCTGGACATATCTCATGCTTCTGATACAGTCTGGTATCCTGCCTTGGTCTCCAAACTCTCTGCTTATGGCATCCAAGGCCAACTCCACACGTGGCTTACTGACTTCCTGTACTCTCATAGCCAATGTGTGGCTCTCAACGGAATCCTTTAATCTCCTCCTCCTCCTCCTGTCAAGGCTGGAGTGCCCCAAGGCAGTTTTATAGACCCGATCCTATTTATGATCTTCATCAATGATCTCACCCACTCTGAAAAATCCTTTTCATCTATTTGCTGATGACTCCACCCTCTGCCGTAACATCCCCCCTCCATCAGATAGGAAGGCTGCAGCCTCTTCTCTGTCTTCAGTCATTGACAAAATCACAAGATGGCCAAACACTTGGAATATGTCTTTAAATCCTGACAAATCTCACACTCTCACTATCTCTCTCTGAAAGGACCGTCTGGCAACCCCTCACCCCTCCCCGACCCCTCCAATCTACTTTCTTAACAACCCTACTTTCTTCAGTCATTCAAACTCCTGGGTCTCACTATCGGCCATGATCTTTCTTGGGCAAACCACATAGTAGGTTGGGCAAACCAAAGCCAGCTACCGACTTGGCAGCCTCCATCATTCAAAGTCCTTCCTTGGAACACCTGAACTCCTATCCACCTACAAGGCCTTCATCCACAGCTTGATGGAGTGCTCTCCGCTCTGGGCTGGCTCGCGTGCCTCACACCTTGCTTAGCTTGATGCCGTGGAAACTCAGGCCCTCAAGATCTTTGGAACCACTCACGATCAGGCTGAGTCGATGAGCAAATCTTTCACATCATCGACAAGTTGGTGTCTGTCTTCCACTGCCTCCTTTCTGGTCTTGCACACTCTGCTCTTTCCGTGCTGTGTCATCCCCCCCCCACAAGTTTCTGTAGAGTTCACACGGTCCGCCAGCAACACCCTTCTCGTGAAACGACCGAATCCAGGATCACTTCACCTCCACTCATTTGTTCCTCTTTTTTCCTCACCCATTGAATGAACTTCCACATCTTCAATCTCATTCTTCCCTCCAGGTCTTCAAGACAGCTGTCCACCACCATCTCAGATCGTCCCATTCCAACACCATAATGTTTACTACATCCCGTTTAACTACTATAATTCCCAGTTTTTCCTTCCTCAGAATTTGCCTCTGTATCCATCTTATCCACCCCCCCCCCCCATTTGTACCCGCACATCCCTTGTTTCATCTCTGTTTATTTCGTCCCTCATCCTGCTGTTGGCATCTCCTCCCCCCCCCACTCCTCTCTTTCTGCTGTTCCTTTTGTTGTGCTGAACCCTTGTGTGTTCTATCTCTTCCACGAGCCTCGACTGTATCCAAAAAATTGAATATGAACACCCATATTGAAAAGGAATGCCGTTAACTCCAGAAACTTGTGATCAAATTGGAACACAACTGGCTCGGTTGAACCCATAAACACAAACTTACTGTATTTTCCGGTGTATCAACCGCGGCCGTGTATTAACCGCACCCATGTTTTTCACCCTCAAAAGAAATGAATATATTGATCATTTCATTTTCTGATCTATATCTAAATACGTTTGAACACGAACTTTGTACGGAACAAAATGATGGAGGTATCAACACGCTTACTCCCATGTCCGCTTCATTTCGTCGAACAGTCTTATTCTCATTTTCAAGAAGTTGAAGAGAGACTTGAGGATACCAATGATTGTTTATTTTTCTTTCTTATTTTTTAAATATTGTAAATAGTATTATTATTCTTCCTAGAAAAAGTGAGAAAAGGGATTCACACCGGTATCACACATATTTCTATCGGATCAGTGGCCCTGAAATGGGCCGTTTGGGTTTGATGAAGCTTTTCAGCTCAACCCGAGGAAATCTTCATCGATGCTTTCCTCGTCGAAGATGACATATAACGCTTTGTCCAAATCGGGGTAGAGCAAGTCCACGCCACTGTCCACGTCCCTGTCACCGTCATTTGCAGCCACCTCCTCCAAAATGATGTCGTCCTCTGTGCCGTCCATGTTGTTGGAGATGTAGCATTTCACAAACGTTCACTTGATGACGGTATCTCCTCCCACACCTTGATGATCGTGTTGTAATCTGCAATATGAAGGAAGCAGGAGAAATGCCACAACGCCAAGGAACATCAAGAGCGATCCGTTTAATCCACCAGTCCAGCCACGAACCACTCCTCCTCCATCCGCATGATGACGTCATGCTGTGTTCCGCAGCACACGTGATAGCATATTCAATATAATGTACAATGAAGCTAAACACCACAGATCCAGCTGAAGTTCATCGGAAGGTCGACCTTTCTCATCCTCCCGCTCTTGGTGTCAGTCTTCTCCCCACTCATTATCCAGTCGGACCAGCAGCGACGCAGCCCGTCCTTGAACGGCTCGTCGATGGACACATCCAGGGGCTACAGGGGTGATGTCATCCCGCCTGGGATGATGATGACGAGATCGGTGTTGGTCCGATGAAGCAGCGCATTGGTGTCGTCGGTCATCTGACAACTGAACGCATCCAGGACGAGCATGCTCCGTCGTCGGGAGAGACCGCCATCCAGCCAACTACTCTAGACCGTGCACAACCAGTCCTGGACCAGTCCCTCTTCTATCCACCCCTTCTGCTGCGCACGAACAATGATGCCTGCTGGAAACTTGTCTTTGGGCATCGTCTTCCTCTTCAACACGACATACATGGGCAGCTTGCCACCCTCTGTGGTGCAGGCGAGCATGACGCTGAATCGGTCCTTCTCGTGCCCAGGAGTATTTATTGTCACATTGCGTGCAAGCTTATTTGAGGGGGGTGTTCCGTGATTAGACTCGAGCTATCGTGAATAATTCTTCTTTTGAAGCGAGGACAGGTGTTCTACTTCTTCTTTTGTGTTTCATGGCATTTTTCGAGCCACGAGCCTCTATCTACGCTGCACACCTCAACTCCGGGTGTCTCCTGGCGTTTCTGAACGTGCCTTTATTTAATTTCCACACATGGTTAATAAAATGCTGGACAAACTCTTAACGTAAACCGATTTTCAAAATTTAAAAGGCAGAATTGAGCTTAACAGCAATTCTGACTTCTACAAAAGTGTTCATTTGGAATGTACTTGAAATTCAGTGTTGATCGTTTTAATATTATATATATATTATATATATATATTATATATATAATTATATATATATATATATTTCTTATACCCGTGTATTAACCGCAACCCCAACTTTGACCTTTTTGATGATAGAAAGTGCCGTTTATACACCGGAAAATGCGGTAACCAAGATTGACTTGAAAACCGAGACTCCGAGCGACGGAATTAAATTGACTAACAAACTGGAACTGGGCCAATCCATGGTCATAACGAACAGTGAAACGCATGGTCCCAGCGTGCACTTTGGGTTTGGCCATACCACGAGCTTTAAATTATCCAATCGGTGTTAAGATAACGGGAGCGAAACTTCCGAAAGCACAGAAAACAGTTGCAAATGAGCGACCGACGCCTTTCATTCAACAAATAACATTCCTCACCGTTCTTTACAATTCAATATAAATTTGGTCACGTGTTTATTCATTTGGCAGTAAGTCGCAGGGCAAGCGGGGAGCTGTGACTTGTTCTCCGTCGCTACCTGCTTTATAACATATCTCCATGCTCACCTCTCGATGAACTTTCTTTTGTCCTCAATTACTTCTTATTCAACCTCTAGGTTTCCGTTTAAATATTATTGATAACAGAATGTACTTCACCCCACCCACCTCCAACCCTCTGCCATCCTACTCCCCCCCCCCCCCCCCCCATCATTCCCACTCCCAATCTGGTCTCATCGCACAACCACCATGCGTCTCTCAAATTACTGAAATATCACACTAGGCCAGCAGTTGAGCCAACTTGCATTCCTCACCAGAGAAAATATTTGGGGGCACGCTCGATGCACAATGACGTGACACCTGTACGTCCGTACCGCGATCGTGTAAATTACCCGTGTGACGACATCGCTCGACATCTACCGAACGACCGAGTTGTTCGTTTTGGAAAAGAGTTGCGCTAACCAACTACTTGTATGTTAAAAGGATGGCGAGTCAAACCTGAGCCAGTTACCGGAGCTTGACGAGGTCGTGTTGTCACCTGCTCGCTTCCTTGCACTCGTTACACATTTGTGTTCCAGGTTGCCATTAAAGTGGGGTTAAGAAGGTCGATGGCCGATTTAATTTTTATTTTACTGTATTGTTTTTGTTTATTTATTTTCTTTGCCACTTCCAGTTGTCCGAAATGACACACACCATCGTCGACGTGGTTCTGAATCACCATTTCACGCAGGTAAGCTTGTCGATGTGTTTCCTTTTTCTTTTCTTCTTCATTCGACGTGATGCCTTTGTATATGAATTGCTTTTGTTGATTTGTTCGTTTAACTGTCGTCCATTCGAAGTATTTAAATGCAGGATTGATGTTTTGAAACTGAGTGCCATTTGATGATTTTTGCTCTCAATCTCTTTGCCCTGGAAGAGCATTTTGAAGCAGAGTGTTGACGTGGCAGCCGTAACTCCAGGGCATCGTTTGTTGGACTTTTTCAGACAGAATTGCATGAAAGCAGTGATCTCGTACAGAATTGTCGCCGGCATGTTCTTCAGGACATAAACCACTACAACCTGGCATTGTTCTTCCGGGCATACAACAGGTATGCGAACTAATTGTGCCCTTTCAACATGCGGTTGGTAAAGGGTAGTTACCGTATGTTGGGAATGGCTTTTCAAATTTGTCTTTTTTCAGCTTTAAGGAGGGAGAGGAAAGACTGACAATTGCAGGTGAATGTCAATAGCCACAGGCAAATTCATCCACTTAAAAAAAAGAAACCTACTATTTGTGTTACTAGCAAGATCCTGTGTGTTTGACCCTGGTCTTCTTCTTCGTTTGTATGTAGCACAGGGCTGCGGGTTGGCATCACTGGTGAGGGTGCGGCTTTTCCGCTGATGCAGTGCCCTCTGCTGGTTAGAGCAGGAATTTGGAGTTTGGGCGGGGTGCCGGTGATAGCTCGCTTACTCTTCGTGAAGGGCACCGTGGGATCTTTAACGTCCACCAATGAATGCTAGCAGACGGGATGCCCAATTTGACGTTCATCCGAGGGACGGTACACACATTGATGAATCGCCCGCCCTGCCTGTGAAACACCGGGATGACAGTATATAACTGGAACGGAATTCAAACCCAGGCTAGACAGCTTAGAGGTGAGTGTGCGTACCTCTAGGCCATCCTGTCAGCCCTAACCCTTAGTTGAGTAGTGTGATGATTCAAAATGGTCACTTGCATGTTATACATGCCTTTAACATTTGTTTGTGAATATATTTTTGTATTGTTCACCTCAATGGAAACATTGTTTGTCCATTCCTTGACCTTTCTCTGATTATGTTCATTTCTCAGTCGCAAAGATTTGGAGCTGCAGAAGGCGTCGCCGACGAGTGCAAACTTGAACACCATCAGGTATGAGTGCTTGTTCGGAGAGTTGGTGGCGATCAAAACTCTCTGGCTTTGTTGCCAGTGGTATCTGTGAATGATGATTTAAACAAAGAAATGATGTGATGTGTACACCAGAACATAGGGCCAGATTTATAACAACAGCAATAACAGACAGAGAAGTTTAAGATGATTAAGCGTGTCATCAAAATAAGTGGAGAATTTTCAGTATAATGGACAATGAGGAGAAGACGGGCCGCAGGCCGAGAGTAAAGAAGAAGAGGAGAGTTAAGACAGTAGTAAGGCAGGGGTCTTTCACTCAGAGTAGTTGATGCATGGAATGGTCTCCCTGGAAAGGTAGTGGCAGCAGTAAAAGTAGACAAGTTTAAATTATAATTTGATAGTTACCTGGAAGTATTGGAGTTGGAGTGTTCCACAGATATTGGCAGGAAGGATAGGTAGCTGACGTATGGATGGTTGGATGATTGGATACCTGTATGGTGATTGTGATGTCTCCGTAAGAGTCATGTCGATAGGTAAATGTGCGGGTTGGTGTTCGGTAATTTGTCACCCGACAACTGTCTTCATACCCCCCCCCCCCCCAAAAGCTATCGTAATAAAAAAAATAATACCCCGAGTATGTGCCTGTCCCATCCCCATTCCTCACCGCCCCTTCCCGTCCCCTTCTCTCCCACCTCCTCCACCAGTGAAAATAAGTGGATAAACTGTTATGTTGGATTAATGTGGTGCTGATAAAGCACAGGCATGATGGGCCAAATGGCCTACTGTTTCAAATATCCTTGTAACAACACATTTTGACAGTCTGGCAATTGTTTTTGACTGGACTTTGTAATGTAGAACTTTCCTTTTTTTTGGTTTTAACCTCTGCCACCGAAGGTGGACGAAGGTTGTTTTCACCCCTGTCTGTTTGTTTGTCTGTCTGTGAAGAGGATGTCTCAAAAAGTTTTGGATGGATTTGGATCATACTTGCTGGAGAGGTTGGGTGTGTGAGAAGGACCAGTTTATTAGATTTTGGTGAAGATCCGAATCTGGATCAGGATACGAGATATTAAAATTTTTTTTTAAAGTGATTCTTCACCATTGAGAAATAGGGCCAAAAACGATACATGTAGCACGATATCTCAAAAAAGTTATGAATGGATTATGACAAAACTAGGTGGATGAGTTGGTTAGGTGACGAGAACAAGCCAATTCGATTTTGGTTCAGATCCGGCCTATCAGTGAGATACAAAATGTAAACTGTTCAGCTTGCGGAGGTACGCGCTCTAACGAGTGCCATTCTAGTTTAACACTGCAGTTGATTTAAATGTTCAATGAAGGATGTTGGTTAATTTCTCGTGCTTTGCTAGGTGTCCTGCACTGCTTGTGGTGGGAGACTCATCGAATGTGGGGGATGCCGTGGTAAGACTTGCCTGTGCCCTCTTTCTTTGTCCTTGTTATTCTGCTGATAATCAAAAATTAATTTGTTTTGTAAACTATATTTTGATTTACTGAAACGATATTTAAGTGTTTAAATCGCATTTTAAATGGCCACAGCGACCCCACTCTGCAATAGTGAGATTGCTGAAAAACAATTGTGCAATTTTCAGGTGGAGTGCAATTCGAAGCTGGACCCAACCAAGACGTCTCTTCTGAAGGTTAGGGAAGACCTTTCTTTTGTATCAATTTTCACTCATTAATCTATATGTTTCTAAAATGACCAGCGTCAGTGTGTCTGTCATGCTTTATTTTAACGGGTTCCTGTTGTATAATAATATTGAAGAGTCCCAAGTGGGGCAGACACTCATCTCCTAATGGAGGGTGATAAAGGAGGGCCTTAGGGTTCTTTGGGAGTCTTAAGGGGTCTTTTGGGTCCTAAGGGGTCTTGAGGTGTAAAGGGTCTTAGGATTCTTGGAGTCTTAGGAGTCTGAGGACTCCAGTCTCTTGGGGGTCTTAGGGGGTCTAAGGGTTCTAAAGGGTATTAATGGGTATTTGAGTTCTAAAGGGGCCTTTGAATTTAAAGGGTCTTAAGGGGTCTTCATGTTTAAAGGGTTTTCATGGTCTTGGCATTCTAAGGGGTCTTAATGGTCTTTGAGCTCTAAGGGGTCTTTGTAGTCTCAGGGCTCTAAAGGGTTCTAAAGGGTTTTAAGGGGTCCAAAGTGTTGAAAGGGTATTAAAAGGACTGAAAGGGACTAAAAAGAAGTGTCCCCTCTGCTTCTCTCCCCCCCCCCCTCCTAACTCTGTCCTCCCCTTCCCCTTTCTTTCCCGTTCTTCAAAGCAAAAGGGCATTTATGACATCAAGAGGTTAAAATTTAATAACGAGGAAACATCGCTGACGGAATCTCAGGATAGGTGATGGACGTACAAACATTGACTACATTTTGATTTAATTAGCTAATTATATCTCACCAACTAGATGGAAATTTTCAAAAGGCCTCCATTAGTTTTTGCGCATCGACATCATGAATCATCATGCTGAGTTTCAAAAAGATCCGTTGAGCTGCCTCGGAGTAGCAGGAAAAAACGAAAAAATGTTAATGGACCCACTGACTGACTGACTGATGGAAGGAAAGACTGATGACCTACTCACTGACTGACTGCCTGATGGAAGGAAAGACTGATGACCTACTCACTGACTGAAGTGCATCGTTATGACTTTAACAGCTCATCTTGAGTCCGTTGCTGACGAGGCAAAAATGGGACTGAGCTAAAAATGGTCCTGTTGGAATGCGAATAATCGATTTATTTAAAGCTGGAAAGCTCATAATCGATCTATTTCGTTGGAAAGCTAATAATAATTGATTTACTTGGAACAAAAATTTGGATCGATTTAATCATAAAGACGACTGTTTTAAATGTTAAGAAGAAGAAGTGGTAACTTGAGCTTAATTCAGCGGTTCCAATGGTGGCATTTTTGTTATTCCATGACGGCAGGATCCTTTCTTTGCATGTTTCACTTCATTTTACATTCTCATTGAGATTCACAGATAGACATGCAATATGTTTGTGATGTACAACATATCTTTTGATTAAACCCATCAGTGAAGCAATGGGTTTGCACATCTCGTGCCTCTAAAACAGGGGTCTCCAACCTTTTTGGGCGGAGGGCCACAAAACCAAAGTGGTGAGGGGCGGAGGGCCGCACCAAAAAAGGACGCTAAATTCCGAAAAAAATGTATATATAATTAATATGCGGAAATTTAAACAAAAATTAGTGCTGAATATATTTTTCTTGCCAACGAATATGATAAATGAATAATCGTGTTAAAAACACATGTGTCTAATATGAATCAAAATGCATAATAAAAATTACAGAACGCTTTGATCATTGACCCTGACAAATTGGCAGTATCACGGGCCGCATTGCAATGTCAACTTAATATGGCACCGTGGGCCGCATAAATCAGTCTAAGGGGCCGCATGTGGCCCGCGGGCCGCAGGTTGGAGACCCCTGCTCTAAAACATCAGGAATTCTGCTTTCGGAACAAGATTATATGAACAAGAGGCAAGCGATTGTTCAAACTATATCAAGGTTCTTTTACATTAAAATATGCAAGTATGTATTGTTAGGGCACTGACAGGATAGCCTAGAGGTACCCAGACTCACCCCTTCACAGTCTAGCCTGGGATTTAATCTCAACCAAGCAATAAAGTACCATGTGGTGTTTTGCAGGCAGGGAGAGTCATCAATGTGTCCCTCGGATGGATATTAGATTGGTGGGCTCATCTATCAACACTGGGAATTGGTGGATGTCAGGGGTGGATCCAGGATTTTTTGAAAAGTTGGGGGGGGTGGGGGGTTCAGAAATCAGGGGGATGGGTGCATACTCACCCTGATACCCTGATACAAGCCACAAAGCGTGCGTTCCGGGGCCTGCTGAAGAATTCTGGAGGCTTTGGGATTTTAGATGCTCTCGGGTGCACTCTGCTTGACTCTAACAGCTTGACCACATTGCAGGATTTGCAGTCCTTGAAATTCCTGGAAAAATGAAAAATAATTTTCCAGTACTGGAAAGTTCTAAAACACTTGTCCAACTCCTTTATTGGAACTCTTGGAAAAATCGAGAAAATTGCGCAAATATAAATAATCTGCCAGGCCCCGGTCGGAATTGTTAATTCCCGCCGGTCCCTTTTAGATAAATCAAGAGACCGTTCCAAATTTTTATCCTTCCCCAGGGATTCACCATTAAAGCCACGATGAAATGGTTTCTCAGTCTGGACACAGCTGACATTCTGAGCTAATCCTAATCCTCACCCCCCCCCCCCTTGCTAAATTATTACTGAATTGCGCTCCTCGAATGTCCTATTCTCTGCCAAGAATTATGTGTTAATAGCCCCTGGCATTTGGCCATTCAGACCAAAAATATTTCACCACCCCCGGGACTTTTCTGTGGTTTTGACTTTACATGTATAATTGTAAATCGGCGGGGCTGCTGCGGTTATAGGTGGTAACTGAGACATGCGGCACGTACAGCATCTGGGCCTTGCTGAAACGTTTCAGATACCTCTCCTCACTCATCTGGCAGCCTTTCATTTCATGAGGGCACATAACAGTTTCCACAACGCCAATTTTTTTTGTCCAGACAATTGTTTAACAGCGTCACGCAACAACCATAGCCATTACGTAAAGACATCATTAGGAAACGTGACAAATAGGATCTTTGTTGGCATTCGCAGGACCAATATAAACGTTGGATTAATTAAATGAGAAATATGTTAACCAATGAAAACGAACAATCAAAAGTTAAATTGTGGGTCAAAAGCTTGGGTGGCTCAAGAGGGAAATAGGGGACATAAAGGCGTCCGGTTTCGTATCAGAGGACAGAGTAGTAGAAAACCGGACTTTCCTCTATAAAACCGGACTGTCCTCCATAAAACCGGATGATTGGCGACCCTATTCATGACGAATGAGTTTATCGGTGAGAGGAAATGTAACCGCCCATGGAAAACGAGGGTTTACTCCAGTCCCAATATCCACCTCTTATGTGGAGAGCATACATACATTTATTGACTCAAATTTTTATGGAAATGAAGATAATTTTTTTATTGCAGTTAACTCCGTGTAAGCAATCGATGAGACAGAAGCTGGTCATTAATGCTGTGAAAGGTACAACTTGGAATCGGAAAAACACAGGGCTGGGCCAATCTCCACCAAATTTAGTGTACGTGTTGGTAATATCCAGGGTCATGTCGTGGGCACAAACCCATCCCCCTGTGAGTTGGGGGGGGATTGATTTACAAATTTCTACTTGTACATGTGCCACAATGCAAGTAGTTTACAAACCCCTGCTGCAGACGGGGGATTATATGCCACAGCACAAAATATATTTGCTCCACCTCCCCCACTATCCTCCACCTTCCCGACAGGCCGCTCCCGAAGGGAGTGGGTGTTTGTAGTTGCTGAATATTCATTGGAATATGGAATAACAGCTGAACCAACCCCAAGACTGAATTCTCCAACCTGTCTCCGTCTACATAGACCTGGTGGTGCCTTGTTAAGTCTGTCACTGGAATATGCTCACCCCTCACTCTCCTCCCTCACTTCAAATAGCACCACAGCCGATTCCGCTCATGAGAAGGTTGAATGGCTCAATTCTGTGTTTGCTTCCAAATCTTGTGTACCCAACCTCTCACTCCCTACACCTACCCTAACCTCTCAAACCAAACTGCTCCAGGGTACTGTTTCCGTCTGCCTGGAAGTTGGCAAACATCATTACAATACACAAACATTGTGCAAAAACGGATCCTCTTCACTACAGGCCGAAGATCTTGCTTCTAATTATAAGCAAGGTTATAGAATCGATCATTGCCATTGAGATGGAATCCTTCCTTTTCTCCAATGGCTGACCCACCACTTGCGATATGTCTTTCAACCCCGACAAATCCCACACATACACCCTGTCTCTTCGAAAACACGATATGGCAATCCTTCCCCGTCTACTTCCTAAAAAAAACATCACTTGAAGAGGTTAAGTCTCTCAAACTTTTGGGCCTCACAATCGGCCATGATCTTTCTTGGGCAGACAATATTTCCAAGATGGCCTCCAAAGCCAGCTGCCGACCTCATCATGCAAGGTCTTTTCTTGGCCAATCTGAACTTTTGATAATCTACAAGTCCTTCATTCGCAGCTTGATGGAGTACTGCTCTCCTCTTTGGACTGGTGCCCTGCCTCACATATTGGCCGACACGATGCAATGGAAAGCAAGGCTCTCAGATCATTGGGACCTGAGTGATGATGAAGCTGAGTGTCTAAGCCTGTTACATTCAAATCGCAGACAAGTCGGTGGCCTCTGCATTTTAACACCTCCTTTTTGGCCTTGCACCCTCTGCCTTCTCTCGGCTCTGTCTCTCCCAGGTGTACATGGTCTGCCAGTAACCCTCTTCTCGTAAAACTACCAAAAGCCAGGCTCACTGCTCTCATTTATTCCTCTTTTCTCTTGCCCGTGGAACCAACTTCCCCAGTCTGTTCACTCCGATTCTTCCCTCCATGCTTCAAGACAGCTATTCACCATGACCCCCTATCCATAGTCACGATCTCCTCGACCCCAAATGACCTTTCCCAAGCACTCCCTTTTTCCAGTTTATTGTGATTTTCCTCCACTCCCTCGCCTATTTTCATTTGTTAGTTGTCAGTTGTTTTGTTCCTTTTCTACTTCATCACCGTTTTTCCCTTCCTCTTCTTGTGTTTCATTGAGCTTTTGTGCAGCTTGTTTACCCCCACGTGTCTTTCTCCCCCTCCCCTTGATCTCATTCTCACTTCTACTTTGCTGTTAGTGTTTCCCCCTTTCCATTTTGTTTCCTTCCATTCTGCTCCAGCCCTTCCACGAACCTCCATCGTGTATATTTTATTTCAAAAAAATTAATTTATTTTCCATTTTGGGGGATTTGGTCATGATTTTTTTTTTATTCCCCCTAAAAAGGGGGTGTTGAGACCCTGAGAGCAGGACCCCCATCCACCTGTGGATGTTCATTCCAGTGTTTTGCAAAGAGTAGGCAAGCTATCTTCGACAACGTGAGCAAATTACAAATTCCTTCCCAAAATACTTTCAGTCGAACGTCAGGCCTGGCCAGCCGATTCGTGAAAGACTTGAGCCAAGTTTCCCCTGGCCAACCACACAAGAATGTAGGAATATTTGTGGCCATTAAATAATTATAGTAATAAGAAGACTGTATCAACATTTTGTGTAATACAATGAAGTAAAATGCTGACATTATAGGCAAAGGGTGTTCTCCAATCTCATTCTTTCCTCCAGGTCTTCAAGACCGTTGTTCATCACAATCTCAGATCATCCCCAATCCAAAACCATGATCTTTTCTACACCTGTTAAACAACCCCCACCACACCTCCAATGTTTTCTCCAGTTGTTTTTCCTTCCTGAGAGTTTGCTTATGTATCCATCTTGTCCACCCCCTGCATCCTCCCCTACCCCTGGCATCCTTACCCACATCACTTGTTTGTCCATCTCTGTCTATTTTATCCCTTGGCCCTGTTCTCAGTGTTCCCCCCTCTCTTTCTGCTGTTCCTTTTGTGCTGTTGCATCCTGATCCATTCAGTGTTCCAGCTCGTGTTTGTGTGTGTGTGTGTGTGCGTACGTGCGTGCGTGTACCTATATAAGAGAGTGTATTTGTTTGTCTGTCCCCCCTTCAAAAGAACGATTTAAGGAGGATTTTCAAGGCCAATATTTCAACACGATTGTGTGTGTTCACTCTGGTCTATTTTTCAGTACAAAAAAACTCGAAAAACATTTTTCATGAAAGAGTAATTACGTCTCTTCTATTGGAAATGTAGACGGTGACTTGCAAATCAGGCTTCATGGGTGGTGTACAGAAGCGTTTTAAAAAACATTAATTACATGGCACATGGAGGTGAAATTCACTGCACGTGATGTGCACCAAGCACAGAGTAAAACGAGTGTTTATTTATGTCCGTAGGATGTCAAATAAATGAAGAAGATATAAGAACACCTGACACTAGGCCAAGGCTTCAGACTTTGGTGCGTTCACGAGGCTCTACTGTTGAAATGAAACGTCCCAGAAGATAAATCAATATGATCACATTTGTACATGTAGTGTTTTTAAAATGACGCTTCTTGCTATGAAACTTCACATCTTCCAGTCTTCCTTGAATATTTAAAATAAAATAATTCCAACCTGTGGGTGGGTCTTTCTACATTATTTATATATTGACTGCTTTTGACATTTGCACGTGGTACATGCTTGGGAGTCTCATTGGTATGCATTGCTATCTGCGCCATCGCTGATTCCTCAATAAGCGATGAAACCGGTCTGGCAGCTGAGGGTGTGTAGCATTGGGATTCTCATGTGTGTACGATGTGTGAACGTCTTTCTAGCTGTGGAGGAACTCTGGGAAGGGTTTGATACAGCAAGGGGCTTACCTTGTGTAGGCCTTCTTGGGTTGCTTTATGCAGCTTCTTCAGCTCGAGGAGTGTGGGAGGTGTCAATTTATTTATATATTTATAGTGTATGTATGTGTGTATATGTATGTAAATATACATATTTGTATATATATATATATGTATACTAGCAGGGTACCCGTCGTTGACGGGCGCATGCTCAGATGGAGCGTAAATATGTAAATATAATAAGAATATGAGATTGTAAAGAAGTCTGACTTTTCGACTTTGTTGGTCCTCACTAGGTCGCCAGGTTAAGCATTTGCTCAAGTCTGCAAGAGCAACACTTCTCTACACACAATATTATGTGTTTTGTCCCCTTCTCTATATATGTGCAAGTTGGTTGGTGTTCCGACCCGTGAGCAGGCAACATATAATTTAGCAGCCGTCATATCATATTTGTCACCTAAATCGTGACTGTAGCACATACCTGGTGGACAGGCAGATGGGGTGATGTTGGCGTGTGATGCTCTATACTTTGCTTGCTTTGTTGCACCGGGAGATTTCCTACTAATATTGTTGTGGGGCCGGGTATCGGTGGCGAGCACGACCGCTAGATGGAGCAGTAGAGTCTGCTCCACCGAACACCCGGAATCTAGATCGTCCACAACTTCCAAGTGAAAACAAATTATACAAATTCCAGAAAATTAATTAAAAAATACAAAAACAGAATATCTTGGTTGGCAAAATAACATTTGGAACAATCAGACACATGGAGATAGCAACTCGACTTGGAATGACGTCACAAATTTACTCAGAACTTTCCTCAACAGCAGAACCTTCCTTTACAATGGACAGCACCATCGACAGATTTTCGGCACGGTAACGGGATCACCGTACCCGCGGTCGTGGCAAACTTGATAATGGAACACTTTGAAAGCAAACTTTTCACCAAAAATGGGCCTTGGTTGCCACGTTTCAGGGTCAGATATGTAGATGACACGTTTGCAATTGTACACCAGGACCATGCTGACCACCTTCTCGAGCAGCTGTGCCAGGTTCTTCCTCGCATTAAATTCACCGTGGAAATTGAACAATTCACAACAAGCTCATGTTCTTAGATGTGGAGGTTCGACGCCAACCAGATGGCACTTTAAAACGTCAGTGCAGTATACAAGAAACCAACACACACACACACAAACGAAACTACTGGACTCCAACTCATGCCACCCCATCACAACAAGCACAGTGTTGCCCGCAACCTGACTTCCAGAGCTTGGCAGGTTTCATCCTCAAAAAACGCTGCCATCAATGAAATTAGACGGGTAAGAGACATTCTAACACTAAATAGATTTGACAAAAGAATGCTACCTGGACTTGGTGAACCAATGAGGATATACAAAGAGAGGAGGAAGAAAAGAATACGAGCATGGTTTCTGCGTTTTAACATATTACCCGGAATTATCGGAGAAGATTGGCAAAATCATACGTAGTGCACAAATCTGGGTAGCATACAAAACCCCTCCACACCATTTGTCATGCCATCACTAAATTGAAAGATAAAGTTCCATTTGGGGACAGATCAGATGTGGTATATCGCACGGCGTATATCGGGGAAATGGGAATAAATTTAAAACTAAGGATAAATTAACATACCAGAGATACGAGGATGGAAAGGCCTCACAATCAGCCATAGCACCTCATTGCATCCATTCTGGTCACAGTTATGATGGACGTCGATGGAAGCAATACACATATTCTCGATGTCACGTCAAACAAACACATCTTGGCATGCTGAAGCACAGGATGACGGATTAACAGAAGAAACATTAAAACTTCCCACTCAGTACTTACTACCCTTGATCCAGAAAGCAGAAAGTGGTCGGTGCAAACTCCAAAAACGAGGACGGTGTGGACCACAAATAACCCACAACGTGCCTAGAACATTGAGCCAAGAGGACACAGCAATCACTCTACCACAGATACGCCCCATCACACAATCTTCACCGAGGCAGACCCGCTCCACCCACATTCCAACCCCACCGACGACAGGACCACGTGACCACCTCACATCACCAAGGAAGAGGACGAACCCAGATGTACAATGCATGGCCCAATAACTTCCCAATTTTTAATGCACATACTTATTTCACCAGATCACGCAGAAAACAGATGCAGAGGGAACAGACAATCGATCAAGGATGATTCGCGTTAACAGGGGAAAATAATCATTCTGTTTTACACTCCGAACATCAATGTGTTGGACCGGAAGAGGATTAACACAAGGCAGAATAAAGCAGGCCACACACTCAATTGTTCACTGGGCTTTGAAGACATTCGTGTGTCATGAACGAAACATCACCTTGAGACTTGATCGGCTCATGCTTGTTTATATTAAATAACTGCGAGGTTGGTCCAGTTTTATCGTCTTGGTTGGCTGTGCATTTAAATAATTACTGTATATATATATATATATATATATATATATATATATATGTGCACACATACACGAGCAAGTACAACCCGTCACTTCGCTGACAGGGGTTAAGGAGAGGGGTTTGAGAGAGGGAGGGAAGGGAGAGAGAGGAGGCAGGAGTGGGGAAAGCTAGGAAGGGGGGGAAAGAGTGGGGAAGAGTGAGGAAGGGGGGGGAGAGGTGGGTCGAGCTATGCCTCACCAAATGTTGCTATTCCGTGGGAGGGAGGGATGTGTGAGAGAGAGAGAGAGAGAGAGGAGAGAGAGAGAAGAGAGAGAGAGAAGGAGAGAAGAGAGAGAAGATATATATATATATGAAAAAAAAAGAAGAGAGAAAGGTGAGAGGTGGAGGGTGGGTTGGTAAAGAGAATGATATGTTTTGCTTAATGACCGAACACACACACACAAAAACAAACTCATGTCAGAACAGCTGTACACATAACGACACAACAGGTTTTATAAAGTAATCCGCTGGCACATCTGGAAAAACTTTGATGTCCAGTTCCAGAAAATGTATGGGAACATGAACCAAAAGTAATCAATGAAAACATGGAAGTACCTACCGCTCACGTATGAACTAATGATCCCATCGAGCGTGAACATCGAAACCAAAGCGTTGCGACCAATATCATACTTAGGTTCAAAAACAAAAACAAAGAGAAGAAGGCATTGCTTATTGAAGTGTTAATAGCAGTGATTTTGGACAAAATGATGCAAAAATCAAGAAAATTCCCAAACACCAAGACCTCAAGAATGAAGTGAGAAGATCCTGGAAGCTGAAGAATACCAAAGTTATACGAATGATAGCTGGACCTACAGGAATGATGACGAAGAACCTCACAGAGATATTAAACATAGGGGCAGTACCCCTGGGCGCTCACCTGGTAGTGCCTGGATAAGATAAGCTCACCATTGTAGGCATGGATAAGATAAACAGGCAACCACTGGTAGGCATGGATGACCCACAAAATACATAATGGAGAAGAAAGTAAATACCGATGGATTTTTTATTAATGACATGAACAACCCTTAGTACATCACTGGTGATAAAGGTTGTGGTCAAGTTCAATCAAAATTGTGTGTGTGGCTTCAGAAAAAGAAAGCAAATACTGTACATATTTTGGGGGGCAACCCCCCCCCCCCTGTAGAACTCCTCAGACCCCAATATTTTTTTTAATGCCATGAACAAACTTTGGTACATCATGGGTGGTGAAGATGGTGGTCAAGTTCATCAGAATTGCGTGTAATTTGAGAAGAAAGCAAATGTATATTTTGGGGGCAAACCCCCTCTCCCCATTGACCCTCCTAGATGCCAATTTTTTTTAATGTCGTGAACAAAATTAGTACATCACAGGTGGTGAAGATGGTGGTCAAGTTTCATTGGAATTGTGTATGTAGTTTTGGAAAATAAAGTAAATACTTAATTGGGGGGAACCCCCTTAAATCCCCTTAGAGCAGATTTTTCTAATGTCATGAATAAACTTTGGTACGTCATGGGTGATGAAGGTTGTCGTGAAGTTTCATCGGAATTGTTTGTATCGTTTGAGAAGAAAGCAAATACCTCTTCGGGAGGTAACCCACTCCCCCTCTCAGCCCCCCCCCCCGTAAACTCCCTCTTAGACCCCTTCATACCTCCTTTTTTATGCCATCACGGGTGATGAAGGTTGTGGTCAAATTTCATTGAAATCGTATGTGTAGTTTCTGAGAAGAAGTTGTAAGTATTTGTGAATGGACGAAGAACGACGCACCATCCCATAAGCTCCCCGGAACTACTTTACAGGTGAGCTAAAAACCATCCCCGAGAATATTAAAATAAACAAACTACATTTGGAAGTTGTCTGGGGCTCAGCGACAATCCCGAAGAGAGCCCTCGGCACAAAACTTTGAAAACAGAAAACTTCACAGCTTGGTCCATGAATCGTGACCCCTTACTGAAATGAAGGTGGATGCTTAGCCCCCTGGGAGGACTCATTCCATATTCTGAAACCCGCATATGGTGATACCAATCAACGCCAACACACACACACACACACACACACACACACACACACACACACACACACACTTGGCCGATATCGGCAATTTTTCGGGAATCGGCAGGTTGGACTCGGTGTGATTACTGACTACAGTACGTACTGTAACCAGAAACCTCGAGTAGCTTTCACCGAAAAACAACGTTACATTATTTAGACGTTTCAGGGAGATAATCACAAACATTATTCTTTATAAACAGCTGCATGTGATGGGTGGGAAAAAAATTGGCTCGGTAACTTAGAAAATACGTTAATACGGCAAACGGCTCAGAAATCGGATATTATCAAACATAGTTTGCTGTGAAACTCACAAAGACAAACATTTAACCTTTGTAAAGCAAATCCGAGAACCAAATGCTTTAGAAACAGGTGCGAGGCAAAGGAAAACCTGAAAGAACCTTCATAACATACGGGATGAAATTTTGCCACCACGGCACCCGTAACAGGCGTGACATGTCCACACACCCACGGAGAGTCCGTACAGATCCAAATCTAATCTATATTAATGTACATATGGTACAACGTCTGTGTGTGCTGTAAACATTCCTCTACCTTGTAGTAACTGTCGACCGTGCATCCCGTTCAGGACACAAACTGCACTCACTGTACAGCTCGGTAAGTGGCTGAAGCACTCGATCACTCCAACGGAACGACTGGCTTGGTAAGCGATTAATAACCAGTTGCCCTCGATACAACTTTGCACCCGGAAAGGCCCGTGCAATGTTCAAATTGACAAATCAACACTTCTTGGGGAGTCGGAACTGCTGATACTTTCAAATCTGGACTTACATCCAGGCTAAAAAACGTAGTGGCTTCATACCCCAGCGAGGTTACCCAGGTTACCCAGGCCTCAAGACCCCAGACAGCAAGGTGGCCGATGATCGCCTGATGAAGGATATAATTAAATAAGGCCATTAATTATCTTCAAAAGGGTTGTTTTAATTAACCCAAAACCCAATTTTCACTCTTGCACTTCCTTGGAGTTTTCTTAGTATGCATACAAAGTTTCAGGCTGCAAGGTTTCATAGTTTTGGAGTTATGGAGACGGACACACACACACACACACACACACACACCTATCTATGGATCTAATACCTTATAAAGAGGACATTGTTCTTCTATTTCTGCATTACGCTTGGTGATTGACCATTCCAACCCATTGATTTCAGTACTTGGTATTGTAGACATTGCACAGTTTAAGTAGCTTGCTTTCAACTAGCTCTGATAGGTTGTTATAGAGCCATTTCAAACCCCTTCTCTCCGCCGATTCGTGGAGATAACGACAGACTGAAAGTGAAACAAGGAAGTAGAGAGCTCCAACGTGTGCCGGCCTATCCGAGGTCTTCCGCAGAAGGTAAGATAAACCTCATCTTTCAACCTTATCTCCATGCAATGCAATAACGATGCATGTAAAATTGTGGGTAAAAATGGCAATATCTTCATGCAATAATGATATTGCCATTTACATGTGACTCTATTCTCTATTATGGTTAGTGAAACCCATTCATTTGAGTACTTGATTCCATATCCGTCACGACACAACTTGCAAGTTTGACACCCTCTTCTCCGTAGATGTCCCAAACACCATCAAAGCGAAGGCGAACCACGAGTCATATTGTTACGAATTTGGAAGCTTACTGCACTCAGCATTCAGGTCCTTATAGAACAGTTATATCGGTAAGTATGTGTTTCTAGTTAGGGTCCCGTCCCTAGTCTAATGGGAATTAAATGTTCATGCGCTGCGAGTTATTTTGATAGTTAGGATTTTTACATCAACGACAACAACGCCCACCTTCAATTTCACACGACAACACTCTGCTCGCGGCATTCTTCGCGCGCTCACCAGCGAGCGCGTGCGTGGGCAGAGTCCAACAGGCATGGCGTCCCACTTTAGCCAATCGGCAAGGAGCGGGCGTCTCACCCGCCCCGTTTCCGACTCAACACGATCGCCATTAACACATGGCCGAAGGCGAGGAGGTGGGCGGAGCCACAAACGCCTCCGCTCGGGACTTCGCCCAGAAGGTGTGGAGTTGCCCCGCCTACCGTGGGCCTGTCCAATGGAGGACGGCCAGGGAATCGCGCGATGGTTCCGACCAATGAGGAGGCGAGTGGCCAGGAGAAGAAGGCCCCTCCTGGAGAAAGTGTGGTTGTCTGGACCAGCGTCCGAGAGACTGTGTGCTCGTGGCAGGAGCGTTCTGTCTGGTGCGGAGAACGTCAAGGTCGCGTCGCCTCGTCGCCTGGCCTGCCGGCGTTCTGACTGATCCACCTTCGCGCCGGCTGGCGTCCATCATTGCATTGTGTTGCGGGTTCGAGTCCCGCCGAACCGGATCATCGAAAACCGCACGAGGTGGAGAGGTGCGAGACAGGTTCGCCCCTTCGGCTCACCTTCCCTCCCGAGCTGAAGGGCCGAATAAAGGCCGCAGCCATCATTTATTTTGGGTGTGTGCGTGTGTGTCTGTGAGCCCAGTCTACAAGTAGGAATTGTTTAAGTGCCTTGTACATTATTTGCATTTCATTTCTTATAGTCGGATAACTCTGCTCTTGTGTGTTTCCCTCCCCCCCCCCCCCAGTATAAATAAATCCCCTGTTAAATGTTTCAGCTCATTTCTGTGTTTTCTTTATTGGTTTAGCACGGTGCGTGTTGGTGGATTAAAAAGGCCGTTGCTGCCGTAGTTGTGCATTTGGACCGACGGGACCTCGGTAACCATCCGCTCGGGTTACGCACAGGTCGAGCACGGTAACGGCTCGTCCCGTTCGAGCTCCCTCGAGAGTGTGAATTCCTCGGTAGCTCGCCACGTGGGCCTCTAGGTATTTTGAAGTTGGCAAATAACTCTGTCCCACGCGGTTGAATTTTGACGATTCACGGTCCTGTAAGGGACCCGTACCTTCGGGAGTATCGGAAAGAATACGA
>CM068959.1:9072776-9091580 GCA_035128595.1 Eptatretus atami | reverse complement strand
CAAAGGTATTTAGGATCATTAGTATCTCCTCCAATGAAGCCGAGTCTTTGGGTCTCTCATTCTCTCACCGCAGGCAGGTCGGTGGTCTTTCTGTCTTCTACCATCTCCTCTCCGGCCTCGCCCCTCCCCGCTCTGTCTGTGATTTGTCCCCCATCCATATTTACGCAGGGCATCAAGGTCCGCAGCAACCCCCTTCTGGTGAAACTATCACAATCAAGAATTACTCCTCAACTTCCCTCTTTCATTCCTCTTTTTTTCCCCACCTTTGAAACAAACTCCCACACTCTCTTCAATCCCACTCTTCCCTCCAGGTCTTCAAAACAGCTGTTCACCCATCTCTTACCTTCCCCCATCAAAATCCTCGATCTTTTTCTACCCCGTTAATCACCCCAGACCCCACCTCCTTAAATTCCCTGTTTTCCTTCCTGAAAGTCCCTGTAATGTCCATCTTGTTTTCCTGTATCCCACCCCATCCCTCTCCTTTCCACAGATCTCCTCATGTCTCTGTTCCCACTGTTTTGTGCTTCTCGCTCCCGCACCTCTTGTCTCTCGCTCCTCTTGTTACCATGTTCTGTGTGTTTGCTCTTACATGAGCATTAAAATTGTATATATATAATATATTTTAAATCCTGCGAGAGCCCACATGCACACTCGGAAAGAATACACATCGTGCAATAATGAACATGTTCTCGGAACGCCACAAATAAATGTAGCACTCATTTTTTTTTTTAATCGATCTTGCTGCGTTCATCATTATTCATTTGTGTTCAGCACCTGGCTGCTGGTTGCTCACTTCTGGGCGTGCTTTCTGTAGGTTACAATAGAATTTTTGAATTTGGCCAGAGTGGCAGTGCACTGCCACTCTAGCCTGGTCTGAATCTGGTCTGAATCCAAATTTAATCCAAATTTGGCCAGAGTGGCAGTGCACAATGGCCTATTCTTTATGAAAGACATTGTGGGATGTTTTAACGTCTGTTAGCATCCAATGCTCACCGATGGGTCTTAAATTAACCAAGATCCATCTGAGGGATGGCGTACTCATCAAGCAACACCACGGTGGCGGTTTATCTGGCTGGGAATCAGACCTGGATTAGACGGCTTAAAGGTGAGTATGCTTCCTCTCGTGTCATCTTACATCCATCCCTGCCTTGGCAGTTTTTTTTTTGACTTTATTCTGGTCTTTCTCCCCCTGCCTTCCAAACCCCTGTCTTATCCCTTCTCCTTCTGCCAGAAACCCTTTCCTCGTTACCCTCCACCCGACTCTCCCACAAAATATAAACTTGATGATGCTCACCTCCATTATTTCAGATCCCTTCTCTTCATTGTGGAACTCTTTCTGAGTTTGCCATTTCAAGGACTGAAGTCTGCCCTGAATTTCAAGGAATTTAGTATTTGAAGTCTGTCCAACACCAAGACCTCAATGTCTTTCCTGTTTCTGCCTCTGAGGTTTATTATACCAACTGTGACCCTGTTCCTACTCTTCATCCGCAATTCCTCCTCTTGTTCTGTGATGCCATCCATGATTATTAATTGCCTGCGTGACTTTTCCCTTTTTCTGAACTTTGTGTCTGTTGACCCTTTCTTTTTGTATACAATGTGGAAAGCTGGAAAGAGCTGGAACACTGAACTTATTGGATGTAACAGGATGAGAGAGATTGAGAACACCAACACCAACAGCAGAGTTGAAGGACAAAATAGAGGGAGATTTGAACAAACCATTGGGGGGGGGGGGAAGGCAGGAAAGGATGCATGGGTGGACAAGATAATACAGAAGGAAACTCTCAGGAAGGAAACTTGAGATTTGGGGAGAGGTGGGCTTGAGGTGGGAAGGGTTAACAAGCATACAAACGATCAGGTTTTGGATGGTGGGGAGTGGGGGGGGGGGGGCGAGCGTTGATCTGAGATTGTGGTGAACAGCTGTCTTGGTCTTGAAGACCTGGAGAGAATGAGATTGAAGAGAATGTGGAAGTTTGTTCCACAGATGGGGGGAAAACAGAGGAACGAATGAATGGAGGTGTGCAGAGATCATGTATTTTGAGAGGATCACCAGAAGGGGGTTGATGGTGGACAACGTACACCCTGCAGAAGCCTGTGGGACAGAGGGTACAAAGCACAGAAAGAGCAGAGGGTGCAAGACCAGAAAGGTGGTAGTAATAGACAGAGAGACCACTGACCTCTCTGTGATGGGAAAGTTATAAGCCCATAGACTCAGCTTCATCGTGAGAGATTCAAATGATCTTGAAGGCCTCGGTTTCTACGGCATCAAGTTGAGCAACATATGAGGCAGGGGTGCCGGCAGAGGGGAGAGCAGTACTCCATCCATCAAGCTGCGGATGAAGGCCTTCTAGGTAGATCGGGGTTCAGTTGTGCCAAGGAAGGCCTTTTCATCTATTTATATCGATCTACCCCCTATGTCATTACCCCACACACGCAAAGTGAAAAGCAGAGTTAGGCAATTGGTTCACTTCCGTCTATCCTTCCGTACATCCACAAACATCAGTTTATGATCGAGGAACAACTTGATTTAAATTGAATGTCATATTTTGAACACTAATCAGAATATGAATCGGAAATGAACGTGTAGTTTAGCAGTACTTTGGCTCTGAATTTGTCAAGATTGACATGCGTATGGACGAGACTGGACTTTTTATTTTTTATTTTTACTTTGTTTGCCTGTCTGGCAATCAAACAAAGTTGAAAATCATTCCAAACAGGGAACTTACTGTTTTCTAGGACATCATAAAGAACAAAAAAACAGGCACGAAGAACTAATGTAACGTGTTAGATAAGGTTGTGTACTAGGCACTGCGTCAACGGCGCTAAACCTCCAGAGTTTTTTTTTTAAATATGACCCTTAAAACCCCAAATTTATTTGGATTGAATTATATAATTGAACACTGTAGAACACAAATCGCCTTCTTATCACTTCCAAAAACCTCCAGTTTTGCGGTACTTGGACATGTTAAATAAGGTGGTGTATGAGACGGTGCATCAACGGTGCTCAACTTCCGGAATGTTTGATACGACCTTCAAAAGCATTATTTTATTTCAATTTAATTATATAGTTCAACACTGCATGGGGTAAGGCATTGTATTGTTGCGGAGCCGGGTTTCGGTTGCGAGCACGACCGCTAGGTGGGGCGGTAGGGTCGACTCTACCGAACACCCGGAATCTTAGATCGTACCTGTCGGAAAAACTCCGAGGGTACGGGTCCCTTACCGGACCGTGAATCGTCAATAATTCCACCACGTGTACAGGGTTATTTGCCAATCTTCAAAATACCTAGAATCCACGTGGCGAGCTACAGAGTTTCACACCCTCACGGCACTCGTACGAGTCGAGCCGTTAGCTGCCCGACCCGTGCGGATGGTTGCCGAAGTCCCGTCGGCAAATGTACATTTACAGGCAACAGCCTTTGTAATTCACCAACACGCGCCATGCTAAACCAATGGAAGAAACACAGCAACAAACTGATACATTTAACAAAAGGGTATTTATTCACAGTAATCGGGGAAACGAGGGAAGCACGTAAGGGCAGAGTTATCACGACTAATGGAGAATGCAAATTTACACACAAGCATTTAAACAATTCCTACTCAGAGGGCCCTCACACAGATGCACACCCAAAAGAAACGACCCAAAATGGTCTTTATTATCCCTTCAGCTCGAGGAAGTCGAGCTGAGGGACGAGAAAGTGCAGGCTACCTGGCCGCGAGCGCGCGGCTCGACGTCCGCACCTTCCCGAGCACCAGTCGGCAAAAACGGACCAGGGCAGCCAGAGCAGACCACCACAGCCGCGAACGAGCCAAGAACCAGAGCACACCAGCGACGAGATGCCTTTCGCCCAGCCTCGAGAGATGCGTTTTGAACAGGCCGATCTTCTCCCATCTCCGCGCTGAGCAGATCCTCTCGATTATTTGCTCTCCGTTCCTTTTATCGCTCTCGGGCGCGGTCCGCTCAGGCGTGGCAGCTCTCACCCCCCCCCCCCTGGGTGGGACACGACGCATTCCCTTATTTTGCGCGCTGCCAAGCGAACCGGTTCATGACCATATTTGGGAATGGAATTCCATCCCCGAACAAATTCCGAACACACCGCATACCAGCGAGTGCACGGAGAATGCCGGGAGAGAGGGTTGTCGCTGAGAGTGAAGATGGCGTTGTTGTTGTAGTTGTTGATGTAGGAGCCGTAGTTGTGAGTGATGTAAAAACCCTAACTATCAAAATAACTCACAGCGCATGTACATTTATTCACCCATTAAACGAGGGACGGGGACCTAAATAAAAAACACGTACTTACCGATATAACTGTTCTATAGGACCTGTATGTTGAGTGCTCATGGCTTCCAGATTCGTAACAATATTAACTCTAGATTTGTACATACAGTATTGATATCTATCTCCCATGTTAATCTTATCCATCCCATGTTACAATGTGTATCTATCCCCCATGTTGTTGTACTTTTCACAAGCCTTGATACCTGTTTAAAAACAAACGAAGCTCTGTTTAAGGCACCAAGAAGACAGTTTTAGCCACTCTTCCATTCGGTTAAATGGAAAGTCGACTAGAAACTGAAACTTGATCAATTTTCTCCTTTCTTCGTATGTATAAATAAAGATTTGACATGACATGACATGTGTGGTCAAAGCCCCCGTGTACACTGATGATACACGTCTGCAGACCCGCCTTTTCTGGTTTGATGCTCACGATGTAATTTTGAAGATTGCGTTCGCATCTTTTGATCGTGCATATATCTTCTTCGCGAACTAACCGGAAACCCTTTTGTGCGTCGCCGCGTTCCACAGTGCCTTCCTCGAGCATGACACGCCTCGTCCGGTCACGCACGCAGTCGCGAAACTCCAGCATCTGCTCCATGGAAGACGGGCGCATGCGCAGTCGCACTCGCTCCCAGTGCAGCACCGGCAGCCCCTGAAAGGGCACGGGCGACACCGCTTCGAGGGAGTGTTTCTTCGAGCTCGGGTGCTGCGGTTGGTTTCCCATCGTGGTTGTTCATTAACCGATCCCCTGAATGTTCTTGTTTAAAAAACAAACAATAAAACTTCTTGTAGTAATAATGATTCTCAGCATTGGAGTGTAATATTTGCATTTACACCTTGCATGGAGAAGCCATTAACCCGGTGATCATTTTCTCTCCGGCATTGACTTTCTGTGATAATGGAGTGAACAAGCACAATCTAGAAGGCCTCAGTATTACAGACAAATATTTCATATAATTATGCTAATATTTACGCCACCGCTTGGGTAAAATGAAAACTTATCGTTTGCTGTTATTGACATGAAAGGTGATTCATGTAGACTTAAGGATGTTGGTATAGTTTTTGAATTTAACGGTCTCATGTATTTGATTAATTTTTTTGTGTGTGTGTGTATGTGTGTGTGTGCACACCTCTTTTCTTCAATAGTCAAATTCTGAGTTTTATTTTATTTCCATAAGGCTTTGCTGCTATTGTTGACCCACACTGACATGATGCAAAAAGTCCCTTTAATGGCAGAACAAAAGGTGATGTCTCGGTATGTGATGAATGTCTGAAGCTTTGAGGCGTGGAGACGATGAGACGAGCTTTGAATCAATCAGGTGTGGAGACGATGCTCTGTCGGCTGTTTTGCCGGACGTGCTTCCGGTTTAGTTGGTCGGGCTTCCGGTGCTGAATGTAGGATCCAGATACTGTAACAAAACAGTAAATGGTATTTTACAGCAACATGACAGCATCCGTTTAAGGAAGATTTGTTTTGAAGGTTCAACCTTTTCTATCATTCCGAATGCTCACTTCTTTTTTTTTTTTTCTTTTTTTTTAACGGGAAAAATCTGCTTTGATGTTTTGTTTCTAAAGTGATTTAAATATTAACCTGAACAAATTTGTTCGGTTTTTTCCTTTTCAACTGAGCGTCTTGTTTTGAGAAATTGAGAAACGTGCCAAAATGTGGAGGGAACAGATCGCTGAGAAATGAGATTTTACACATTTTGGAAATGTAACTGACGATGCCCAAGGGGTCGCCTCTTCCGCTTCTGCTTCGTTTTTTTTTGCTTTTTACTGTGAACCAAGCTCTCTTCCATGACACAATTTATCTCTGGTTGAGAACCTTTTCCTTTGCCTTTAATGATCTGGTTTGAAAACTTTAAAAAAAATAAAAAATAAAAACAAATTTCTTTTTAAAGCTCATGCCTAGTCTGTGAGCTCTAGTTAGAAGAAGATGGATATTTAATTAAAGATCCCGCTGGGAGTTGTACTTGGACTGGTGTCTGTGCTCATCCTCCCTGTACCGCCGAAAGTGTGGTGCAAGGAAAGAGGGGATGAAACCGGCATGATGTGCTCATTTATTTTATTTTTTTTGCTTTTTGAGATTCTAACCCAGTGAGATTAGTTGATAGTTTGTGAGATTGATATTGTTAATCTCAGATTTCCTTTTGATGCACATCTTTGTGAGATTGTATGTTGGATATATTAGAGTAAGTTTTGGTGGTTTGGGAATGGACTCTGTGCCAGTGGGATGTGTTTAACTTCATGTTGACGCAATAAATGAATCACAATACTATCGGTGATGGAACAGCACAGAGTATTTATTGCAGTGATATGACTGAACAGCACCAGAGACCTAAAACCACCGGAACCCCTACAGCCGAAACCCCACCCACTGATGGCCATGAAGAGGTAATGGTGCTGTGGTTCTCCAACCTTCTGTCAAACACTTTCGGTTTACCAAATGAATGGCGCTCGGGTCTTCGTTGGGACATTATGCAAAAAATATTTTCAAAATGCCAAACAATATACGTGATGGGTAGTGGGGCTTTACCGCCACCAATCAGTGACGTCATGGTGTCTCACCAGGTACATGTGGACGAAAGAGGCTAGGGTAGGGTGGTGGCTATTCCTTGGCAGTCCAAACGTTTGACAATTGAAAAGCTGGAGATCCATTGAGTATGCTGGATGACAATAAGCCACTGAATTAGGAACACATTCTATTTGTGTGATCACCAATTTAATACACTAAATCGAGACCTTTTTTTAAACATTCAACTCGCATAACTTGAATAATTAGTTTGACTGTTACCAGATTCTAATGGAGGATAAAATGGATATTTGAACCTGTTACCGCTAGATGCACCCTCCGACACCACCGGCTACACAAGCATCGGCCCCGACATGTTACTGGCAACAGTGAGTGCACAGCATCCGAAATATCATAAAGACGCAGGAATTTGGAATTTGACCAAATTCAGGTGATAAGACGCCCACTCTTCATTGAACGGACAGCCTGTGGGATCTCTAACATCCACCAATTGATGTTAGCCATCCACTGATCGACATCAAGCTTCACTTCCACCCGAGAGAGGGATCACCATGATGCAATGATTTGCTTGTGAATTACCTGGACCGTCGTCAGGTCAGGAATCTTGCGAATTACTATGACCACAGTCGGGTCAGGAAACTTGCGAATTACCGGGACCAGAGTCAGGTCAGGAAACTTGCGAATTACCGGGACCATAGTCGGGTCAGGAAACTTGCGAATTACCGGGACCATAGTCGGGTCAGGAAACTTGCGAATTACCGGGACCGTAGTCGGGTCAGGAAACTTGCGAATTACCGGACCGTATTCGGGTCAGGAAACTTGCGAATTACCGGGACCGTAGTCGGGTCAGGAAACTTGCGAATTACCGGGACCGTAGTCAGGTCAGGAAACTTGCGAATTACCGGGACCGTAGTCAGGTCAGGAAACTTGCGAATTACCAGGACCAGAGTCAGGTTAGGAAACTTGCGAATTACCGGGACCGTAGTCGGGTCAGGAAACTTGCGAATTACCAGGACCAGTCAGGTCAGGAAACTTGCGAATTACTGGGACCAGAGTCAGGTTAGGAAACTTGCGAATTACCAGGACCAGAGTCAGGTCAGGAACCCAGACTATATAGCTCTGTACGACATGTCGGATGTTTGTTCACATGCATACTCCACACTGACCAACTGAAAGCAAGGATCCAGATTAATTTCCAATACTTGTTGACAAGTGGTGAGTTCACATATGTGCGACAGAAGGGGTTTGGGAAACAGGCAGAGCTTCGTCCATTTCGTTTGCAGCATGTGGCTGGTGGGTTGCATCATTGTTGGGAGTATGGCTGCGTCTCTGATGCAGTGCCCCCTGGAGCAGGAATTCGTAATTAATTTAGTGTGCTGGCGACAGCTTGCTCACTCTTCGTGAAGAACATCTTTCATGTCCACCAACTAATGCTGGAAGACTGGGCGTCCAATTTAACATCCATCCAAGAGAGGGAGCACTTTGTGATACAACGTACTGCATGTGAAACACCAGGATGGCAGTTTATAGCTGGGCCAAGATTCGAACCCAGGGCAACTCAGAGGCTTGTGTGCATACCTCTCGGCTATTCTGCCAGTCCACAGGTAGAGGTGAGACCCGAAAACAGGTTCGTGAAAGTAGAAAGACGCAAACAGTATGGTTGGAGCAAGATTCCAAAGATGTGACTGCTGTAGCCCTGAAGGATTGGATGGAAGTTGGGATTGGACAGACAGATGGAGGCATTTCATTTACATTTGTCATTCATGGAGGCATCTTCATGATGTTCAAGGACACCTTGACAGGACGAGGTGAACACCTCTTACATTTATTACAAAGCCAACCACCTACGTGGATGGATACAGGTGTGCTTTGTAAAGGCCCTTCTGTTTTGGTTACACACAACGGATTTGCAACCACAAATAAAGCAAATCCTATTATTAATTTGCAATTGGTCACTGACTTTGACACCGATACAATTTTTTTTATTATGGACCCTAGGCATCAAAAAGGTACATACATCGAAAAAACAGTTTCAAATGGAGCACCTCGCCACCATTAGAGCATTTAAATTGCATCAGACGTGGCAATAAATGGGAATTGTTGGTCCCACCTTGCCGGCTCGATGACGGAAGACACCATTTGCATTTTTGTCACCATCATCTCCACCCCATTTAGAATCCCGTGCAGGCACACGGGCAACTTGTTCGTATGTTTAAAACATCACAATTTCAGAACAAAACTAGAAGGACACTTGGTAGCGTGCATACCTCCACCACGTTAGCCTGATCCACGAGAACATATCAGGCTCAATACATTTTTGAAATATCATGCTATCCAGTACTATATCGTTTTTGGTCCTTTCTCTCAATGGTGAAGAATCACTTTAAAAATTAAATAATTCTTGTATCCAGATCTGGATTCGGATCTTCACCGAAATCGAATCAATTCGTCCTCGTCACACACCCAACCTGTCTTTAAAATTTCTGTCCGCAACTTTTTGAGATATCCTGCACACAGACAGACAGACAAACAAACAAGCAGTCATAGACTGGTACTTACGAAATCGTCAACTTGACCTCTGACCTTGTCTAATAAAAGCTGTCTCTAGAGAAGGTAGCGACGCAAACCAGAAGTTTCTACGATGATTCTGTACCAAACCATCAAAAATCGTAACGTCGACCGAAGCAAAAATCTCCATTTCTCCACGCAATTATTTAATATTATTACACCGATTACACCGATTGATGAATCACCCTGCCTGTGAAACACCGGGACGACAGTTTATAGCTGGGTCAGGATTCAAACCCAGATTAGACAGCTTTGAGGTGAGTGTGCATACCTCAACACCATCCTGTCAACCCTAATGTATGAAATCGGAGGAAAATTGATCTACCCTTCCATAGTGGTTGGTTGGTACATGGTGGTTTTAAACTGGGAAAGGGGCACTTGCTGCCAAGATTTTTCCACGTTGTTTTTAAAGGTTGTTTGTTACAGATGTGGATTCCACCAGGGAAGTTTGAAGGCTGTTCAAATCCTCGATCGCTCTTTGTCTGAAGGAACTGCTTCTGGGAAGTAGCTTACACCTGGGCTCGAACACCTCTATGAGAAGACCTCTGGTGTTGTTCGTTACAGGGGTGAAGAAGTTGTGGGGGGTGATGCGGTCAAGTCCTAAATTATGATCCAGAAAACCTGCATCATGTCACCTCGTGTGCATCTTTAACTTGCAGAAGACATATTCGGATGTCTCAATCTCTCTTGGTTGGGGTAATGACGTTTGGAAGGGCCTAATACGTTTGTCCTTCCATTTGTTACTGTCTGCTGCATATCTGCGATGCCATGCCAAGGATCAACACAAGGGAGGAACCTGCTTGGCAAAATATCATGGAATATAGTTGTACGGTTCTATGAGGTCCACCAGCAACCCCCTTCTGGTAAAACTACCAAAATCACGAATCTCTGCTCACCTTCACTCTTTCATTCCTCTTTTTCCCCGCCTTTGGGATATACTCCCACACTCTGTTCAATCCCATTCTTCCCTCCAGGCCTTCAAAACAGCCGTTCACCACCACCTCTTATCATCCCCCATCCAAATCCTCGATCTTTTCTACCCCCGTTAATTCACCCAAGCCCACCTCCTTCAAATTCCCAGCTTTCCTTCCTGAAAGTCCCCGTAATGTCCATCTTGTATTCCACATGTTCCCCGCCCCATCCCTCTCCCTTCCACAGATCTCCTAATGTCTTTGTTCCCCACTGTTTTGTCCTTCCCACTCCCGCCCCTCTTGTCTCATTCCCCCCTTGCTGTGCGTTGTTTGTTAGCTCTCATACGAGCCTTGACAATGTATACATAATAATAATAAAAAAAAGTACGGGATTTCCACCAGCCTTGAGAAGTTCAGCATGGATGCCACAAGTCCCTGGAGCTTTACCCCATTTCAACCGGTTCACCACAGTTTGTGTTTCCACAAGCGAAGGTGGATCACAGTTGATTGGAAGGTCAGCAACAGGGATAGTAACACCCCTGACAACCAACTCGACAGCTGATGGATCAGCCTCGTACAACCGCTCAAAGTAATCCCTATTGCTGGGGCCCTTTTGGGGGCCCTCGAGGTGCTGAATGAGGAGTCTGAGCCGCTGGGATTACATGTGTCCTGGGTCAAAACTAAGATCCAGGCTTTCAATGACATCTTGGATGCTGCTATCTTGTCTGTACCTGTTTGTGGTGAGGATGAGATTCACCTACCTTGGCAGTGATATTCATGTCTCTGCTGGCTGTGAGCCAGACAGCAATCGACGTCTGTGTCAGGCCTGGGGAGTCATGGATTCACTGGATCATGTGGTGTGGTGCTGCCGGTACCTGAGCAGAAGGATGAAAGTCCGAGTCTTCAGGTCATTGGTGCTTCCAGGCTTGCTCTCCGGATGTGAGACTTGGACTCTGACCAGGGATCTGAGATGGCGACTTAATTCCTTTGATACCAGGTCTCTTCGGAGAATCCTTGGCTATCGCTGGTTGGACTCTGTGTCCAATGAGCAGTTGCTGAGAGAGACTCAAATGAGATTTGTTACCTGCATAGTCCGTGAGCGTCAGCTGCGGCTGTATGGACATGTGGCTCATTTTCCTGATGCTGATCCTGCTCACCAGATTCTCTCAGTGAGAAAGCTTCAAGAGTGGAGGAGGCCAATGGGCCAACCACGTGCCTCGTTTTTGCAGCAGATTGATCAACATCTCAAGAAGATGGGGATTGGCCAGACATCTGCCTCAATGATGGCCAGACGGAGGCCCCTGGAGTACCGGCGTAAGGTGGACACAGCGATGCACTGCTCTGGCGCATGCTCCCATACCTGACCTCTAAAGCTCCTTGTTGAGTGAGGTGGTCAAAAACTGCATCGGTAATTATAGCTGATAAAAGTTTGTATGTTGGTCGGCATGTTTTTCGTCTATATTTGTTGGGTAGATGGATTTCTTCAGATTTGTGAATCAGAAGAGTGTTGCCTTGTGTGAACCAATCATCCATTGGCTGTTTCCCTTGGATGAGTTCGTTAAATGCTTGAGCATAGTGAGCATGGAGAGCATTTCGTTGCTTTAGTCAGAAGTTTGGAATCCCATCTGGACCTGGACATTTGAAGTTTGGCGTTTTTATGAGATGTTTTGTAATTTTTTTTTCCTCGTCAATTGCCATTGGGTCCATTTCCTGTAGATGTTGCTTTTTATTGTCCAAGTGTTGTATCCAATCTGCTTCCTTGTTGTGTTCTTTTTCATCTTCAAATGTACCTTTCCAAAATTTTTCTTGGTCCTCTGTTTTTTCGGAGGAGTTGTCATATTTTGTTTCTGTTTTCCTAGCTCTCAGTATAACTTTTTCGGGTTGTTTTCAAACTTTATTTTAATTTCTATTGTTGGCCTCATCATAATTAAAAAAAAAAAATTCCTTGCTATCTGCTGTAATTGGAGTTGATTATGGGCCGCTAATTGGTCTAGTCCATTGTTTTCTATGTTATAATTCGTTTTTTATTTGTCTGTTTCTTTTCATGAGCTTTGTTATTCTGTTTCCCCTCTTGAATTGTTCAATTTGTCCCCTTTCCACCCTCAGTTGGTCTCTCTGCTTCTCAAGTCTGTTTCCATGCTGGTGTTTTGTGTCTGGTCAGGTTATCAGATCTATATTGTTTATGTCGTTGTTTACCTGTTATTTTCTCTTGGACGTGTAGTGCTGCTGCAAAACTCACGTCGTTAATTTCTCTTAAAGAAGGTGATTTTGGGAACATTTTAATAACTGCTTGATTTATTCTCCTTACTTGTATTTTAAACTGTTTATTGTTGTTTATTCGGTGGATATGTGGTCTTTGCTTGGATGATGTCGATGCAAATTTCTCCACAAATTAGCATAATGGGTTTGAGGGTGATAAAAATAAAATAAAAATAAAAAATGTTGCCAATTAAACTTGATTGACAATTAACTTGAAAAAAAGTACATGATTTTGGGATATAGCACAATGTATTGTTTTAACCCTTTTCATGGGATACGTACTCAAATACAACATGATGATTACATCGAGGTGCTTGAACATGCATATTTTTAGCTCGCCTTTTCGAAGAACAGAGAGCTATAGCTCACGTGAGCGTGAGCGTGAGCGTCAGCATGAAAATGTTAAAGTTTTTGGTGCAAGTTATTTAGAAGCTTGCCATTCATTTATTATGTGTACTAGGATGCTGATATTTGGCATGGAGGTTCCTTTGGGGTATTTTATTGATGTAGGGAAGTTGAAATTAAAAAATAATTTCAAATGTTTAAACTTTTTGACCTGTTTTGAACTTAACTTTTTTGTAGCACATCAACGTTAAAGTTTTTGGTGCAAGTTATTTTTTAGAAGCTTGCCATTCATTTGATATGTGTACTAGGATGCTGATATTTGGCATGGAGGTTCCTTTGGGGTATACTATTGGTGTAGTGAAGTTGAAATTAACAAATGATTAATTTTTTTTATTATTATTTCAACCTAAGATGGTGTCAAAGCCACCCAATGCTCGCCTGTTTATACTAGACGCTTGCCATTCATTTAATATGTGTACTAGTTTACTGATTACAATATACAAATACATATATTGCTTTAAAATTATTTGGATCAGACTTCACTGCAATGCTTTATAAAAAATATTATTAGACTCGTCTTTTAAAAACGATAAATGTATAAACAGGCGAGCATTGGGTGGCTTTGACACCAACTCTCTGGTAATGATATATATTTGCGTTTTAAATGACCTCAAATCCCTTTTGTACTGGAAGAGGATCAATCTGCTTGGTAAAAAGTGCCCCTTGCTACCCAAAACGGATTTGCCTTCCAAATAATCTTCAATCATTATTTAGGATAATATAATTACCTATTATTTGATTTTATTCTGCTTATTAAGGGATTCTCACATATAAACAAACAATTATATGGCATCTGAAAGTCTGGTTGGAGGCACCATTCTAGCTTCAATAGAATGTTTGCTTAAGGTGATATCCAGATGTCTTTTTACACTGTCAGCTTCAGATTATAAATCTTTCCCGAGCTTTTTCAATGCGGGCTGACCTTCTGACCTCCGGACTAAGGAGCCATGTGTGATCCATTCTAGCATCCAAAGGGCTGCAGTCTTAACATCATTCTGTCTCGAGGATGATCAAAACATCGTTGGATGACCTCACCCCCTCTGATCCATGAATATTATATAAAAACTCCCATCAATCTTTAGGTCATAAATATTCCGTATCCCTTCAAAATTAAGCTGACTGCCAGATGGCTGCTGCATCGAAGCTGTGAATGATCTCTCCCCTGAACCCTCAACACGTCAGCTGTGGCGTCAGCATGTCAGGAGGATGAACAGACCTAGCCTCACTGAATACTATTCATGGAAACTTCAGTGAAGAATTCAAAGTATCCATGTATTACAGAAATCAGAGGAAGACTGTATTGCTTAGCTTCCTCTAGAATTCTCCATATCGATATATTTGTGGGGTTGACTCTGCCTGTCATTATTCCGAGGTCGGCAAACATTGAGTGCCAGTTTGCTGGTATCCTGTGTCAGAGTGGCGACCCATCCAGGATTGTACCCAATAGCTAAGGAGACTGCTTAGGCAGCACCAATGCTCTGCACAGAGTATGGTCCCGATGGATGGATGGATTGATATGTTTGTGATTGTTTGTATTTGTTTATGTTTTGTGTTTAATAAATGACTCAAATGTACAGGAGGAATTGAAAATTCTTCAACTGTGATATTTATTTGATTTCCTCTATTTTATTAGCCAGTTCAACTTCTAGCCTATGCTGTTCATTGTCAACCTCCTCTTCCTCGTCTTCATTCTGTTGTCCATTATTTTCTTCCTCATTGTAATCTATCATTGTTGCTATTATTTGTTCTGTTTGTAAAGGTGCTTTTTGATCTGAGTTGGTCACTTCAAGTAGGTCTATCTCTCGGGGTGCTGCTGCAGAATTTCCTTCTGTCATTATCTTGTCCTGTTGGGGAGTTTTCAGTTTTGTTTTTTGATTCAATTCTCCAATCTGTTGCCCAATTTCTGTTTCTATTATTGTGATTAAATTTGAAATCTCATCATTTTTTTTTCTGTTGAAGGCAACATGCACGGACTAAATTGTCCTCATCGAGGCCAAGCCTTAAGTAAAAGAACTGCATAGAGAAGTAAGAAAAGAGAGAATAAAGTGAGGAGGGAAAATGAGTGAGTAAGAAAAATGTATGATGAAAAGTATATGATGTTTGTTTGCAGGAAAGAGAGATTAAAGCTAGCCCAGTTGCTTTAGTTTGAGTGAGACAGAAAGTAAGACCAGCAATCCTGACACGGAGAGTGTAAGATGGTTCCGGGCACTACTTTAATGCTTCGAAGTCAGAACGGTAGTACCACCCTGGGCGGTTGCTGTCTACAATCTACTACCTAAAGTTTTCCTCTCTTGTTCTATTTCCTGTGTAGCACCAGTATGTTGCCTGGTGTTGCCTTAATGGATAGGGTGGTGGGCTTGAGATCGTTGGATCCTGAGTTCAAATCACACTAGTCTGTTGAATTAATACCAGGTGCGGTTGACTCTGCCTGTCATCCTTCCGAGGTCGGCAAAATGAGTGCCAGCATGCTGGTATCCTGTGTCGGAGTGGCGACCCATCCAGGATTGCATGCAATAGCCAAGGAGACTGCTCAGGCAGCACCAACGCTCTGCACAGAGTATGGTCCCGATAGATGGATGGACCAGTATGTTCTGTTGGTTATTCCTTTTCATTAGGAGTTTGTACTCTGGGAATCTCATCCCAAACATATGTCCCATCATTCCATTTCCCGTCAGTTTGGATAAATTTGAAGCAACTTTCACTTCCCGTAATTTTGTTTTTTTCTCTCCGAGGACCATTTTCGTGGTTCAAGGTTGGACAGAAAGACAGACAGCATTTTATATATATTTTTTTCTAGATTCTTCTCTTCCTCACCTTTCTCCTGTGTCCCATCCTATCCTATCCTGATGCCCTCCCTTGCTTTTTGTTACCTTGATGCAGAGATGGTGACTTGGATTTGAGTCGCACATTTTATGACTTGAGACTTGGCCTTAAAGACTTGACCTTGTCGACAAGACTTGTTGACAATGACGATTAATCAATGAACACTATATCAAAATAAATATATCTCAGTGATGTTTGTGACTAATTTTCATTCGATGTTTGCTAGGATGTGATTACATTATATTTATAAGCAAAGACCGCCAGAGTCATGTGCCAAAGGGACCATGAACTCCCTAAATTGATGGTGCCGCGCTTCGGAAGTATTAGTTATACACCGCCCAAAGTGCTGCATGCTCCGAGCCTCTGATCATGCATACATGTGTCTTGTGGACTAAAATGAGGTAAATTACGGAGAAAAGCAAGTAGAGCTATAGTATCTTTCACGACATGGATTCTACGTCCTTGAATTCAGTAGGTATGTATGCCACACGGTGTATGTATGGAATTGTTAATATTGATATTGCTCAGTTCATCTACATATTACTAAAACTCTCATCTTGTGTGTATGTATGTATGTATGTTCCCGAAATACAGCCAAATCGGTACACGATAGCGCAAAAATTTTCGGCCCACCTCACTCACCATTTGCCTGCGGTGTGCAGTATCAAGTTTCGTTCAAATCGGGCAACGAAAAAAATTATTAAAAAATCAATTCCCGATTCAGTCAAGTACTCTTCGGGAGTATTTGATCAATGCAAACAACCTCCGTGGTATAGGTCGCTGGAGCTATCTTTTTAAATTTTTTTGAAATGACTTTTTTTATCAACTGCTGTCACAATGGGAACCTAATGGGTTCATGGGTCATCTAGTACCCAATAAACTTCTTCCGTGTTTTTTGTTTTTAAACGTCTACGTGTTTCATGGCTCATAATGGAAGAAAAACAAATACACACACACACACACACACACACGCACACACGTAATAGTTTGAGCTTCGAGTGCATGTTCTCACCACAATACACCGTGGAGACTGAGCGTCACTGCTTGATGCTACTCTCTGCGCAAGCGCGCGTGACTCCGTCATCACTGCGTTACCAGTAGCATGGCGGACATTCCGAGGGTGATCTCATTTGCTTATAAATATTTTGAAGGTGCATTGAATAAAAAGAGTGCTATATGTGAAACGTGTGGGATCAAAATTTCAGATGGTCCCGCCACATCAAATTTCATTCGTCACCTAAAATCTCACCCACAGAGAGAGGTGTTTTCATCTCCATGAGACGTTCGAACACGGTTCGTTTCTAACTTTCTAATGTCTAACACTGACTAGCAGTCTGAGCTAACCATTGACATCTTAAAGGTTTACACGCTGTGCCGTATTCCTGAATAAACGCCCGTATCCCACTGCAGTTACACTTGACCAAGGTCTAAACGACGTTTACCCACATTTTGTTTCAACACCTCAGCATTCCCTCACTTTATTTTCTTTCCATAAGGTCATTAATCAACTTCAAAAATATAAGCAATAACTTAATTTCTTCTAATAAAGGGTGGGTCCGTAGCTGACTCGATCCGACCACTATACACGATAGTTTGATAAATCATCAGTTTATTGAAGTTCCCTCAGTGCTCAGGGGCCCATTGTGGCCTTGTTTGTCTTGTTCCTCGAGGGCAGTTTTTGTAAGAATCGGCCTTTGACTCGTTTAACGATACTTGAGCTTATTCCCGTGAGCACAGATCTTTCCATCCAATGTTGGAGATGGACATCAGAAAATTTATTGAATGTCAGACTCAGGATCCTGATCCAATTCCCAGGAAAAAAAAAACTCATACCCAGCACAGCTTGCAGCAACTGATGGTGACACAAACCATGACTCAGGTAAGGGCCCGTTTATACTTTACATACTGTACTTATAGATCTACATGCTGTATACATGTAACATCATCAGTTTGGTGATGCGTGTTATGACCAAATGGCTCATCTATATATGTATGTATGTATGTATGTATGTATGGATGCATACTAAATAATATATCACTATTATATCGTACTGCTATGTATGCTTTTGCTATATTATGTATGTACTATATATACTATATATATATATATATATATATATATATCGTATGTATGTATGTATATGTATAAATATATATGAATGTATGTATATATATATATAGTATGTATGTATGTATATGTATATATATGTATGTATTATTACGGCTGTGGAAATTCGCCTTACACCATAAAGGGCCCGCAGGTGAGATATCTCGATAGGTACATGGTAGTTAGCCCAAACCCGTTGTATAGAGGGAATTTATGTGATTCATCCGGGTGCGACGCTTTGAGTTAGCCATTTTTCTTTTCTGTCGTTATTTTACAACCAACGTCTCAATCGCACACAACAACAACCACCTTAACCACCACGCCAGCCATCGTCACAACATACAACCTTGCTCCAACTCAGACAACAACCACACGCCACCTCACCACAGAAGACCCTCCACCACCTTCGCCTTTACCTTCACGAATTCATCCCACATATCGCTTCTACGGCCATTCCGCACCACCTGTGAACACTGAACGTCGGCTGTCTCAGGCCCGTTCGGCGATTGGTGCCGAACGCACCGAGCCGCGGAGCGTGAATGGCGGCCTTTCCGAGGGAATAATTCGGATCAGAAACCGCTTCACGCCCACTTCTCCTCCGTCCAATTGGCGAGCGCGGGGCGGCTTGGCCCCGCTCCAAGCATGTGCATGTGAAGTCGTATATGCAATTTTAGGATCAGGAGAGGTTCACGCCCATTTTGCCCGACCAATGGCTGACCGGGGTGGGGCGGCGTGGCCCCCCGCCTCCAATCGCGTTTCTGAATCCTAAAATTTGCATATTGGCTGCTCCTGCCGGCTATAAAGAGACGAGCGCAAGGCGACTCAAAAAGAAAAAGAGTTGGGTTTTGGAGTTGCTTGGAGAGTGTCATCGAGCGAGTTGGGTTTTGGGGTTGCTTGGAGAGTGTCGTCGAGAGGTTGCTCT
>CM068959.1:9050492-9067813 GCA_035128595.1 Eptatretus atami | reverse complement strand
CCTTGTTGTGGGCTCATCAGGACAACATACTGCTCGTCGTTTATTTGTGACCAAATTAGGCTCATTAGTATAACTGTATGGAACCCCGGAACTTGATGAGGCAGCAGGGCACAGATCGAGTCCCATCACAGCAGTTGCTCCACGACCTGTTAGCAAAAGTGTCGCATGCCACATGAGCACATTGTCTCTTCCCTGTTGATCACCAGTCAGGAGGTTTGCAGCCAGAAACATTAAATTCAACAAAAAAAAGCACGCTGACCATGACACGACGATGATGTCAACTGGCCTACAGTATGGCGACAGCCAACTGATCCTACAGAGTGGTCAAAGATCACCCATATCTAAGACACCATGCTGCCGCCCCTGTCGAGCCAAGCCATATATAATATAAAGAGAGAGAGAGAGAGAGAGAGAGAGAGAGAGAGAGAGAGACAGACAGACAGAGCACTATCCTGTCCCACACTCTCCCCTTACTTTGCACACCCATGGGCCTTGCAGCCTGCAGACACACCTCACTGGCTTAGCCTTTAAGGTTGGCTGCTTTGCAGCTTCAACTAACATTCGTATTCATTTACCTACATAATTTTTTTACTACTACGCCACTGCAGTTACACTTAATCAAGGTCTCTGATAATGACATTATGACGTGACACTTGACGTGACACTTGCCTTGAGACTTGCCCTCAAGGACTTGAGACTTACTTGAGACTTGGCTCAGGTGACTTGTTGACATCTCTGCCTCGATGTCCCCACATTTAAACTTCATCAATGTTTTACGTGTACGATCCTATGAAGTTGCGGTAAAGCCATATAATTCACCTGTTGCAGTTTTATTTTTATGACGTAACATGCATATAATTGCTAATTACATTGCAACCGAATTATCCGGCTTGCTTGAAATGCTTCTCCCAAAATGGCGCGTCAGGATGCGATGGTACGGACATCTTCAGGATTTGGTTTATCAGCGTGTTCACTCCTCCAATTTCTGCAACAAAGAAGTATGTTCAATACATTTTTGTGAACCAATTGGACAAGAACAAGGAAGTACAATCGTTTCAGTGAAAATATATAATTGTTGTACAGTGCTGTATTTTATTCCCATTGGCAAGACAGTCAGGACATCTTTCCTCCTGAAAATCGCACCAAGAGTTTGAGTCTTTGATTCAGGTTGTCCACCAACTCGAGCATGCCGCGAGCCGTTCCATTACATTTAACAAATGCTTAATTTTTCCCAATAAAGCCACGGGACCCTGCAACTCTTTTATTCCTTGCTTCTCCTGTCTGTGGAATCGTCTTCTAGAGGCCGTCCTATCCCACTCTTCCCTTTAAGGCTTCAAGCAGGCAGAGGCACCGCTACCTCCTGTCATCCCCCATCCTGACCCATGGTCTTTATTACCCCATTAACACTTCCGAACCCAACCCTCTCGCTTGCTAGTTCTGGTGCTTGCTCCACTCACTCAGAACTGGTTATTATTGAGAAATTTGTTTCTATTACACAACAAAAGCTGCTTCACACCTGGATTTGGCTTCCACTTTTTTGCAAATACTGTATTCAGGTGACACAGTTCTCATTGTCCCTGATATTTCCCAATGATGCAAAAGTGGCCTGCCAGGACTGCTTCTTGTGACTCCAGGAATACTGAGTTAGGTGCTTCCTCAAATAAACTCCAACTGCTGATTTTCAGGACAGGTGTCTAATTGTGCAAGCCCTGCTAGGTAAATGCATTCCGGGGTCAGTAAGTCAATTAAACTGTGAGGTCTGAAACCTCTCTGTGAATAGTGTTCGCAGGTTGCCCCTTATAAAGGGATGACATCATGTCCTATTGGTACAAAGCAGGGTGTTTTCTTTGCTCGGTTAACTTCCTCACAAGTCCCACTTTTAACAGACATCATGCTTGACACTTCTCTATCCTTTGATCTTCATCTCGTTTGACTGTCAACCTCGATTCCTGGACTGCAGATGGTTCCGAACTGATCAACCGAGCTTCACTCCTATCTCTTCTGTCCTCTCTTATTCTTACTGATGCTCAGTTACCCTCCATGTAGAACATGTCACATAATCATACTATTCATCAAAAGGATCCATGTCTGATCCCTAAATCTATTTCCTGATGAGTCTTTGATCTACAATCTCTGAACGAATTGAATCAATAATTACCAAAGAATTAAAACACCACTTCTTCACCAAATTCCTTCTCGCTACTTATCCATTTTCTTTTGGTGCTGTCCAATCCAAAAATGGATGCACCTACTTCTGACCCAACAATGGAGCAATTCGCTCGACCTCAGGTTGGAGGAAAGAGCTCTTCTCGGCAAGTTTTCCTCTGTGAGTGCTCAGGAGCCTCTACGTTGTCTTTCTGTCTGACCATCGACATCGAGTGGTGTTGATGGCTCGCACTTTCTTGATGGACAACATCTTGATGGCTCACACTTTCATCACCCTGACATTCACGGTGTTCTTAGTCTTCGAGTCAGGGTCTTTTTTTCACAAGGTTCATGTTAAACAATTTGTCCTGCCGATGAACACAGAAAACATGGTTGTCCAGGACTGTTGTTAATATTAACTGGTGAAAACCCATGTGACAATTGCACACTGACCCTTTTCGGGGTGTTGGTCCACGGTAATCCGTGGCAATCTTCCTAATTCCTGCATGGCTTCTTCAAGGTAGTGTTTGGGTCTCCCTATTTGCATAAACTATATTTCTGCATCCGCTCTACCTTCTTCACGATTATTCTACACTTTGAGGGACTAATACCGGTAAAGAAGATCATGCGGCTGCAGTCGTTGTTTCAATGACTACAGGTTTCATCAAAATTGTCCTTTGGTCTGCTTCCTGGAGTTTATCTTTTACTCTTTCCAAGTGGTCTATCCTTGCCATTTTCTTTTGTTGAGATCGTTCTGCTAACCCACCCGTTTATTTTGTTGATTAACTACTGAATGAGGCTTTGTGTCTTCCTATTCTGTCTCATTAACTACCTGGTACTTCCATGGTCCCTTGATATCGACGAGCGTGCAACTCGCACACATATCGTCGGCACGTCGTACTTCACCCGTCTCTCCACTTCTTCAATCATGCTCACCCGACCACTACCGAAGTGTTTTTTTTTCATGGACTTTAATAGAGTACACTTCCCCTCTGTGGGGTGGTGCTCCATTCACTTACATTTCAATAACGCACTCATTTGATTAATAGGCCCTAAAATGATTTGCGTACCTCGTCACTTTTGCTCAGAATAACAGTCTCGTCACTGACAAGTTCTTGAACTTTCAATCCCACATCATCATCCCCTAAAGGTGTGCCTCATCTGTCATTTCCCCAATTCTCATCTTTTTGACTTTCCACTCCTATATCTATATCTATATCTATATCTATATCTATATATCTCTCTCTCTCTCTCTGATTCCCCACCTCATCCATTCTTTGGAATTCCCTTCTCCCTTCCATGTCATGTACTGCAACTCTCCATATCCTGTCACAAATCTGAAAGCCTACAGGAAGAAGACCTAACACCGCAACCACATAACGCGGACATTTCTTTCTTTCTATGAGCTCGACGGTTAACTTGTGGGTTTGATCGTCGAAGGAAGAACCGTGCTGTTATGCTGCATGGTTGAACCATCACAGCAGTGTATCTTCAAAAGATTTAAAGCCGTTTGCTGGTGTTTTGATGACATACAGTCTTAAGTGGTTAAATATGCTGGTTCACAATCATTCAGATACACAGAGGTCAAAATTTTAATTCTACCCGATCAAGATGACCCGCACGTCCTACCAAACTACTGCGGCTCTTTACATCATGGAAATGTCCACTCGTCTGAAATGGGCCTTTTGGTCGCTTGAACACCAATCTGTGTTTGTGTTCTTAATGAGGAAACTGTTTCCTTCACAAAGCTGTGTTGCCTTTGCCAACAAAATTGGCGTAATCGCACGACTTGGTAGTCATCCGACACGTTTCATTGATGAAAAGAAAATGAGAAGCTATGAGATGAGATTAAGTACTTCCACCCTTGTTTGTTTGTTTGTTTGTCTGTCTGTCTGTTTGGCTGTGAGCAGGCTATCTCAAAAATGTATGGACGGATTCGGACAAAACTTCGTGGACAGGTTGGGTGTGTGTGACAAGGACGAAATGATTCTGTTTTGCTGAAGAACCGGATCCGGACAATAATATTTTTGAAAGTGATTCTTCACCATTGAGTGATAAGGCTAAAATGATATATAGCATGCTCTACCGAGTGCAGTTATAGTTACAATGTGTTAGCCCCTGATAAAGGTTGCTATAGCAACATACCACCTAAACAAACGAGTTGTCGATACATTCAATTGTTTGCCATTCCACACCCACCTCAACTCCCGCCGTTCCTCATCCCCCCCCCCCCCCACAAATCTTTCCCACAATTATTTTGACAAATGAGAACGAGACATGTGTTGATAATTGTAGCCATTTGAGTGAAAGCATGATGAGATTTCATATTCTAGTTAAGGATTTTGAAAACCAGAACGAGCAACTTTCAAACGAGAAAGTAAAAAATGTTTTCATCTCCTCCACCCTTCAACCAGATTTCTTTTACACCGAAACTACCGGATTGCCAGTGGTTGTACTGGCAGACCTCAACAACGCCACGGTGGTGGCCACTTACAAAGCTGGAATGCTCTGTGCTTCTTGTCGACTTGGCTTGATAGTGACTTTCTTGAGCCGAATGGGTGATTTGGTATGAAGAGGCCTAAGGTTGATAGGAAAAGGCGTTTCTTTTTTTTCCCCCCCACCCCTAACAAATTTTCACAAACACAAAATGCATCTTTCAAGATGCCAACAAAAGGAGACAAAGCTGAGACCTCCCTCACCTTCATTCCAAATTCTTTGGACTTGCTGCGCAGTTTGTTGACTTGTGATTCAGCCATGTCCGCCCTCTCGCTCGCGTCATCCAGCTCATGCTGCAGCTTGCGGTACTTAGTCAGGTTCATGTTGGCTTGTTCCTCCTGCATGCCGGTATGACAGAACTCATTTAGTGAACGCTTATCTGCTGACCGGAATTTCATTGTGAACCGAGGTGCCCTTGTGCTGCCAATGAGGTGCCCCCATGGGGCATCGACAGGATTTTGGAATTCGGTCCACAACATTATAAGCACACGATGGCCTAATTTTTGGGAAAGCACTGAGGGATCTTTAATGTCCGCTAGCAAATGCGTCCCTTCTGAAAAAAAACATGGCGCAACAGCCCCTATGAAACACCAGTCCGAGTTTATAGTCGGATCAAGAGTCGCACTCAGACGAAGCTGAGAAGTGAGTGCACTTCTTCTGCACCACCCTGTTATGCAACGTGTTTTATAACATCTACGAATGATGTAACGAGGCTGCAGGCTTCGGAAGTCCTGCATTTTCAATCCGACGTCCTCTTATTGAAGTCGGTGTTATTTAATTTAAATTTTGTTTGTGCTACTTACAGCTTCCTCTGCTTGCCGCTTGTAGCTCTTCACTTTCAGCTGCAGCTTGTCGATCAGTTCCTGTAAGCGGGCGAGGTTTTTGCGATCCTCCTCCGCCTGTGAAAAACGAAGAACCAACGACAGGTTAATACTCAAGCATTTTTGTTTTCGAATTGCCGGTATCTATTCGGCACAACCAACGGGCTGCGGTGCCGAGCGTTCTGATCTCTCTGGGTGTCAGAAAATCTGGGATCTTCTCGAGCGTCCCTGCATCGGGAGTCGGAGACGGTGGTTGGTTAGTTAGTCAGGCTAGTCGTCTCTGATCATCGTTGCTATATACCTTACCTGGTAAGTTAGCTCCTTGATGTGGCGTTCACACTTGCGAGCTCCTTTCTGGGATTCCGCACTTCGCCTCTGTTCACCCTCCAGCTCGGATTCGAGTTCACGGACCTTGGATGTTTGGAGAGAGTGTTGCAGGAAAATGTGTTATATAGGATGGTTCGATATGATAGGATAATACAATAAATTGTGGTAGTTTTTATATAAAAGAGTACACCTGACAAGGATTGTCTCCAAGAATGTCCACAAAGAAAGACTGTGCAAGGATTAGCAGAAACAAAAGACAAAGCAATCATTGAAAACACCTTTCGTTACACTCACCTTGGCTTCAAGTTTTTGAATTTGTTTCTTTCCGCCTTTCAGAGCGATCTGCTCTGCCTCGTCCAAGCGCATCTGCAGGTCCTTCAGGGTCTGTTCCATGTTCTTTTTCATCCTCTCCAGGTGTGAACTCGTGTCCTGTTCCTTCTTCAGCTCCTCCGCCATCATCGCCGCCTACAAAAAACAATCAGTTTTTTTTAAAAGTTACTTATTTAAAAACCATTGTGTGCGAGGCAACCCGATCTATTGTCCTTATGAACTTGACGAGTTGTCCAACGTCGTCATGTGGAACATCCTCTTGCTCTCAGAATGGTTGGTTTTGAGCATCTTAGCTCGGTTTGTATACGTGGCCTGTTTGTTTCTGTTTTTTTTTAATCAACCAGTTTCTTGCCTGGCTTCGAAGGTCGACATTATGTCTGAAACTGTCAAACACGTCCATCAACCAATGCAAATTTGCATGTATGCATGTATATCAAATTTGCATGTATATCAACCAAAACCAATGCAAATGCACGAGTCCATTTGATTGGGAGTCCATGATACCAGCGTATGCATTTCCTCTTCCATTCACAGCTACTGTACCTTGTAAGTCCCATTAATTCTGCTTTTTCTGACTTCCCCCACAAAAGAATCCCCCCGTCAATGAATTGAGATGCAAAATGTGGACTTGAGGTGGTGTACTCAACATCAGTGAGAGCCACAGGTTTTGGTCTGGGGATCGATCACCAGAGGGTTGTGCCCTGAGGGTAAGATAGACATGCTGACTTCCAGGGATGATCTCGATTTCGCTGGATGTGAAGTTCTCTGAGGTCCGACATTACGAAGCCTTATTTGATGATACCACACTGTCATCGGACTTGCCTAATTCAAGGCCCCGTCTGGCTGGGTACGAGCATGGCATTGTTGCGGGATGAGCTCCTCAACCACACGAAGGAACTCTTATGGTCACCATCTCAAATATTCTCTTATAGCTGAGCTTCTATCGTCTGGCCACTCATGCCGAGCCCGTTTCAACAAATGGTGAAAGGTGAGTTTCTGGTACCTCACGACCAGACTGCTCTGGGGGAGGTGGGCCGTGATATCTATGAAGGCTATGAAGGTAATGAAGGCTACCCCCAGATGAGAAGGAAAACTTGAATGAAGATAGCGGTGATTGATCGGTTTCGCCAGCTGATTGATACAGGGTTGTACGACCACCCACCCAATTGGAGCCTTCAATGGCCTCGCCGTTTCCAGTTTTCTAGGGGTGAAGTGCCAGGTATTATCTTTGCTGTGGGAAGGCCAATTGTGTGATTATGGACCCTTACCTTCCAAATCCACTTGGCTCTTAACACCTGTGTTGTTTAAACATTCTAGTATATTTATCAGTTGACATGTAAAATAGCAAAACTATTTACCGAAGTTATAAATGACTGGCAGGGTAACCGGGGGGTATGCAAACGCACCTCTGATCTGTCCAGCCTTGGTCCGACTCTCAACCCAGCTATAAATTGCCACCCTGGTGTTTCGCAAGCAGGGCGAGATGTCAGTGTGCGCCATCCCTCAGATGGACATTTAGCTGGTCATTGGTGGATATTAAAGCCCCCCCCCCCCCCCCAGTGTCTTTTGTGAAGAGTCAACGAGTTATCACCGGTACCCTGAACAAATTACAAGTTCCTGCCCAAATTACCTTCAGTTGAACGTGGGATTGGGCCTGGCCCAGGCGGTTGATGAAAGCCTCGAGCCAAAAACTCTCCCCAGCTGACCTCACAAGAAAGTGCGGATAATTGAGGCCATTTAAGAAATGGTATAGTTTTTTTTTAAAGTTATAAAACCTAAAGTCTCCCATTAACTTACTAATCCTTAACTTGCTTACATTTACCAAAGTTACATTTATAGTCCACTCACTTAGCATATACATTCATGAGTTTACTTATACACTTGCATTAACATCCATATCCTGTTTAATACGGTATGTTGGTCGAGTATGTACTACCCAAACTAATATAACTATCTTATGAAAGAGACATCACGGGGGCGTTTTTCGTCCATGTGATTACAAATGGCCAATGGGATAGCTGGATTAAACACCTGCTCCATGATGCAACACCTTCGGCTCACACTGTACTAGAAGGGGCAGTCTTAATTGAACTCGCCTTGTTTCGCATTGATCCCAGGCCCTATATAGCTCACGAGCATGCTACCTAATTAGTTATCGTTTCTTCACAACGTCCTTAGGTCAGGTCAGGTCAGGTATGGGAGCATGCGCCGGAGCAGCTCGTCGCTGCGTCCACTTTCCGCCGGTACCCCAGAGGCCTCTGTCTGGCCATCCCCCAGGCAGATTCCTGGCCCACCCCCCCAGGCAGATTCCTGGCACATCCCCCAGGCAGATTCCTGGCACATCCCCATCTCCTTGAGATGCTGAGGAAGAATACCATATTGCACTCCGCTCCGAGTCTGGGAGATCGGTGGTTCGAACCGTGGCCAACCACTGCACAGGCTTGATGGGCCTAATGGCCTCCTGCATTGAAGTTCCTTGTAAGGAAGCTAATGTTTATTCATTTATTTGCCTGTTTTTGTTTGTTTGTTTATTTATTTATTTATTCATGGTGCTTGCGGTGTAATGTACTCACATCCGTTATGGCTTTGTGTGCTTTCTCCTCAGCGTTCCTGCATTCCTCGATGGATTCTTCCATCTCGCTCTGAATGTGGGAGATGTCTGCCTCCAGTTTTTTCTTCTGATTGATGAGGCTGGTATTCTGGGAAGAAGGTCAACAGGGATTTATGGGATGGTGGTGAACTTAACAGACATTGTGCGATTGTTGACATCCCAGTGTATGTATCGATTGACATGGAAAATAGTAAAAAATGATAGAAAAGCAAAAGGTGCTGCTGGGGTGCGGACGGTACCTGCGAGTGCAAGAGGCTAACCCTTTCGGTCGCCTCGATGAGTTCCTGCTCGGCGAGTTTGCGGCTTTTCTCCGACTGCTCGAGGCCTACACGAAGCTCGTCCAGCTCGGATAGCAAGAGGTTGTTTCGACGCTCCACCACAGCCGCTTGCTCCCTGAGGTCGCTGTTTTGATGCGTCACATCATCCAACTGCAGTTGCATGTCCTGTAGAAGATGAAATGGGAGACGAGGAATGAAAGAACTTTGAAGGCCGTCCTTGGCAACTCGAGGTTGTTGTCATTTTGTTCGTTTGTTTGTTTGTTTGTTTGGAATCCATTCAAACATAAGACAAGGAAAAATGTCACTGCGACGTATCGGATAACGAATGGGGACGATGTAAGGGATCCTATCAAGGATAATCTCGAAAAAGACCTTGACGAGGACAATAACAACAACTAGAAGTAGACTATGTGATGAGCATACCTTGATCTGTGTCTGCAAAGTGCGAACCAGCTTTTGTGATTCCGCAGCTTGCCTATTTGCATGGCTCAGTTGAACCTCCATCTCATTCAGATCTCCTTCCATCTTTTTCTTCAAACGGACGGCTTCATTCCGACTCCTGGCTTCGGCATCGAGCGTCGCCTGCATCGATTCCACTGCTCGCTGGTGGGTCCTCCTGTTTGAGTGAAACAGAATCACCTGGTTTATCATGACTTAAACACTCACCTGTTTATCACCAAACCCCACCCCCAAAAAACTTAAGTTTTAGTGACCCACCTCAGGTTTTCGATTTCTTCATCCTTTTCAGTCAACTTCCTGTCGATGTCGGCTTTTATCTGCGTCAGCTCCAGTTGAACTCGAAGCGTCTTGCTCTCTTCATGTTCTAGTGCCCCCTGCAAGGAAATTTGTATTTCGATTAATTTAGTGGTTGCCATGAGTTTTACGACGGCCCCCCTAAAAGTGTTTCATCAAACTTCGGAATGCCATACGTACGCACCTCGGCCTCATCCAGCGAAGCTTGCATCTCCATCTTTTCGTGCTCCAGAGTCTTTTTCATCTTCTCGATTTCATGGATGTTCTTTCCCATTTCGGCGATTTGTTCCGTAAGATCGGATATTTCATCTGTAAACATAAAGGAAGTTCTCAGATTGGCGTTCGTCGCCCGTGATGATGCGGTGTGCCGCTAGTTTGTAAATGGCTGATGAATTCTAACCTTGCAGATTTTTGTTTTCTCGCTTCATGGTTTCCAAGTTGTCCAGAGATTCTTCATACGCGTTCTTCAGTTTGAAAAGTTCGGTGCTTAGGTTTCGGGATTCTTTCTGCGAGGCTTCAAACTCGACCTGCGTCTCCTCGTATTTAAGCCTCCATTCTGATAGGATTTTGTCAAAGTTTCTCTGCTTCTTATCAAGGGCAGCTGCAGCAGCATTGGATCGCTCCAAGTCGATTGCGAGATCTTCCATCTCACTCTGCAGTCGGTGCTTCGTTTTCTCGAGGGATGAGCACTTGGCGTTTGCGGCTTCAACTGCTTCCTCTGCCTCTTGTAGATGAGCTGTGAGCTTCTTCCTGTAAAGAAGTATTTGTTTGTGTATAGTTTGGGTTTATTTGATGATGGACGAGGAGATTGGGACCAGACTCTGTGCAGAGCGTTGGTGCTGCTTAAGCAGTCTCCTTGGCTATTGGGCACAATCCTGGACGGGTCGCCACTCCGACAAAGGATACCAGCATGCCGGCACTCATTTTGCCGACCTCGGAAGGATGACAGGCCGAGTTAACCCCACCTGGTACTAATTCAACAGCTGAGCAGGATTTGAACTCAGGACCCTAGGATCCCAAGCCCACAAATCTTGCCATTAAGCCATCACCAGGAAAGGAATCAGAGTGGAGGTCAGAGGAGGGAGGTTTGACTTACTCTTCTTCAATTCTTCAGTGCGCTGAATGGCATCCGTCTCGTACTTGCTCCTCCAGTGAGCCACCTCTGCATTGGCTTTGAACAAGGTTCTTTGTAACTCAGACTTAGCTTCCGGCTCCTCCTCAAACTGTTCTCGCAGCAGGTCACAGTCATGTCGAGTTGCCTGGAGGGCATGAGCCAGTGCATTCTTGGCCTGCAGGTGGTGGTGGGAATTACAGAGAAAGGAAAGGAAAGGTATGAAGGGCGAGGGAGAAGGATGAAGGCTTTTTGCTTTTTTAGATGTTTCTAAATGACTGCACCGAAAGCCTGAAAACTCTTTCCGAACAAGCACATGCTCCGTGGTACCTTCGTCTCTTCTTCAAGCTGTCGTTTGAGATCCTCCACTTGTTGTGTGAAGGAAGTTTTCCCTCGACTTAGCTGCGTAATAAGGGAATCTCTTTCCTCAAGCTTTCTGGAAAACTCGCCTCAAGAGTGCAAGAAATAAGATAATGATGGGGGAGGAGGGGGAGGGGGTGGGAGTGGGGGTATAAGACGGAAATATCAATTACTGCACAATGATAATTACATGAACAGTAACAGAAGCAAATTCCAGTTGAAATAGGACCCTAAGTCTGAGAGATCATCGTAGAATCTATAATAGTAATTTCTCACCATATGAATCATGCTGTACGTATTCCACCCTTCGAGTGCACTTCCATCTCATGTCAACTCCTATCCCTACCTTCACTCTTTTCTACTGTCAGTAACTCGATCCTCTCAAGTGTAGTTTCCTGTGTTCCCTCTCCTCTCTTCCATTTTTTGCTCGTTCATTCATTCCTCTAGTTCAGATTTGGCTCCACTGCCCCCACTGTGAGGTTGTTGCCTTTTTACTCCGCGTCGTCTCTCTCTCTCTCTCTTCCTTGGGTGTCGATCTCACTCTTCTATCGAGATGGGATATCAGACCTAAGACTTAAAAAAAATTTTGTTTCTTATTAAATATTGAACATACTCAGATTACCTACGCTGTCCGGCAGAAGCAGTGCACTTACCTTTGCGCCGTCTAGCCAGGGTTCAATTCCCGACCCGACTATAAATTGTTGGATTGGTGCTGCACGGGCAGGGCACTGCGTCACAAAGTGTGTATGTTGAGCGGTGTGTTCTGTCGTCTGGAATTAGTTGGTGGACGGTAGAGATCCCACGGTGTCTTTGTGAGAATGAGGAGAGTTATTGCCGGCAACCTGAACAAATTCCAAATTCCTGCCAAAAATCCGCTCCAGTCGAACCTCAGGCCGAGAGAGCCAGTTCGCGAAAGACTTTGGCAAACTTCCCCCTTCGCAGACTCCAAAGGTGAGATTATTCAAGGCCATTAAAGGGATGGTAGTAGTTTAGTCCAATATTACCTACCCTGCTTATGTAACCTTACCTTAACCTAAGTGATAATCTGAGTCAGTTGGTAATGGGTACATATGATGTCGTAGTGTGAAGGTGAAAAAGAAAGGCCTTACCATTCTCTGCAGCCAGCTTGGATCTCTGAGTTGTTAAATCGGTCAACTGCCGAGTCATTTCATCCACTTTCAGTTTTGCTTCATTGAGTTGGTCTTCAAACCCTCGGCAGAGCTTTTCTGTGCCTGCCTGCGTGAATAAACGTCACGTTTAGAAATAACGAGTTTCTAAAAAAAAAAAGCAACTTCTTGGTGATAATATTGTTGCGACTTGCGTTCTTTTATTGAAATGACTTCTTCACAAGAATCATCATTTACCTTGGACCTTGTTATCTGCTCGATGTTTGATGAAAGATCGTCGAGTTCCATCTTGTACTCGCTTTTTTCCTTCTCAAGCTTCTGCTTGACACGCTGCAGGTTGTCCAGCTGTTCTCCAAGCTCCGCCGCGGCATCTGCGTGCTTCTTGCGCAGTGTCGCCGTCGTCGCCTCGTGCTGCAGCGTGGCCTCCTCTAGGTCTCTTCGCATTTTTATGAACTCGGCCTCACGTTTCTTGTTCACTTCAATCTGTGCTGCGGTCGCTCCACCGGCCTCCTCGAGCCGCTCGCTCAACTCTTCCAGCTCCCGCGTCACGTCTCCTCGCTGCTTCTCGACCTTAGCTCTGGCAGCTCGTTCGGCCTCCAGCTCTTCCTCCAGTTCTTCAATCCGAGCCTAGAGAGAGATAGCCTGATGCTGACCTTTTTTTGCTGCACACTGATCAACAATTCCTAAACTCTAAAAGACAAAGGGGGATTTATTTTTCATTCTTAGTTTTACCTGCAATTCTTTAATCTTCTTATGCAGTTGTACCACCAGGACCTGCTCGTCTTCTAATTTCGAATTCAGCTGCGATGTATCAAACTCTTTCCTGTGATGAGGTAGAAGAAACGTATAGCCTGAACACTTGATGAGATCATGACATTATCCCATGGACATATATGCTTGGCTTGGGACGCTGTCCCATACGCAGTATCTGGCAATGAATTCCTGTTTTCATGCACTAGGACTAGGACGACCGTTGCGTCGGTTGGAACCGATTCTAGCCTGTCGACATCTCATTGAGACAAACGAATACACAGCATTGGAATGCACCCAGATTGCAGCACGTTTGATCGTTATCCGTGTTTATCATCATCACACCATTTGAAAGCCTTTATCCCTGAGCAGGAGTCAGCTTTTTGCGGGCTCCAACCATGGTACCCTTTCTTGTGGCAATGTTTTTTACGGCCGGATCCCCTTCCTGACACCAACCCTTTAGTCGCCTTCGACCCTCCAGGGATAATTACCAGGATACCGGTGCTCATTTCGCCGACCATCGGAAGGATGACAGGCTGAGTCAACCCCCCTGATGCTAACTCAGCGACCAGCGGGGCTCCAACTCAGGACCCCAAGGATCCCAAACCACCGCCTTAACCACTGAGCCACACCAGGCTCATGTTACCCGTGTTTATATACTTTACTTTTTCAGTTTTTCTTCTATTTGCTGTTTGTCATTTTCCAAATCCATGATCGATTCTTGTGCAAGCTTGACATCGGCTTCTAATTTACGCTTGGCCCGTTCCAAGTCCATTCGAATTTTCTTCTCTTGCTCCAAAGAGCCTTCAATCTGCAGGACACCAAAACTTTCATTACAGCTTGAAATGTGATATATTTTCAAGCTCAAAACGGAAGATTTCACAAGCACACCGATAAACAACATCATCCGTTCTCATCGTCGTTGTGCATCATCAACTCGTTTACAATATTGCTTTTCTTACATCGTCAACTTGCTGCTCGAGCTTGGCTTTGGCTTTGGTTAACGAGTTGACTTTGTCCTCCTCAGCCTGCAGGTCATCCAGAGTCTGTTGATGTGCCTCTTGCAAAGCTTTCTTCTCTTTGAGAAGCTTGGCAATGGTCTCATCCATGGTGGCCATCTCTTCGGTCAGATTCTTCACCTGTGATTGGAGGAGTGTGACACTGAAATTAAATACAGCAACCCATGATGCATGGAGAGAACCGCGAAGGAATTCCAATCTCCTGACTTGATACTCTGTGCAGAAAAGGAAGTTAGAAATTTTTTAAAAGGCCGATCGTACATGTGTTTACATTCTTGAATGAGCGATCACAAATGAGGCAGGTCATGTTCACAAGATGTGTAAAAGGATAAAGCCAGTAGCCCCCTCTTTATTAGGCTCCCAGAAATCCATGCTTTCTGCCCTTCACTCTTTTGCTCTTCTTTTTTTTAAAATCATTTCTGGAACCTCCTTCCCGAGGCTCTTCAATTCTACTCTAACCTCCAAAGCTTCAAGTCGGCGGTGCACCACCATCTTGTGTTATCCCTCGTCCCTGCTTATGATGTTTTCTACCCCCATTGACCCTACCAAACACCACCCTCAAACTTGCAGGTTTCCTCCCCTTTTCTCTCCTCTTTCCCTTGCTTGTTGCATCAAACTCCTGCTCTAAACCCCTATGTATCCAGTTGATCCTTGTTTGTGACACCCTACTTTATTATATTCTTCGATTTCTCTTCTGAAGGCCTTACGAACACTCAACGGCTCCATGCTCCACGCGTCTAACAAATGGGGAGCTCGTGCTCTTATTCTTCTTCTTTTTACTTTTTACCCATGTGTTTTGCAATCCTCATCCTCTCAAACCTCTGCCCTTTTTCTATCATACAATCCTTTGCCGCGTCCTCATTTCCTTTCACTTGGCTCGATTGTAAAGCCACGTTACCCCCTCCTGACTCGCAGATAGTCCTCGTCAACTCCATACATTTTGTCGGAGCAAAAGAGGATGAAGGAGGATTAGTGATTCGACGAAGGATTAACACCTTCTCTCCTTGCCTTCCACATTATAGTGTGGCAACTTAGCTAAATATAGCATAACAATTGTGCATTTTGTGAGGAAAGCACCAAATTTGGCACACTAGTAGCCTATCATATTATGAACAGATTTGGATATTGGGCCATCTCAAAATTTTTGATGGCAGTGGAAAATGGCTGCCACAGCCATCAGCGGCTGAATTTGAGATGGCCCAATATCCAAATCTGTTCATAATATGATAGGCTACTAGTGTGCCAAATTTGGTGCTTTCCTCACAAAATGCACAATTGTTATGCTAAGTTGCCCCACTATTAGTGAGCTTACTTCAATCAACGTTATGTTGATTCCATCCATTATTCCTTCGAGGACGGGCCACTTCCGCCATTTTGGAAAGTTGCAAACGATCACTGCTATCCATAAGAAAGGTTCCAAAACTGATGCCCTGAACTACAGACCTGCCAGACTTCTCCAAATCATAAGCAAAGTAATGGAGTCTATCATATCAGCCGACCTCAGGAATTAACTCTTCTCTGAATCGCTGATCTCTGAAAAACAGGATGGCTTCAGGCCTGGTCCACTTCATCTTGGATGTGTTACTCCTTCCGACACATAAATAGATGGATGCCCTAAACTATGAACAAGAGGTTGGGGGCAATCTCTCTGGATATCTCAAAAGCCTTGCTGTTCTTGAGGTAGTTGAAAGAAAGACCTTCTGCATCACTGGAATCCCTTGGTAGGATGTGAATTCCCAACGGTTGTATCTTTCTGAAGGCAAGTTGGTGGGCTTACCATTTTACACAAACTTATATCTGGCCTTGCTCCTTCTGCCGTCTTCTACCTTTGCTCTCCTCACGCCACCCCGGGTCTTCTCCCGGTGTCCGTTGTCCCATCACTACCTCATGTGCTCGTCCATGCACATCCACGATCTCTTCTCCACACACCGGTTCTTTCCCATCCTGCTGCTCTCTGGGTCATTGCTACTCGTTTTTGTGTCATTCCTCCTTTGCTCCTTGTGTGTGTCCATCCCTCCCATACTCATTACTCGTCTGTAAATCTGCTACGTTTTATATTTTAGCTCTTCCGCGAGTCTAGACCATTATATAGGGTGACCATTATATATTCTGAACTACCTTTCCCTTTCGATTCACTCTGTTTCTATATAACATCTCATTCCCGCACCGTACACAGTAATATCATGCTGCTATCAGCAGCCTGTTCACCATCCTTTGGAGATGTACAAGGAATATCCACCAATTATCTTACCTTGTTCTCCGTGGCATGCTTTTCCTTCTCTACTTTGGCCAAAGTGATTTCCAGATCATCGATGTCCTTCTTTAACTCTGAGCATTCATCTTCAAGCTTCCTTTTCTTTGTCATCAGATCGGAGTTCATTTCCTCTTCATCCTCCAAGCGCTCCGTTAGCTCCTTGACTTTGGCTTCAAGATGCAGCTTGGCTTTAATCAGGAGGTCACATCTCTCTTCTGCATCAGCTATTGTGTCTTGTTCCTGGAGGAAAACAGAAGGTGAACAAAGACAATGAATGAGTGGAAAGTTCAGTGTTTTGTTGTGGACGAGATGGGACATGCTTGAGACGTCTGAGTAACTTACAGCCTGAAGTTGCAACTGCAGATCATTCTTTTCTTGAATTAATGTCACTTGCTTTTCTTCCAAGTCCTTCCGTGTTTTTTCCGACTTTGCATACAGCACTTTTAGTTTTGCAAACTCTTCTTTGATGTTCTGCATCTCCTTCTCACTCTCTGCACTCTTTAGCAGGGGTTTAATCTTGAAATAGAGCTTCATCCACGACCAGTTTTTAACACCCATGAATGCTCTGATGTTCCATTGAATCACCAACAAGGCATCCCTGCCAGAAGCGCATCACCGAAGTGTTATATTGTGACACGTACACACGACGCGTCAAATAGATCACTGTTGTTGTACAAGTACATACAAGGTCAATTAAAGAGCTTAATAACCAATAATTGAGTGTGTGTGTGAGTGTGTGTTATTTTGATGTACCGTACTCCTTCCAGAACATTGTTGCTGCCGCAGCAGTTTCTTAGCAAGGGTTATACTGGGTTGTTTGCCATTGCCTTCCGAGCGTTGCTTGCCTGTGCTCTATTCTTCTAAATTCTGAACATTAAGCACGGAAACAGTACGTACCATTTGTTTAAGCCTTTTGCATGACTTGGTCAGGGTTTGCAC
>CM068959.1:9020737-9031064 GCA_035128595.1 Eptatretus atami | reverse complement strand
CCACTATTCTCACCATGATGTGAGCTGAATATACCTCAACAGTTTTGGAGAGCAAAGTGCAAACGGCTAAAGCCGGGTTAACCAAACGTAAGCTAACTATTAAAGTAACCTTAAAAATGCAAGCACCATAAATGTAACCTGAAAAATTCGAGGATAATAATAGTAAAGAGACGTGCAAAGTCCCATACTCCCATAAGAAGTCAACTGACTTCTATATAAAATAGAAATGAGATAAATGATATATCTTATATCTGTTATGGATGAATATCTTATATCTGTTATGGATGAATATCTTATATCTGTTATGGATGAATCTAATATCTTTATAGATGAATATCTTAATCTGTTATGGATGAATATCTTATATCTGTTATGATGAATATTTATATCTGTTATGGATGAATGTCTTATATCTGTTATGGATGAATATCTTATATCTGTTATAGATGAAATATCTTATATCTGTTATGGATGAATATCTTATATCTGTTATGGATGAATATCTTATATCTGTTATGGATGAATATCTTATATCTTATGATGAATGTCTTATATCTGTTATGGATGAATATCTTATATCTGTTTAATGAAATCTTATATTGTTATAGATGAAATCTTATATCTGTTATGGATGAATATCTTATATCTGTTATGGATGAATATCTTATTATCTGTTATAGATTGAATATCTTATATATCTGTTATGGATGAATATCTATATCTGTTATGATGAATATCTTATATCTGTTATGGATGAATATTTTATATCTGTTTGTGGATGAATATCTTATATCTGTTATGGATGAATATTCTTATATCTGTTATGGATGACTATCTTATATCTGTTATAGATGAACATCTTATATCTTTATGGATGAATATCTTATATCTGTTATAGATGAATATCTTATATCTGTTATAGATGATTATCTATACTTTATGATGATGCTTATATTGTTTTGGATGAATATCTTATATCTGTTATAGATGAATATCTCATATCTGTTATGGATGAATGTCTTATATCTGTTATGGATGAATGTCTTATATCTGTTATGGATGAATATCTTATATCTGTTATGGATGAATATTTTATATCTGTTATGGATGAATATCTTATATCTGTTATGATGAATATTCTTATTTCTGTAATGGATGAATATCTATATCTGTTGTGGATGAATATCTTATATCTGTTATAGATGAATATCTCATATCTGTTATGGATGAATGTCTTATATCTGTTATGCGAATGAATGTCTTATATCTGTTGTGGATGAATATCTTATATCTGTTATGGATGAATATTTTTTTCTGTTATGGATGAATTCTATATCTTTGTGATGAATATCTTTATATCTGTTATGGATGAATATTTTATATCTGTTATGGATGAATATCTTATATCTGTTATAGATGAATATCTCATATCTGTTATGATGAATATCTATATTGTATCTATATATGTTATGGATGATATCTTTATATTGTTATAGATGGAATATCCTATATCTGTTGATGAATATCTTATATCTGTTATGATGATATATGTATGGATAATATCTATACTGTTATAGATGAATATCCTATATCTGTTATGGATGAATATCTTATATCTGTTATGGATGAATATCTTATATCTGTTGTGATGAATTATCGATTTATAGATGAATATTTTATATCTGTTGTAGATGATATCTTATATCTGTTATAGATGAATATCTTCATATCTGTTATGGATGAATGTCTTATATCTGTTATGGATGAATGTCTTATATCTTTGTGGATGAATATCTTATATCTGTATGGTATGAATATTTTATTTCTTTATGGATGAATATTTACATCTGTTGTGGATGAATACTTATATCTGTTATGGATGAATATTTATATCTGTTAGTATGAATGATCTTATATCTGTATAGATGAATACTATATCTGTTATAGATGAATATCTCATATCTGTTATGATGAATGTCTTAATATCTGTTAGGATGAATGTCTTATATCTGTTGTGGATGAATAATCTTATATCTGTTATGGAGAATATTATATTTCTATGAATGGATGAAAATATTATATATCCTTGTGTGGATGAATATCTTATATCTGTTATAGATGAATATCTTCATATCTGTTATGGATGAATGTGTCGTTATATTGTTTATGGATGCTAATGTCTGTATATCTGTTGGATGAATATCTTTATATCTTTATGGATGAATATTTTATTCTGTTATGGATGAATATCTTTAATCTGTTGTGGGGATGAATATCTTATATCTGTTATGGATGAATATTTAATCTGTTATGATGAATATCTTTATATCTGTTATAGATGATATCTCATATCTTATGATGAATGTTTATATCTGTTATGGATGAATGTCTTATCTGTTGTGGATGAATATCTTATATCTGTTTGTAGATGAATATTATTATATCTGTTATGGATGAATATCTTATATCTGTATGGTGATATCTTTATATCTGTATGGATGATATCTTATTTCTGTAATGGATGAATTATCTTATATCTGTTATGATGAATATCTTATTTCTGTAATGGAGTAATATCTTATATCTGTTATGGATGAATATCTTTATTTCTTGTAATGGATGAATATCTTATATCTGTTGTTGGATGAATATTCTATATCTGTTGATGGATGAATATCTTATATCTGTTATGGATGAATACTTATATTGTTATGGATGAATATCTATATTCTGTTATGGAATAATATCTTATTTCTTATGTATGAATATCTTATATCTGTTGTGGATGAATATCTATATACTTGTTGTGGATGATATCTTATATTCTGTTTATAGATGAAATTCTTGTATCTGTTTATAGATGAATATCTTTTATCTGTTATAGAATGAATATCTTATATCTTGTTATAGTGATGAATATCTTATTATCTATAGAATGAATATTCTTTATCTGTTATGATGAATAGTCTCTATATCTGTTATAGATGAATATCTTATATCTGTTATGGATGAATACTTTATCTGTTTATAGAATGAATATCTTATAAATCTGTTATCTGATATTTGACTTATGATAATATCTTATATCTGTTAAGAGAATATCTTTATCTGTTATAGATGAATATCTTATATCTGTTATAGATGAAAATCATAATCTGTTATGATGAATATCTTATATCTGTTATAGATATAATATTATATCTGTTATGGATGAATGTATCTTATATCTGTTATGGTAGATTAAATCTCATATATCTGTTATGGATGAATATCTTTATATCTGTATATCGTATGAATATCTTATATCTGTTATAGATTAATATTCTTATATCTGTTATAGATATATCTCCTATATCTTTTAGATGATTCTTGATTGTATCATGAATAATCTTAATCGTTATAGATGAATATCTTATATCTGTTATGGAATGAATATCTTATATCTGTATATGGAGAATTAATATTGATATCTGTTATGGATAGATATATGCTATATCTGTTATAGATGAATATCTTATATCTGTGTTATAGATGAATATCTTATATCTGTTGTAGATGAATATCTTATATCTGTTATAGATGAATATCTATATCTGTTATGATGAATATCTTATATTCTGTATGGATGAATATCCTATATCTTTGTGATGAATATCTTGTATATCTTTGTGAATGAATATCTTAATCTGTTATAGATGATATCTATATCTGTTTAGAGAATATCTTTTATCTGTTATAGATGAATATTTATATCTGTTATAGATGAATTCTATATCTGTTATGATGAATATCTTATATCTGTTAGAGATGAATATTCTTATATCTTTAGACTGAAGTGATCTATACTGTTATGATGAATGATCTATTCTGTTGTAAATGAATATCTGTATACTCTGTTATGGTATGAATAATTATTCTTAATTGATATCTTTTCTTTGTGGCATGAAATCCTATATCTGTATAGATGATATATCTATATCTGCCTTTTAATGGATGAATATCTATATCTGTATGGATGATGTTCAATACTGTGTGCTAATCTATATCTGCTTAGTAGTAATCTGAATGAAATACTTCTTTCATCTGTTGTGGTAATGAATATCTTATATCTGTTAATAAGATGAATATTATATCTTCTAGATGATATGTTATTATTTATGATAATATATCTCTCTCTTGTGTATCTGTTATGGATGAATATCTTATATCTGTTATGGATGAATATCTTATATCTGTTATGGATGAATATCTAATATCTGTTATAGATGAATATCTTATCTGTTATGGATGAATATCTTATATCTGTTATGGATGAATATTTTATATCTGTTATGGATGAATGTCTTATATCTGTTATGGATGAATATCTTATATCTGTTATAGATGAATATCTGTATATCTGTTATGGATGAATATCTTATTATCTGTTATGGATGAATATCTTATATCTGTTATGGATGAATATCTTATATCTGTTATGGATGAATGTCTTATATCTGTTATGGATGAACTATTCTATATCTGTTATAGATGAATATACTTATATCTGTTATAGCATGAATATCTATATCTGTTATGGATGAATATTCTAATAATCTGTTATGGATGAATATCTTATATCTGTTATGGATGAATATCTTATATCTGTTATGGATGAATATTTTATATCTGTTGTGGATGAATATCTTATATCTGTTATGGATGAATATCTTATATCTGTTATGGATGACTATCTTATATCTGTTATAGATGAACATCTTATATCTGTTATGGATGAATATCTTATATCTGTTATAGATGAATATCTTATATCTGTTATAGATGATTATCTTATATCTGTTATGATATCTATCCATAAACAGAATCAAGATATTCATCTATTAACAGATATAAGATATTCATCCATACAGATTTATAAGATATTCCATCGTGTTAACCAGAATATAGATATTCATTCCCATAACGATTAATTAAGACTATTCATCTTATAACCAGATATAAAGATATTCATCCATATAACAGAACAGATATCATCATATAACCAATTATAGATATTCACTCAGTTATTAACAGATATTAAGTGGATTATTCATCCTTTAATAACATGTATTATTAAAATTTCATCTATAAAAGATATACCCGGATATTCATCGTACAACAAATATAAGAATTCATCCATAACAGAGGGTGATATTAATAAGAATCATCTTATATAACAGAATAGATACATCCGCCCATAACGATTAAAGGGGACTAATATTCATCCACTCAAAACAAATTAACGGGATATCGTATCCCCCATTTAACAGAGGATATAAGCAGTCTCGATTGGTATTCATCCCATTTAACGTCCATTGAATTATCTTAATAATGTATATTTCAACCTTCTTACCAATCTAACAGAGTATAAATATGTGATTTTCGATTACGGACAACAGATATAACGATATTCATCCATAACATGATTTCTATAATAATTCATCCATAACAAGGATATAACGAGTATTCATCTACAACACAGATTACAAGATATGTCACACTGTTATAAAACCAGAAATAAGGATATTCATCCAGTAAAACACGATTATAGAAGATTTATAAAGATATTCATCCTATAAACAGATATAAGATAATATAATCTATAAGCAGATTATATTAAGATATCATCCATAACAGATATAGATATAACATGATTCATCATAACCAGGGCAGAATTAATCGATACATCGTATAAACAGATATAAGATATTCATCATAACAGGATAGCAAGATACTTCATCATAACAGTATAGATGCGTGCTCTAACCGATGCATATGCTTATCCCCGCCTGAACACCTGGCCGGCCTTCGCGCTTATGGGTCACCTCCCATACAAGAATCAGAATGATATTCAATCCTAATAACAGATATATACTCAGGAAGTCATTGCTTTCTCTAGTATCATGAATCACAATCTCGTCCGACCTACGCCAAGTATATAAGATATTCTATCCACAACCCAAATAATCTCGCCGTGATATTCATCCATAAACAGACTATGATAGATATCAACCGTCTCATCCAACAGATTATAAGCTACTGTATTCTTATCCCATGTCAAAAGATATAAGATATTATCTAGTTCGCTGTCGTGTAGACAAACAGACTCATGAAGACTATTCATCTCTTATTCATATGCTTTCCACATGCACCCTCCATCAAAGATATAGCGTTACGACTAGCTCGCCGCGTCACGGCATGGTCTCTCGCAGGTATTTAACCGTATGACAGTGTCTCTGTTCCAGTAACCTGCTGGCGACACGACGTCGCGAGCCACTGGATCATACGTAACTCATATTCCATCCCCAAACAGGATTAAAGTGTATATTTCATCCTCATACAACGACATAGTGATTTATCCTTATAACAAGGGATCTAAACGATATTAATTCTTTTTCCTTGGCCTCATGAAGCAGTCTTCGTGACGTTCATACAGATCATCTTCGCGCTAAGATTATTATCCTGTATTACATGCGTGATCATAATAGATATTCATCACAGTCTGGCATAACCACGGATTATATGAACATATTCATCTATTAAGCACTGCCGCATTCAGTGTCGTTACCTAATGAGGTCTGTCCGAGGAGTCTCGATTTAACCTATACGCAGAATGTATAAGAATATTAATCGAGCGTTATAACAGATCTTCTATAATGGATATAACATTAATCGGGCTATAACCAGACTGCGTATAAGATTATATATTCCATAACACGTGCCGAGTAATACAGATCCATCTATAACCAGATATCCATCGATTTATTATTCTCCTATAACAGGGATTATGAATGATATTCATCTATAACAGATCAATAAGATATTCATTTATAAACAGATGAAGAAGATATTCATCAACGAAAGATAATCGCTCAGATATAGATATTCATTAGGCGGATAGTATCATCTATACATATTAAAGTAATAAAGATTTATACCATAGGATTAAGATATTCTTATAAGAAATTCTATAACAGTTAGATATTCAAGAAATTAAAAATTCTATCTTAACAGATATAAGATATCATCAGTAAGATATAAGATATTCATCTATAACAGGATATTACAATATTCATCCATAACAGATAAAAGATATTCATCTATACATTAAGATTCACTATAAGATAAGAATTCATTCAAAAGAAACAGAGATATTCATCACAATAGGTCCAAAATTCTATACAGATATAAGATATTCATCATAACAGATAGAATCAAGATATAAGATATTCATCTATCAAAGATAAAGATATATTCATCTATAACATCAGTATATTATAAAGGATAAGTATTTATTCACCAACATAGATCTATAGGAGTCATTGACACTGCGAGCATAAGATATTCATCCATTAATAGAAGCAAAGATTATATCTACGCTATAACAGATATACAGATATTCATCCAACAGATTAGAATCATTTCAACAGATATATATGATTATGTTCATCATATAACCCGATTAATAATGATTATTCATAGAGACAGATATAAGAATATCACATAACAAGATATAAAATATATCTCATAACAGATATAAGATATTATCTATCTATCATATTACATGATATAAATTAAAGATTATTCGATCATAACAGATATATAGTATTCTAATCTAATAACAGATACAGATATTCATCCATATCAGATATAACTATATATTCAATAACAGATATAATGATATTCATCATAACAGATAGATTATTCCATCTGCGATCACTAAATATAAGATAATTCATCACTATACAATAAAGATTTACATTCATAACAGATATAAGATATTATCCATAACCAGATATATCGCGGGACATGATTATCTGATAACAGATTTATAGAATTCATTCTATAAACGATATAGGAAGTATTTCTATCCATAAAGATCATAACAGAAATATTCATCTATAACAGATATAAGATATTCATCATAGAGATATCGTCTATACAGATATAAGATATTCATCACATAACAGATATAAGATATTCATCTCTATAACATATAAGCTTCATTCATCCATAACAGATATAAGATATTCATCATATCAACAGATAAAAGATATTGCATTCCCCAACGATATAATAATATTCATCAAACAGATATAAGATATTCATACTTATAACAGATATAAGATATTCATCTTAACAGATAATAAGATATTCATCATAACAATATAAGATATTCATCTGATAAAGATATAAGAGATATTCATCCACAACAGATATAAGATATTCATCCATAACAGATATAAGATATTCATCCATACAGAAATAAGATATTCATCCATAACAGATATAGTAAGATATTCATCCATAACAGATATAAGATATTTCATCCATAAACAGATATAGATATTCATCCAACAGAATAAGACATTCATCCATAACAGATATAAAGATATTCATCCATTAAAATATGAAGATATTCATCCATAACAGATATAAGTATTATCATACAAAATAAAATTCATCCATAACAGAATAAGATATTCATCCATTACGAAAATAGATATTCATCCATAACAGATATAAGATATTCATCCATAACAGAATAAAATATTCATTCCATAACATATAAATTCATCATCAACAGATATAAGATATTCATCCACAACAGATATATAGACATTCATCCATAACAATATAAGACATTCATCCATAACAGATATGAGATATTCAATCTATACAAAGATATAAAGATATATCATCATTAACAGATATAAAATATTCATCCATTAACAGATATAAGATATTCATCCACAACAGATATAAGATATTCATCCATAACAGAAATAAAATATTCATCCATAACAGATATAGATATTCACCACACAGATATAAGACATTCATCCATAACAGATATAAGACATTCATCCATAAACAGATATGAGATATTCATCTATAACAGATATAAGATATTCATCCACAACAGATATAAGTATTCATCCATTTACAGAAATATAAATATTCATCCATAACAGATATAAGATATTCATCCACAACAGATATAAAATTCATCCATAACAGATATAAGACATTTCATCCATAAACAGATATGATATTCATCTATAACAGATATAAGATATTCATCCGTATAACAGATATAAGATATTCATCCATAACAGATTATAAAATATTCATCCATAACAGATATAAGAATATTCATTCCACAACAGATGTAAGATATTCATCCATAACAGAAATAAATATTCATCCATAACAGATATAAGATATTCATCCACAACAGATATAAGACATTCATCCATAACAGATATAAGACATTCATCCATAACAGATATAGATATTCATTATAACAGATATAAGATATTCATCTAACAAAGATATAAAAAATATCATCTATAAACAGTATAAGATATTAATCTACAACAGATATAAGATATTCATCCATAACAGATATAAGATATTCATCCATAAACACATAAGGATATTCATCATAACAGATATAGATATTCATCCATAACAGATATAAGAATATTCATCCATAACAGATATAAGATATTCATCCATGAACGTATAGATATTATCCATAACAGATATAGATATTTCATCCATAACAGATATAAGATATTCATCCATAACAGAATATAAGATATTCATCCATAACAGATATGAGATAGTTCATCTCATAACAGATATAAGATATTATCCATACAGATATAAAAGTATTCATCCATAATCAGAATAAGATATTCATCCACAACAGATATAAGATATTCATCCATAACAGAAATAAAATATTCATCCAAACAGATATAAGATATTCATCCATAACAGATATAAGATTCATCCATAACAGATATAAGACATTCATCCATAACAGATATAGATATTCATCTATAACAGATATAAGATATTCATCCACAACAGATATAAGATATTCATCCATACAGAATAAGAATTATATATAATTTCATCCATAACAGATCATAAAATATTCATCCATAACAGATATAAGATATTCATCCATAACAGATATAAGACATTCATCCATAACAGATATAAGACATTCATCCATAACAGATATAGATATTCATCCATAACAAGATATAAGATATTCATCCATAACATATATAGATATTCATCCATAACAGATATTAGATATTCATCATAACAGTATAAGATATTCATCATAACAGATATAAGATATTCATTCATAACAGATATAGATTTCATTCTATAAAGATATAAGAATATCATCCATAACAGATAATAAGATATTTCATCCATAACAGATATAGATATTCACCAAACAGATGATTAAATATTCATCCAT
>CM068959.1:9009574-9020132 GCA_035128595.1 Eptatretus atami | reverse complement strand
ATGAATATCTTATATCTGTTATAGATGAATATCTTATATCTGTTGTAGATGAATATCTTATATCTGTTATGGATGAATATCTTATCTGTTATGGATGAATATCTTATTTCTGTAATGGATGAATATCTTATCTGTTGTGGATGAATATCTTATATCTGTTGTGGATGAATATCTTATATCTGTTATAGATGATACTTTGTAATATTGTTATAGATGAATCGATCTGTATAGTGATATCTGTTATAGATGAATATTTTACTTATTTATAGATGAATATCTTATATCTGTTATAGAGATGTATCTTATATCTGTTATAGATGAATATCTTATTATCTGTTATAGATGAATATTTCTTATATCTGTCTTATGGATGAATATTTATATCTGTTATAGATGAATATCTTATATCTGTTTTATGGATGAATATTCTTATATCTGATTATAGATGAATATCTTATATCTGTTATGATGAATATCTATATTCTGTTTATGATGAATATCTTATATCTGTTAGATGAAATATCTATTATCTGTTATAGATGAATATCTTATATCTGTTATAGATGAATATCATATATCTGTTATAGAGAATATTTATATATCTGTTATGGATGAATATGCTTTATATCTGTTATAGATTAATATTATATCTGTATAGATTAATATCTTATATTCTGTTTAGTTAATATTCTTATATCTTTTATAGTTGAATATGTATAATATCTGTTATGGAATGAATATCTTATATCTGTTATAGATAATATCTTAATATCTGTTATAGATTAATATCTTATATCGTTATAGATTAATATCTGTTTTTATAGGATGAATATCTTATATCTGTTATGAATGAATATTATATATCGTTATGTTATGAGTATATATATCTGTATATCTGTTGTCAATGAATATCTTATATCGTGTTGATATATATATCTGTATTGTATATTGTTATTGGTGATGGTAATATCTGTATATTGGTGGGAAAAATGAATATCTTATCTGTGTATAGTGTTGTTTTAATATCTTAGTATCTGTTATAGAATGAATACTATTCTTTATGTGTATGAAATATCTTATATCTGTTATAGATGAATATCTATTAATATCTGTTATAGATGATATCATGTTATATCTGTTTATGGATGATATTCTTATATCTGTTATTTGATGAATATTCATATATCTGTTATAGGATGAATATTATATCTGTATGATGAACTTTCTTTTATATCTGTGTTATTAGATTGAATATACTTTCATTATCTGTTATAGATGAATTATCTTAATATCATTGTTATGGATGAATATTTATATCTGTTTAGGATGAATATCTGTTATTCAATGATGATCTGTATATCTGTTATTGATATATATATAATCTGTATTTATGATGAATATCTTATATCTGTATAGTATTTTGATTAATGCTTATATCTGTTATGAGATACAATATCTTATATCTGTTATGGATGAATATCTTATATCTGTTATGGAATGAATCTTTATATTTTGTTGTGATGAATATCTTATATCTGTTATGGATGAATATCTTATATCTGTTATAGATGAATATCTTATATCTGTTATGGATGAATATTCTTTTATACTTGTTATAGTAATGAATATCTTCATAACTCTTTATAGAGAAATATCTTATATCTGTTATAGGATTGAATATCTTATATCTGTTATGATGAATACTTATATCTGTGATAGTATGAGAATATCTATATATCTGTTATAGATGAATATTCTTATATCTGTCTTATAGATGAATATCTTATATCTGTTATTAGATGACTTAATACATGATATATCTGTTATAGATGAATATCTTATATCTGTTATGGATAATATCTTATATCTGTTATAGATGAATATCTTTATATCTGTTATGGATGAAAATCTTATATCTGTTATGAGTGAATATCTTATAATCTGTTATGGAAGATGATATTATATATCTGTTAGTAATCTGAATATCTATATATATCGTTATCGAATGAGATATCTTATATCTTATACATGATATCTTTTATATCTGTTATAGATGAATCTTTATATCTGTTATGGACTGAATATCTTATATCTGTTATAGATGAATATCTTATATCTGTTATGATGATAATATCTTTTAATATTTTATATCTGTTATAGATGAATATTATATATCGTTATAGATATATTCTTATATCTGTTATAGATGAATATTTGTTCTGTATTTGTGAATGAATATCTTATCTGTTATAGATGAATATCTTCGATCTGTTATAGATGAATATCTTTATCTGTTATAGATGAATATCTTTATCTGTTATAGATGAATATCTTTATCTGTTATAGATGAATATCTTATATCTGTTATAGATAGAATATCTTATATCTGTGTATATGATATCTTTGTATTATCTGTTCATGATGAATATCTTATATCTGTTATGATGAATATCTTATATCTGTTATAGATGAATATCTTATACTGTTTAGATGAATTCTTTATCTGTTATAGATGAATATTTATATATTGTTTATAGATGAATATCTTATATCTGTTATAGATGAATATCTTATATCTGTTATGATGCTGAATATCTTATATCTGTTTATGGATGAATATCTTATATCTGTTATAGATGAATATCTTATATCTTTATGGATGAATATCTTATATCTGATAAAAATTTTATGGATGAATATCTATATATCTGTGTATAGATTGAATTATCTGGTCTCTCTAGTTATAGATGAATATCTTATATCTGTTGTAGATGAATATCTTATATCTGTTATAGATGAATATCTTATATCTGTTATTGATGAATGAATATCTTATATCTGTTCCACTAACTACCAACTACCATTCAGGCATTCACAAATACATTTCTCCTTACAATTTTTTTTCCATGATATATGTGGAGGCCCCCTGATTGTGGAGGCCGCTGGGCAACTGCCTACCTTGCCCATGCCTAAACCCGGCCCTGGTCAGGTGTTATGAATTACGTAGTGAAAGGTATTTTGTCCTGTAGGGAGCAGGTGCTTCTAATTATATAATGCAGGGGAAGGGAAATGGTAATCAACTGTTGCTTGCTGATGTTGAGATGAGATGTGTAAAGCTTTCAACAAAGAGAACTCACGTGATCAGCATCGATTGGTTATCTCGATCTGCAAGGAACACAACGGTTTCGTCAAAATAATACAAGTGGCGACGGTGTGTCCTGAAGTGCATTGATATTCTTTAGACATCAGGAATCGTCCTTCTGTTTTCCGGTCTTTCTTTTCCCATGCACTGCTTTCTTGGTGTAAACCATTTTTCAACCGAGGGGAGCTGATTTCTTTAAAACTTTTATCGAACAATGTCATTATTCCCGATATGTTACATTGCACTCGACGATTCCTTTCAATTTAACCAGTCATTGTGAAACCAAACCGAAGGCAGATTGCTAAACACTCAATGATCCTTCACATTAGGCCATGTTCTTTCAAGAAAATGATGCAGTCATTCATCTTGACTCTCTCTCTCTGTCTCTCTCTCTGTCTCTCTCTCTCTCTCTCTCTCTCCGCTCTCATCTCTCTCTCTCTCTCTCTCTCTCTCTCCCCTCCACACACCCCCTCCCTCTCTGCATGGTTATGCCACTTCTCTATCCATTTGCTTTTAGATGTCAGATGGCTGTATACGTGTAGTGTGGTCACTCACTACACAACATCATGGTGTGGATGTCCACAAGTCACTCACTGCGCAGCTTTCGTGGTACGCATTGTCGGCGATGGAGAAGATGTGAGGAGGAGCCTCAGAGCGCCTCTTGCCCTTGTATGCGGCGACTACCTCGGTATTGTACACGGGAAGCCACTTGTACGGGTTCACGGTGACACAGAATAGCCCGGAGTATGTCTGCAAGGAAAGGGTGTTGCGAAATTACTTTAAACTAGAATGACACTTGGCGGAGCGCAAAGTCTCACCTCACGCGCTCATTCTGAACAAAAATATCATCGTTAACTGAACACGCTACTATTATGGCCCATATAACCTATATCATCCATGCACCCTATTATGCCCCATACATTCCCATTATGTGTAGCTATATTGATTGATTATTAGGGGGAAAAAAATTGTCCACATAGTTGAGACTCATGGAACGACATTGCGCACATTAAGGCTAAATTGCATCAATGAAGTTGAATACAGTATAGAAAAAAAAAATTCAAACTATTTCCCAGGGCTAGTATGAAGCTTTGCAGCGGTTCTGGAAAGAAGATTGTTTACGTTTTTATTTTCAATCCATGATGGCCACCAAAACATGTAAACCAATGACGTCATAAATTTAATTCTTCACTCACATGGGGTCATGGATCATTACATGAAGTTTCAGATTTTTCAGATAAGGATTTGATTCAACCACTTCTGGCTGGAATACCATTTCACCGATGATGTCATCATTATCACCTTACATACCCTTGGGGAGTTGATGACACGCCGAATTTCAATTTTTTTGTTCAGCGGTTTCAGCAAAGATGTCCAATTTTTTTCCTTTAATCCAACATGACTGTCATATCATGTGACCTATGATGTCAGAGTTATCAATACAATATTCTCCATGGGGAGTCCCTCCGATGTTTAATGTTTCACGTCGACCGGATAAGCGGTTGCAGAGAAAACCATTTTTAAGGTGAAAATATATAGATGTGGACACACACATGTAGGTGGATACTTTGAGACCTGGGAGGGCTCTGTTCCACATTCTGATACCCACAAATGGAGATATAGCGCACACGCACATGCACACACACACATACACACACACACACACACACGTGTTGCAATAGCCTCGCAACCCAACCGTTCAGGGTGAGACTCATGATGTGACACTCGACACTGTTAAAAGTCGTCACATCAAAAATACACACAAAACATAGCAAACTAGAAGGGCACTCGGTAGAGCGCATACTGTACCTCCTCCACGTAATGCCTGATCCATGAGAACATATCGGGCCCAATACATTTTTGAGATATCGTGCTATATATAATTTTTGGCCCTATCTCTCAATGGTGAAGAATCACGAAAGAAATTCTAGTAGCCGGATCCAGATCCGGATCTTCACCAAAATCTAATCAGTTCGTCCTTGTCACATACCCAACCTGTCCACAAAATTTCATCCGGATCCGTCCAAACTTTTTGAGATATCCTGTACATAAACAAACAAACAAAAAAAAACAAACAACAAGAAGATACTTGCAAAATCCATAAAACAAGTTTGACCTCAAAAATAATTGGTGGTTGAATTCAATGACCAAACTCCACTTCAAATTTCAAGTGAATCGGATGAAAATTGACAATTTTAGAAATTTAGCCTTTGTTGACCTTTTGGCCGATGTGTCACTACAAAATAATTTGGTGGTTGAATTCAGTGACCCGAAATATATATCCTCTTCAAATTTCAAGTCAATAGGATGAAACTTGAGGATTTTAGAAATCCCACCTTAGTTGTTCACCTTGGGACTATGTTGACCTTTTGACCTCAAAAACAATAAGCTTCTTCCTTTTGTCAAACTCTATCATCTTCTTCTTCTTCTTCTTCTTCTTCTTCTTTATTTTGAGCTCGGTGTCGGCTCGAGCCCGCGTTGAAGCAAACTAATTGTATATGTGGTTTGTTATCCTTGTTGCCTTTTCGATTTCTCGTCTACAAATTATATCAGTAAATGAAAATTGTTTTTCCTCTTATTTTGCCAAATAGACCCAAACATGGTGGCTGGAGTGTTTCTTCTTCTTCGTTTTATTTCTGGCATCGGCCAGAGCGTGCGTTAAATAGAAACAATTTTTTTTATCTCCCCAACATTCATTGGGACCTGTAGGGAATGTATTGCAAAGCAATTCTCGCTCTTCTTAATTCTTATTACACGGTAAATCGAATTGTCAAGGTTAGTCGTCAAAAAGAATAAAAAATTATTTGATACTTGGTGGTTGTACTCACGTAGATCATCCAGGAACTGTAGCGGGTCCTCAGGTTGGACAACACGGACGCTTCGTTGAGGTGCGTCAACATGGCCATGTCCTCGATCTTGTCGAACTTCGGGGGATTCATCTGCTGGATGTCATCCTCCTTGACGACCCTCGTCTACGTGGGTACAGACACAGAACCGCCAACATTGAGACCCGGTGTCGTCTCTCGAACGTGCAGGAGTGTATGTCGAAACGCATTGTTTGGATGTGCAAGAGAAGTCCACATTTGGATTCCCAAATGACCTGCTCTAAAAACAGTTCAAGAAGATTCACTCAATTCACACCTTTTCATTCCCACTCCGAAAACATCAAAATACAAAACGAGTTTATTGAATCAAATCATAATGGACCTTTTCCCAGTACAGGTGTTGTCATCGATGCCATGTGAGTGATGAAATAAATGACACACGTGACCGGAGCAGGTACCAAAGGAAATATCTTCACAATGGAATTCCAACTGAAATTGAGGTTTGAAAACAACAACACAGGTGAATCGGTACAAAATGCCAAAAAGAACATGAAAAACATTCACGGAATGGGACGAAGGATTAATTTTGACTCCAGAATGACCATGTTTGTCTTGAAGCACCGAATTTCGAGAAATCTACGTCAAGCCACCAACTTAGCCTGGGTTCAGTACACCTGTCTGAGGGTCTCACGTTTCCATCAGCGGTTTCCACGGTGACGTTGGTCCCAGATACCTCCTTGATCTCGGCAGCCAGATAAGCTTCCTTGTCATCAGGAACCCAACAGCGCTTCTTACCTGCACAAGTCGGGGTCACACTTTGCAACATCCCCGTTCCATCATTTCTTGGAAATACGTGTTTAATCTCAGCAAACCGAGGTGATCATGCCATGCGTGATGGGTTCGTGCACGTTGCTGTCGTCCTGCACTCACGGACCATCAAAAGCCGTAGTCTGAGATTGCATGATCTCCTTTTCACTCTTGCGCAGGAACAGCGCCGCCTCGCCGAACTCGGACATGTCCAGCATCTTGAACGGTTGGTTCTTAGTCCACCTCGGAGAGAATCCTACAGGACAAACAAGACGTCGAACGAACCAAGGTTTGGGTCAAGGTTCCAATGCCGTCATACAAATGATGGTATTATCCGCAGGTACACGGACCTACCTGGAGCAGCAAGCAGCAGAATGAGGTGCTCCGGGGATTCCTTCCTTTAAATGCTCCAACAATACTGACAACAATGCCAACGATTTGCTGTGAACAGGAATAGCGTTTACCGAAACAGATCTCCGTCACAATGGATTGTTCGATGTAACATGATCGACACTGGGCGAGCAAGAGCCCTCGAAGTTGGTCGACTCGCCGTTGAGCTCCCTGTGGTCTGGGTTCGATTCCCGACGACTATAAACTGTGATCCTGGTGCATTTAGCATTTAGCATTTCATTGGCTAAGGAGTACAATCCTGGACGGGTTGCCACTCCGACGCAGGATCAACTCAGTAAATGGGATGTTAAGCTGGGTGTCCCATATTCTAGCAGAGGTTACTGGTAGACATTAAAGATCTCACGGTGTGAACCATTTCATTACAGACATATTATATGCATGACGTCAGCGTCATGTCACATCTTGGGTCAATGTGTCCCTTTTGTGAAATGTATTATTTCTGCTGAAACCTCCTAACTGATAATAATCAGCAGGGCAGAGACAATGTGCTCGTGTGCACATGACACTTGTTACTATCAGGTCATGCGGCAAGTGTGATGGGACTCGATCCGTGCCATGTTGCCTCGTGCCTAGACAAAGTCTACACCCTCTATTCAAAATGTTCACCTTTTGTTACCTTATAGCATGGAATTAAATTGCATTCAATCAGACTTTTTCCACCTTTATTTATACAATGTAACTCACAACTTCCAACTTAAAAGCAAATTCCACAAATTTCAGAAAATTAATTCAAACATAACATTATTTTCTTTTCTAACACCACCTCCTACCCTCACCTTTCTCTAAATGCAGCACTCTCCTCCCACATCTCTCTCTCTCTCTCTCTCTCTCTCTCTCTCTCTCTCTCTCCTCTCTCTCTCTCCTTCTCTCTCTCACACCCCTCCCTCCCGCAGTTTAGAGCGACATTTGGTGAGGCAGCGCTCTCCCCACCCATCCCCTTCCCCGCTCTTCCCCCCTTCATTGTCCCCTCTTCCCATCCCCCCAACCCTCCTCACCCCTCTCCTCTCTCTCTCTCACACCCCTCCCTCCCGCAGTTTACAGCGACATTTGGTGAGCAACGCTCTCCCCACCCATCCCCTTCCCCGCTTTTCCCCTCCCCGCTCTTCCCCCCTTCATTGTCCCCTCTTCCTCACTCCCCCAACCCTCCTCACCCCTCTCTCTCTCTCTCTCTCTCTCTCTCTCTCTCTCTCCTCTCCTCTCTCTCCCTCCCTCCTGGTTGTATTTGCTGGTATATATATTACTCTGCCCACTGAAAATGTGCAAACTCATTTTGCATGATGTTTCCTCTTTGATACGATCTGCTTCATTATACGACCCGTCACTTCAACATTGATAGATACACATAAAAAAATTTAAACTTTATTTTTTTTTTAAAGTCTTTTCAACCATTTTGTTGGAGTGCTTGCTTGAGTATTTAAGCAACTTGGTGAGCACTCTACAAGTTTGTTCCCGACAAGCTTCCATGGTGATACCGCGGCTTTGTTCTCAATGGGACATCTCTGAGTTAGAAAGGCAAAATACATGAGAGTATAACAATGAGTAAAAAATGTTTTCACTGGTTACAAAGCAATAAATCGCCACATCAGGGCAGGATAGCCGAAGAGGTGCGCATGCCCGATATAAGCTGTCTCGCCTGAGTTTGAATCCCGACCCAGCTATAAACTGTCATCCCAGTGTTCACAGGCAGGATGATTCATCAATGTGTGTGCCGTCTCTCGGATGGATGTTAAACTAGGTATCACATCCGCGGAATCCCCCTTTCCTCTCCCCTCCTAACCCTCCCCTCTGTCTTCCCTCCTGTCTCCTACCCCTCTCCCTCTCTCACCACTCTCCCTCCCTCTCCCTCTCTCACCACTCTCCCTCCTCACCCTCTTTCTCTCCGACCCCTCTCCCTCTCTTTCCCTCCCTCTCCCTCTCTCACCCTCTCCTTCTCCCACCCATCTCCCTCTCTCTCTACCACCCCTCTCCCTCTTTCCCACCCCTCTCCCCCCTCTCATCTCCCTCTCTTCCCACCCCTCTCCCGCTTCTCTCCGACCCCTCTCCCCCCTCTCATCTCCTTCTCTCTCCCACCTGCTCCTTCTCTCTCCCTTTCCTCTCTATCACACCCCTCTCTTTCTCCCTCCCACTCTCCCCCTCTGTTAAGGGTACTGCTAAGGACTGATGCTTTAGCTTTGAATTAAAACGGCTTCCCGTGATCGTAGCATGTACAAATCCTATTTGGAATGAGCCAACTGGAGGGGTGCAAAGGTCGCTGCATGTGTGAGCATGGAGTGTTTAGTGACGTTTGGAGGTGTCGCTCTCCTCGACCTCCTCCCTCACTCTTCCCCCATTCATAGCACCCCACTCCTCCTTGCTTCACTCCCCCACCCCTCCTCACTCTTTCCCTCCACTCTCCCTCCCTCTTCTCTCCTGCCCCTCCATCCTCTCTCCCTCCCCTCCCTCTTTCTCCCACCCATTTTATGTGTTAAATGCAGGGTCTTTTCCGTAACGGCAACACGACTACCTCCTTTGTATCAGACTCGTCCCGAGTCTGCCAGCTCCTGTACATATTGGATGTAGATCCCTTTAACACAATTACCTTGCCTAATGGATCCCTCAATGTGACATTTATTTGTGCACATACATGTCTCTCCTTTGAAAATAATGAAAGCTAATAGGTTGTGTTGATTATTATACACAGTCATATGATGCACGTATCTAGACTTGCACACTTATAAATTCAATTACGAAACATATCCAGGTGGGCTCCAACACTTTACATTACATACAAACCCCACACTGGTCCAGGGTGCTCAATTAAAATGTTCTTCAGCCCCCTTCTGGGCAGCAGGCCAACGTGGCCATCAAATGGTCCTTGGCCAAAAACAATCCTTAATGGCTGGCAGCAGGTCGGCATGGCAACAAAACAAGTGGTCCTCGGCTCTTGATCAATGGGTCCTTGGGGAGGCATGACAAGAGTGGCAGGCAACGGGCAGGGCAACAGGCATGGCAAAGGCAAGGAAAAGGCATGGCAAAAGCCCCAGGCAATCCAAGCAAATAAGGCAAAGCCAACCAGGCTGGCAGGTGATGCTGGCTGGCCTCTCTGTGGTGTCATACTCATTCTGTAATGGGGGTAGGGATGTGTGGGAGCTGCAGATCAGATGGCTGGCTTTGGCCCTAACCTAGCCCAAGCTACCCCGCTAATCCCTCTAACTTAACTCTCACCTAGCTCCTGTCCCTCTAAGCCCTGTGACTCTGCGAGCTAATCTATCCCTCCCAGGTCCAGTAATACGTCTAAATATCCTATCTCCCGGGAGGAAATCAAAACACACACGATGACAAACTAACGAGGTGACGTGGCACCAAAAGGCTTGCCGGTGGAGCAGCCCAATGG
>CM068959.1:8979123-8992574 GCA_035128595.1 Eptatretus atami | reverse complement strand
AAGATAGGACTGTTCAGGCCAGTAAGATAGCACTGTTCAGTTCAGCAAAATAGGTTTGTTTAGGCCAGCTTCGGAGGTTCTGTTGGGAATAAGGAAAAATGCACTTGTAAATCTCATTGCTTGATCATCCCACAGTATATTTAAGATTTATTCCTACTTTTGTTTTTCAAAGAACGTGTTTGAATTTGAAAAGCATGTTATTAATGCAGAACAAGGCCGACTGTTGAGTTCACAATATTCATATGACGCACGCACCCTGACATGCCCACCCATTTGTCCATCCCTGATGTCATTTCTCTCTCCATTTCACTTGTAAACCCTGACACCCTTGCTCCTTGCTCAACCCCTGGCATCATGAACCTCGCCAGCACCACACCTCCCTTTATCACTGATGTCAGGACCCTCTCCCTTTGAACTGTGAACCCTGTCATCCCTATGCCTTCCTCCATCCCTGATGTCACTGCAAAAGGGATGAAATAAAACACTTGAGTAAAGGGAGCAGGAAGGAACAGGCCATTGAGAAAACTAGACACTGTTTTACACTCACTCTGCAAAAGTGTTTCTGTAAAAAAAATTAAAAAATTGTAGTTGGATTTTTGTCAAATGAAAATCTGTATCAGGCTCACAGATAATTATCAACCTATTTGCTGAAGCAGCTGCTGAGCATGTTGGAGAAAAATCTTTCAAAATCAAATGTCCTCTGCATTGATGTCTGGAGTCAAACATTTAGAGGTCAGGTAATTCACCTTTAGGCCTGGTTCACGAGACCTCGAGCGCAGTTTGTTGACTTGGGATTCTGCCCCCTCTGCCCGCTCCATTGTGTCGTCCAGCTCATGCTGCAGCTTCCGAAGCTTGGCAATGTTCATATTCGCCTGTTCCTCCTGGAGGGAAAAGGAACAGAACATCCATGTTCCTCCTGTAATGTAGAAGATTTGATAATGAGACTGGAATGGCGCTTGGTAGAGCACATACCTCAGCCAGGCTGAACAGTTTACGTTTTGTATCCCACTGATCAGCTGGATCTGCATCAGTAGCTTAACCACAATCCAATCAGCTTCTCCTTGTCACCTACCCAACTTGTTTTTGTCTGTTTTCACTGCCGACTCACAAATAAGTGATTAAACTGGTCCAGTGGCTGATGGGGGTGTGTAGCATTAGGATTCTCATGTATGTGTTACTTATGAGTGTCTTCAGCAGCTGTAGAGGAACCCAAGTAGAGTTTGAAACAGCAAAGGGCTTATCTTGCGTAGCTTTTCTTGGTTGCTTTATGCAGCTTTCATTGGCTGGAAGAACAGGGGGTTAATTACAAAGATCCCATCCACCTGGGGATTATTGATGAGGTTAGTGCTGGTTGGTTGTTCTCTCTAATAACAGGTGAGATGTGATTTGATGTTAAAGGGGAATCCAAACAATTTTTTTTTTCTGAAAATCATTGAAAGTCATTAATCATGGTCTAATTTGAAGGGGAATTAAAAAAAAAAAATTCCGATCATAAAGTGCCGAAAAAAGTCCGAGAGTGTCGATTTTTCTATTTTCGCCAGTGATCTCGCACTCACAACCCACCTTGATCCAAATGGCAGCTTACATAGGGAAACAGTGTATTTCTATCTCTGATTCCGACACTGATTCCACCGTCATTAGCAACTCTGAAGGCTCTCGGTATGTTGAAACTGATCTGTGGGATTTTGAAGAAACTACTGGAGACGGGGGTGGCATTAGTCATTTGGGAGCCCCATGCAAGATGCAATACTGGCCCAGTGGGGCCCCCATGACTCCTGGTAATCTGTCATCACATTAAAATATGTCTTGGCATCCGTCTGTCTGATGTCGATGTATTCGGTCATTACTTATGCAATCTCAACCAATTAAACATGGCAAAGGTTGTAGCAACTTCATTTGCCCCCCTCGAGCCCTCACCCCTTACCAATAGTTCTGAAGATGGCGCGATGCAAGTTATCTTTGTAAATGTGTACTGTGTAGCGCCGCTCCTGGTGGGGGTGGGAGAGGGTATTGCGAGTGACATTTTAGAACCCTTAATTGTATCACAAGTAAGAGGTCTCCATGCTTTTTTCGCACTCACTTAGCCTATTTTGCTTGAGACTCGATTGCAAAAAATCCAGAGGATTCCATGTTTTTTGCCTTCCCCCCCCCCCCCCCCCGCATTGGAAAGGTGTATATATACAGCAGCTTGAGCGTCGTTACACCTTATCATAATATTTTTCCAAGGCCACTTCAATTGACAAAAGTAATAACAATAATAATGCCAATGGCATAAGAATAATGTTAACATTACAGTTTTGTAAAATAATAATATTAACAATAATATAATTGTGCAATAATTGCAGTAATAAAAAGGATAAGTGATCCCCCCCCCCACCCCCGACTGCTTCCGTAGATAAAGTAAAAAAAATTTAATGCGATTATAATAACTAGTGCGTGCCCGTCGTGCGTGCCGTACGTGCAAAAAAAAACGTACGTGCAAAAAAATAATAAAAAACAAGAAGAATTGTCACGTCAATTGTGACGTCATAGCACCATGTCCTGTCATTGGTTTGGTAAATAAATGTCCATAACTTGGGAACCACTTTTCCGATTAATATCAACCTTGAAAAGGCACATCACAGGTCCCCAGCAATATACCCTGGCAAGTTTCAATTAGATCGGACAGTGGTTTCGAGAAACAGCGGTCACAGACAGACAGACAGACAGACAGACACACAGAGATTGCTGGAATTATAGATAGATGGTAACCTAATCTCACCACGAGCCGTAAACACAAACTCATGCAAAAAGCTGATCCATGGGCTGTGTTCCATTCCCAATCAGCATGCTACTGCTTTGCTTAGCCAACCATTCCTTATCAACTGTTTCGTTGGAGTGCTTACTTGAGTGCTTAAGCCACTTGGCGAGCACTCTACAAGCTGATTGGTAGTCGAACACACCCGAGCACTTTGCTCGGCCTCAATCCATTGTTCTGGTTCTGCCACTTGTGTAATGAAGAAAGTTCATTTTGGGTCATTTTTACCCTTTTCCCTTTTTGTTGATATTTTCCCACTTTTCGTCACCACTGGGGTCGATTTGTTTCATCCTTGGGACAGGTGCTCTGATTTAAACAAACAAACAAAAAAAACCCCCACAATGTTCCGCTGTTCACATGGATGAGTCAAGTTACTAATGAGAGGTTGTTTTGTGATCATACAATAAATTGTAGTGTGGATTTCATCAATAATATCGATATGCATTAACATTAGGAATTATACACATTTTATTGTGGTTATAGTTGCATTTGCATCCATTAAACCTAGTTATTCTTCCACTTAACCTGCTTTCTCTACTAATACCAATCTCACCTCCTGATTTTGTAATACAGGGTAGTCCTGTCTTGTTAAACATCAGGGAGAACATGTTTTTTTTAATGGATTTATTCCGTCACAGTGCTTTCTTTCCTTGAGATGGAGCATTCCCTTTGCGCTGTGTTTATCACTACTCACAAGTTGATGTTATGTTTGTGGGGTAGATTGAGGAATTTCAAAGCAAAGGTAGGATTGTATGGAGTAGCTTGGCCCGTGGACGTGTGGGAGACATTTCGATGCAACTTAAGTCGGGAAACTGAGCTTAAGTGTTACGTGTCACCATCGGGGGGGGGGGGGGGGGGGGGCGGTGTTGTGTTAATTAAGTAGGGTTTAAGGATAATTTCTCCAGTATGTGATTGCCCTCTGTGACCTTTTCTATGTCTTGCATTTTCCAAAACTGGCAATAAAAAGAATCATGTCCTTAAAACAACAACCGAGCTGGACATTTCAGAGCAGTCGAAAACCCCGCCTTCAGGAATGACAACTAGCAAACCACGCCGTTGGAGTGAATGATTAATGCGCGTGACGTGAGGGAGAGATAGAGAGAGGAGAGCTAGGATCAGAGCGGGACATGAAGAAGGAGCAGTACAGAAGCGAGTCAGGCAAGATGGCATGGTGGAAAAGAAGGGCATTTTACGGCTGGCTTCCCCTCGACAGAGTGAAGAAGGTTGCATGATTCTCATGTTTGTGCTGAGGAAAATTGGCTCACGTGATGGAGCAAGACGCTGGCCATTGACTGTTGGCTGGGTCGAGTGAGACCATGCCGCAAAGCCTCGTGTTGTGCCATGGGGGGAGAAGATGGTGCCATTCTGCAGAGGGGCGGCGTCGGCAAGTGCGATCGATGAAAGAAGCTGACGGTGGTTTCTGAGCCCCTGTGTTGAGTATCACCACCCGATTTGCCTCCTGTACATTTCCCGCCCAGAGGGTGGCTGGGTGCCATTTGGGGCATTTTCCCACGCAGTGACGGCGCTTGACTGACGAAGGTTTGGCAACCTTCAAGCTTCAGAAACTCATCTCTGGGCACACAGCTAAGTGCTGGGATAAAGTAGGGGTTTTTCTTTTATTATTTTTTCTGTCCCCTTGTCTGTATTAAAGTCTGTGTGGAGGTGCCTCAAAATGAGATTTAGTTTCACCTCACGTTCCATTTTTATTATTACATTTTGAATTACTAGTACGTGCCCGTACGTGCGTGGCCGTACGTGCAAAAAAAAAAAAACTTTCAAACCGCGAACCAGAAACAACCACATGCCGTTCCTTCGCTCTCGCGTGCCCGTACGTGCAAGCCCCCCCAAAAAACAACAAAAAAAACTTTCAAACAACCACACAGGCCGTTCCTTCGCTCTCGTAAACGACGAATGGATTGGGCATTGTGTTTATCTATAAATACGCATAAGAAATCGAGAAATTATTAGAATACATTAAGTCATCACTATCGGGAAGTGGTGCGTGCCCGTACGGAATGTTCACATGCATTCCACGAATTATCGCTTGCATTGAAGTAACAACTGCTGTGATACTTACAAACCAGAGTTAATTAAAATCCAAATTAAAATCAAGTTTACTCCCCTGTCTTTGCTTGCCATGACATTCGCTGCCATTGACCATTGCCACTCCTACGCCACGGTAACTAAGGCACCGATCCTCATCGTAACCGGCACGGCACGTGACGTCATCGTCGGCCGCCCACGCACCGGCCTACGCAGCCACGCCTACACAGCAATGTGTCCTTTCATTGGTTGGTAAATAAATGGCCATAACTTGGGAACCACTTGTCCGATTAATATCAAACCTTGAAAAGGCACATCCACAGGGCCCCAGCAATATACCTGGCAAGTTTCAATTAGATCGGACCAGTGGTTGTCGAGAAACAGTGGTCTCACACACACACACACACACACAGACACACAGACACACAGACACACACACACACACACAGACACACAGACACACAGACACACACAGATTGCTGGAATTATAGATAGATTACCATTGTAAATGTTTGATTCATTTTCATTAAACCCCCGTATTTATTTAAGTTGCTTGTGTTGTCTATTCGTCGTGGGTTGGAGTCTAAACCCTTATGCTGCGCTTCCGTGTGCCTCTGTCCTCACCACCTTTCCTTCCCACGCGCGCATTAATCTCCAAGGATCACGTATTTGCCTCCAAGGGAGAAATGTTTGGCTATCCGTCCAGGTAGGGGCTAACCCCCTGGACATGAAAATATGTTTTGGCAGCAAAGTGAGACCTCACCCTCGGGGGCCCCTTGTTGTCTCGGGGCCCCATGCAATTGCACAGGTTGCACACCCATAATGCCGCCTCTGACTGGAGACAAAATTAGTGATGGAAACACTTTGGAGGGAATTATAACATTTCAAACCTTATGCGAGCGATTCAGACGAAGATGGCAACAATGGAGGTGTTAGTGAAGATGAAAGTGCCAGTCACATGTTCACTACAGATTGGTCGGTTTTGTTTTTTTCCGTTCAATTGACAATTTATGAAGGATTTTGTATTAATTGATAAATCAGTTACATTACTCCAGCAGAAACATGGCAAAATACAGCATGAGCATGGACATACTCAAACTCCGCCGACAATATGGTCGACCATCGTGTCCATCCATGCCATGTTCCACCATCGTGTCCCACTGTCGTGTCTGTGGTTATGCTGTCATGTCCATGCAGTATTCCACTGTCGAGGTGGGTGGTGGTGGTGAGATGAGATCGGTCACTGGCAGGCCAACACAGATGTTTGATTCACTGCTCAAATTGCTCGTGTACATGTGCTGGTAGCTGGGTAGAGATGGTCTTACATTTTTAAGTGATGGCTGTTTCTTCTGCTTAATCATGGGGATGGCATCCTCTCTTAATCATGGCAGATAACCACAAGATGTAACCATCTCTGTTGTTTCATAACAGTTCTCTGTAACATGTTCTGAGCACAGAAGCGAACATTTTGTAGGCCTGATCCACATTCGGGTATTTTGGACAAACCGCGTCCAATTTCTGGCAAACTTAGGGTCTTTTGGCCATTGGTGTAGCGTGAAACCAACTCTGTTTGTATTGCAATACAAGCAGCAAGGACGCAGCGACTCAGTATACTTGTGGAAAATAAAAAAATTATTCGCCGTTTGAGTTAAATCGTATCGTGATGTACCCCATGTACAGTACGAATATGGCGGTCCACATTATAAAGATCCCATCCACCTGGGGATAATTGATGAGGTGAGAGCTGATTGGTTGTTCCCTCCAATTACGAGAGAGAAACATGATTGTGTCTTGATATTCAGTACTCCATATTATACAGGGCGTTTCAAAAGTCTGGACTCATCGGAATATGTATTTTACAAATTTATTTTAATAATTGCTCAAATTGCAATCCACTGACATGCTTACCCATGCAAATTATTGTATGTAGATTTCTTTGAACATTTCTTAACTTTGACACTTCGATTATTGAACATTTCATGGTTTCATGGAATGAACCACTGATTTCAGGTGGCCTCAAAGAAAAAAAAGGCAAATGGCGTTAAATCTGACTACGTGGGTCCATTGTATCAGTTCACGATGTCCTATCCACCTCACCAGCATCGTCTCAAAACAAAAAGTGAAAATATTTCCTATGATTCCAGACTTTTGAAACACCCTGTATATACAAAGGTAATGAATGATAAGTAAAGTGACATTGTTGGTCTCCCAGCATTTTCTGGAGAAACCGCTCGTTACCCAAGCTATCGTAACACTCCGCCTCCCTCGTGCTCCTGCTCAACTGCATTCAGCCCATCATCCTTCACCCTAACTACCCTCTTTCTTTATCTTCGCCAACCCACTCACCCCCTCCGTTATCACAGTCCCTCACCTTCCTCTTCCTTCTCAACAAATAAGGGAAGAAGGTACGAGACGTGCAGTGAAAACATAGGGGATGAGAGGGGAGTTGGGAGGATTTATCCTCCACTCGTTCCCACTCGGTGGATGAAATGTGAGAATTCTGAACCTTCGTTCTCAGACAAAATCTTTCGGTACAGGTTGTGCTCTTGTGGTTGTCGGCATCGTATGATCTCGAAACATTTCAAACACCAGTGTGATTTTTTTTCCCCTCCTCGTTTGTTGGAAGCAGGTGCACGGGGGACAAACGAAAGTTCAACTTTGAAGGTGGGACTCACTGTACTTGGAGGAGGTCCACCACTGCAGTTGAGGTTTCACCGGGAAAGCACTCGGAGTTAACGTTCAAAGTGTAACTATATTACTAAATGAGATATCGAGTGAGTACAGCTTGTTTTGAAACAGGACCTACCGCTTCCTCTGCTTGTCTCTTGTACGCCTTGACCTTCAGCTGTAGCTTATCAATCAAGTCCTGCAAGCGTGTTAGATTTTTTCGGTCTTCTTCGGCCTATAAGAAGAGAAAACGAGGATCAAATATGGCTTTTATAAACTCGTAACAACCACCATTGATCAGATTTCTCGTATAAGCAAGTAATGGGTTTGTCAGCCTTACCTGGTAGGTGAGATCTTTTATGCGACGCTCGTACTTCCTCACACCTTTGAGAGACTCGTTGTTGCGCTTCTGTTCAATCTCCAACTCGGATTCGAGCTCACGCACCTAGGAACGTTAAAAATCGTGTACAATATGGATTTGACTTAAATTGTCCTGGCATCGAGAGAGTTTCTGACGTTTTTTAAAAAGAGTGTGCAAGTTTCAGCCATTCAACTTGCACACTCTTGTACAGCAATTCGGCTACAACCGGTGAACATGTTGGGGAGCTCTGCTCGTTCGGAAACATTATTGACCTTTTGATTGGTACTGTGGTAGTTTAAAAAAATTTTTTTTAACATCAGACCAGTCATGGCCCATCTGTGACCTTAATGTGAAGGAGAGGGGGCATCCTCATTTGATTAGTACTGATCATGTACTTTCACTATATTTTGTCTTTAACTTGCAATGGTAGTGGTTCTGTAAGCCGTTTGTTTATTACATTCATGCTGCTATTGTATTATATTTTAATTTGCCTTCCCGCATATTTTAATTTTCTGAAATGTTCATTCTCTGTAGAAATATATGTTAACCGAGAAATGTGCATATCTTCTTCTTGCGTATGGCAGCTTGGCTGCCGGGTAGCTATCATTTTGTTGGGGCACAACTATGCCGCTGAAGCTGTGCCCCTTTACCAGTACACTGGTACTCATTTTGCTGACCTCGGAAGGATGACAGGCTGAGTCAACCCCCTGGTGTTAATTCAGCAGCCAACGAGGCTCAAACTCAGGACCCTAAGATCCCAGGTCAGCTACCCTGACCACTAAGCCAACACCAGGCTTTCCTGCATATCTAAAAGAAAGTCAATCATTAGTCCATGAAAATACTCCGACGCGAGCTTTCTCCGTTACACTCACCTTGGTTTCCAGTTTTTGAATTTGTTTCTTTCCGCCTTTCAGAGCGATCTGCTCTGCCTCGTCCAAGCGCATCTGCAGGTCCTTCAGGGTCTGCTCCATGTTCTTTTTCATTCTCTCCAGGTGTGCACTCGTGTCCTGTTCCTTCTTCAGCTCCTCCGCCATCATCGCCGCCTGTGGGTAAAACATACACAAAGGTAAGACGCGCCGTGGAAAATGAAGTTTCATAACCCTCCCTGATAACTGCATCTCAAGCTATATGACGCGTATGTATGTGACACATCTTGAGTTAGCCGATATAACACGATGAAGCTCAATGTGGTGATTTGTGTTCATTTTTCAAACTCACATCAGTAATTGCTTTCTTGGCTTTTTCCTCTGCATTTCGACTCTCCTGCAGAGCTTCTTCCACTTCTGTTTGCATCTGAGTGACTTCAACTTCGAGCTTCTTCTTCTGGTTTATCAAACTGGTGTTCTGAAACATTGATGTTGGAATAAATGAGGCATTAAATAAGAGCTAGATACATTTAATGTCTGACGGGATGGTGCAGAGGAAGTGCCTTTGGGCTAGTCTAGTCTGATGTCAATTCCCGACCTGACTTGTAAACCGTCGGTTTGGTGTTTCACAGGTATGGTGGTGCATCAATGTGTGTGATATTAAACTGGCAACCTGTGTGCCAGCCTTAGTTGGTGGATGTTAAAGATCCCACGGTGTCCTTCACGAAGAGTATGTGACCCATTGCCGGCACCATGAATAACTCTTGCTGCTAACTTATCGGGGGAACTCCATGAGAGGCACAACTGTGCTCCCAGCGTGAATGCAAGGCAGGTGTGTTTTCAATTCTTGCTTTGTGTTTCTGAGCATTATATACATTTCCTAAAAGCCACCATTTTGTCTGAATCTCAATATTCGCCCGCCGGAGAGTGTGAGTGGCAAATTTGATTTGTCGAGATAGCGTAAAATAGCGTAATGTTTTGTGCAAGTACTGCGAAGCTGGAGGTTTTTGGTAGTGACGAGAAGGCGATTTGTGTTATACAGTGTTCAAGTATATAACTCAGTTGAAATAAAATAAATGTTTTTAAGGTTCTAGGAAAAAAACAACAGCAAAAAAACTTTTTCGGAAGTTTACCGCCGTTGATGCACCGTCTTTTACACCACCGTATTTAACATGGAGCTTGAGCTATTCATGCCTGTTGTTTGTGTTCTTTATTACGTTCTTAAAAACAGTAAGTCTCCTGTTTGGAACGATTTTCAATTTTGTTGGATCGTCAGACAGGCAGACAGGGTAAAAATATTACCTTACTCCTCTCTGCGTATGTGCACCCGGGACGAGATTTCGTACAATTTGCCCAATTCAGAGCCAAAGTACTGCTAAAAGCTGAAGTTTAGCATTTGCTCTACGGCTAGGATACGGCGGCCTGAATTGACAGAAAATACCTCCTGAATTGACAAACGTGCGGCAGCCGCAGAGTTTCTGAGGTGGCCTAGGGTGGCCCTACGCCGTATGGCTATTTTTTACAGGCCGTAGGGGTCTCCGTGGAATTATAGCGCGGAGTTATAACTTTTTTCATTTCTAGGTTGGCCGTAGCAATTCGACAAGCCGTAGCCATGACGTAGATGTGTTCCACGTCGACCGTACGTAGGGCGTATGGTGGGCTTGCGTTATTCGTGCGGCTGCCGTAGGCTCTTATCAATGAAAATGAATTTTTCCAACCCCCAAAAAATTACAGCGGCCGCACTATTTCCACGGTCGCCGTAGGGTAGTCCTAAGGCGTCCCTGTGTTCACCGTACGGTGGCCTTGCGGTCTGTGTGACTACCTGCGGGCAACGCAGGGTCGACGCACGGTTCCCTACGCCCGCCGTGCGTCCTACGTACGGCCTCCGTGGCAGTCTGCGTCGACCGTGCGCTACCGCTAGAGATCGAGTATAGGTGTTTGCCACCAGTGTTGGGCACAAAAGCGATAATCTGATAACAGATAATTATCGAAGTTTACTTTTTTTCTCAGACTATTATCGGAAGTTAACTTCCATTTATCGTTATCGGACCAGTTAACTTCCGATAACTCGATTTTTTAGTCCCATAATGTCCGTTAATTTTTGTCCGATAACATTTTTATCGTTTCCGGTCGCATTTCGCCGAACTAATTAATTATCAATGAGGAGAAAAATGTACATGATTATAGATTACTTGTTTTACAAGATAATGCTGAATCAGGCCGCCGCGTGAAGAAAAATGGAGGAAGAAGAGGAGGAGGAAGAAGAAGAAGAAGAAGAAGAAGCCTTGCAATGGCGACTTCCTCAGCCATGCGGCTGCTAGGCTCTGCAGGTCCTGGTTCGGTGAAGGTTGGGAAACCCGAAAAATAAAAACATATGTGACTGCTACATTGTGTGACCGTGGAAATACTGCGGCCGCCCGATAATTGCTAGTGGCCGTAGATTTTGTAGACCCTACGGCCGCCGAGCAAATGTGACTGACGCATAAACTGCAAGTTCATGTTACGAATCATGGTCGACCATCATCAAAATATAATATTCAATTGAGATCAAGTAGTTCCTCAATCATAGACTGATGTCTGTAGATCATAGACTCACCCCGCTTTTCGCTTCGCGTGTGGGGTAATAAGACTAATTAGTGTGTTTTATGTCTTTGATGATCACACATCATGACCTCTCGAGGATGAGGGTGTTTGGAAGGAATATTGTTATTGTAGATCTTCCAAATTATATCTTCCCAGGGTCAATCACCTGAGAGTGTAGAAGATTTACTCTTTCCGTCGCCCCAAGGAGTTCCTGTTCGGCCAGCTTGCGGCACCGCTCGGTTTGCTCTAGAGCACCCCGCACCTCCTCCAACTCTGCCTGCAGCAGGCCACTACGACGCTCTGTCAGGCCTAACTGCTCCTGCAGGTCTTCGGCATCGTGCATTGCACTGTCCACTTGCAGCTGCATGTCCTGGGTAAATAACAAGCTTATGTTATGAGCTAACAATATCTTATCTCCACAAGGCATCAGCTAATAGTTGTAAGCAACGAGCATCAACATTCACGGTGTATAAATACACAATTGAGGGGGACTTCAGGAGTTCAAGACAAACCTTAATTTGTTGCTGTTGAGATCGTAGTGATCGTTGTGACTCAGCAGCGAACTTGTTTGCGTGGGCAAGCTGCACCTCCAACTCATTGAGATCTCCTTCTAGCTTCTTCTTCACTCGCAATGCTTCGTTCCTACTTTTGGCCTCACTCTCCAGGCTGGACTGCATTGCATCTATGGCTCTCTGGTTGTTTTTCCTGTGAAAGGTTACCCAGACAGCTTTGGATTATGTCACACACGCATCTACCGAATTGAATTACCTACTCCGACTTTGAATTGGCCTACAAGTCTGTCTGTAAATCTTGTCTTTGTATATCGTCAGTCGAAAGCATTTAGTTAATTATGTCACATTTAAAAGAGAAATGCACTAAACTATTAGAATGTGTTTTAATCTATAAGGAGGTCACGCTCAGTTGTGCCTTTATCGTATGAGAGGTTCCACCGAGACAAATACCCTGGCGAGGCTCTTCATTGTTTAATATGTTTATTATTATTTTGTTGTTGTGTACTGTAATCTTTGTACAAATGCGTTTGATGAAGGATTTGAAAACTAATGCATTCACAAAAAGAGTATCATAAATGAAAGCGACTACTTATATTTACCTCCGCCACCAAGGGTGAAGGAGGTTATGTTTTCACCCCTTTATGTCTGTTTGTTATTTGCAAAATCAAAGATTTCTCAAATATATTGATTGGTCAGTCGATTTTGTTATTCTGTCTGTTGGGTGGTCGCTAGACTACCCTTATTCTCAGTTTTTTCCGTCTGTCTGTATGTCTGTTGGGTGGTCGCTAGACTACCCTTATTCTCAGTTTTTTCCGTCTGTCTGTATGTCTGTCTGTTTGTTTGTATGTAATGAACAGCTCTGGAGGCCAGAGGAGTCAACCGATTTTGATGAAACTTGACATGTAGGTTCATACCAGGATCTAGTTGTATGCTTTTGAGCATCGTTGCTATGGACGCCACCGTTGCCTATCAACGGGACTTTGAAATTTTTGAAATAATCCGAAAAAAAAAATTCGAAAATTAAAAATCGGCTTCCGCACTTTTATGCGCACTATAATCAACCTCTTTGTCAAAAATTTTCAGCCCGATCCGTCAAAAACTGTATGACTAGTATGCAATTATGTAGCGACCACCCATGTCGCCTACCGGCTTGTTTTTTTGTCTGTTTGTCTGTCTGTTCGTTGCCTACAGGTCACAATTTTAAACCGATCTTCACGAAACTTCACCAGGTGGTCATAAGGAAGAAGAATGTTGTTTTTGAGGTCAAAAGGTCAAAATGTCAAAAGGTCAACATCGGCCAAAGGTTAACAAGTTAGGTGAGATTTCGAAAATCCTCAATTTTCATCCGATTCACCTGAAATTTGAAGAGGATTTATATTTCAGGTCAATGAATTCAACCACCAATTATTTTTGAGGTCAACAACTAAGGAGGTATTTCTAAAATGCTCAATTTTTATCTCATCGACTTGAAATTTAAAGAGGATTTGCACATCAGGTCACTGAATTCAACCACCAATTATTTCTGAGGTCAACATAGGCCAAAACAACAACATAGGGCGAATTTCTAAAATTGTTAATTTTCATCCGATGCACTTGAAATTTGAAGAGGATTTATATTTCAG
>CM068959.1:8937080-8978374 GCA_035128595.1 Eptatretus atami | reverse complement strand
GATAGGGCCAAAAATGATATAGTACTGTATAGCATATTTCAAAATGTAATAGGCCCAATATGTTCTCATGGATCAGGCATTGCGTGGCAGAGGTATGCGCTCTACCGAGTGCCCTTCTAGTTATTTATGTGATGCACTGTACCGACAGATCTTTTTATTTATGTGATGCACTGTACCGACAGACATCTTTTTCAAAATTGCTGAAACATTGGGGATGTGTTGGCTCTAACAATGCGAGGAAATCTTACATCATGTGGTCGAAGTTTTATGAACATACATTATTACTTCCCTTATAAAGGGAAGGACAGAGAGAGAGGGGGCATGGAGGAGAGAGAGAGAGGGGGAATGGGGAGGATAAGAGAGAGAGGGGGGGAGGGGGGGCAGAGAGAGAGAGAGAGAGAGAGAGAGAGAGAGAGAAGAGAGGGGCGATAGAGAGGAAGCAGGACAGAGAGAGGTGTGGGGGGAGGATGACAACAACAGAGATTGGGGTGGGGGTGAAAAGTGGGAGGGGTAGAGGGAGACGGAGGTTGACCTGCAAGTGAGAGGTTTGGGTTCAGTCGGATTATTGTTTGGTAGGTAATATCAATGGTAAGGATGGGGGATGATGTGAGATGGTGGTCACCAGTTGTTTGAAGCTCTGGAGGGAAGAGTGTGATGGATCCTCACTTAAACAGTTGAAAAGAGGAACAAAACAAGGGAGGAGTGTGGTTGATCGTATATTTGCAACTTTACTTTTCTGGTGCATTCTCAAGTTGCACTGCCATTACCTTAACACTGAATGGGTAATTCTGACCTCGTGTTGTAATTGAGCTAGACGTGCATTTCCGGACCATAGTTTGCTCTTTTCATCATTGCCATCATATGATTTGGGTCGATCAATGTGCATCCAGCAAGAGAACTATGTTAGTTTCTTGGTTGAGTTAACTCCTTGAGTTAACATTTTCATTTTGAGCTGATGATGAGGATGATGCTTATTTTCATCGTCTCTTGTCTGAGACCTACTGACTCTCACTATATTCTGCCAACTTCCATGATGTCGTGCGGTATCGAGAAGATCTATTAAATTGCTTCCACCCAGTTCCTCAATTTGATCGAACCATCTGCCTCTTGAACGCCCCTTTCCTCTGTTGCCATCTACTCTACCCAACATGCAAAAAACATTTCCAAATTGTCACCATCTCTTCGGCAAATGTAGTCAAAGTGAGAGGAACCTCATTTCGAGTTTGCTCATGTTTCGATTTCAAATGATTGCATATTCATCCTCAGATAGTTTCACCGTTCTAACATTCAGTCAAGTGTTTAATTACCTCCACTACCGAAGATGGGTGGAGGTTATGTTTTTACCCCTGTTTGTCTGTTTGTTACTTGGCGAAATAAATTTGGCAAGTATGTTGATTGGTTCGGTTAGTTTATTTGTTTGTCTGTCTCTCTGCTCACCGACAGCCCAAACCACTCATCCGAACGTTCTGAAACTTTTGCGGATTGTAGGCACCGTCCCTACGACGGCCTGCGCCAAAGTTTCGTAAAAATCGGTCGACACGTTATTACGTGATGTTGCAAAAACGTAAAACACCTTTTTGGCGATAACTCCGCAACCAAAATGTTCTCCATTCAATTTTCAACAACTTTCTAATTTGAACTTATGATGTAAAACCAACAGATTTCCTTAAACGTATGGATTTGAAAGTTTGCTTGTTAACATCATAACGTTTAAAACACATTTTGCCCGATATCTCGGAAACTCTGGGTGCTGAAGCAAAAATAATGAAACTTTCGACCCTCTGGGGTTAGTTTAGTTCCATTAAGAAATTATTTTATGTCCCCTTGCTACTATCTGTTATGGGTCCCGAAATAGGTGACCCTTATTGTCAGTAATTCTGTCTGTTTGTTTGGATGTTTGTTTGGATGTTTGTTCGTTTGTCATCAGCATAATTGGTAGTAAACATGGGCGGATTTTGACCAAACTCGGGTGTAGGTACATCTTATGACCTAGTGCTTGGAAAGTGTGATGGTTGCTGGGGACGCTTTGGTTCCCTAGCAACAACCGAAAAACCTTCAAAATCGGTACCGTTCACGCGAAATCAATTCCGAAAGCCATTATCCCACGTAGGGTTATAGAAATTTGGCACGAATGATCTACAGGTGATGCTCTATCAAATATATTCCGGTTTTTGTGATATATGGAATACTTTACCCGCAGCGCCCCCTACAATTAGGGTATGCGCGAAAATTGGCGAAAATTGAAGGCCCCCTCGCGACCAGGTGAGTGCATCGATACGAATGAAACTTTGCAGGTTCATGGTACTCAATGAGTACTACAACTTTGCCTCAGGACATATTGACCGATTTCGCTTAGGTCAGGGGTCAAAGGTGAATTAGTGCAAAAATCGATAATATGCGAAAGCTGGAGGTGCCTTCACGCCAAATGCTACTCCTCCTCGGGTTATGGTCGGATGGTCATGAAAATTCACACTAATCGTCTGGAATACATTGTGCACAAACGATCGAGCCGGATTTTCGATTTAGACCTTTGTTCACCCACAGCACCCCCTCGAACTTTGGGGATTTCCGATTTCAAACCGCATTTTCGGTACTTTTCATTCAAATGGATACCGAGTAGTTATCAGTAGATGGAACTGGATGAGATTTGATATGCATAATCTTAAGGTGATTCCCTATCCGCTATATGACATCCATATTATACAATCTATATCTTATAGTTTCCATGCTCGGCGACCCATCGCCGCCTACCGGCTTGTTTGTCTGTTTGTCTGTTTGTCACACGATTTTTGTCCACAGTTTTCAAGCAGTCATTCTGAAATTTTTTGGGCGTAGATGACTGGCCAAGGACAGCAACAACCATTTTTGGTTCGGATCCGGATTCTGGAATTTTAAAAGTGATTATTCGCCATTGATGGATTGGGCCAAAAATGATGTACAGCACGATATCTGAAAAAAGTTATGGACAGATTTGGACGAAACTCGGTGGACAGGTTGGGTGTGTGACACGGAGAAATTGATTCCATTTTGGGTGAAGATCCAAATCCGGATATGAGAGTTTTTAAAATTTCTCAAATGATTCTTCCTTTGAGAGATGAGGCTAAAAATGATATATTGCATGACTTGAAGGATTCCGACGAAACTTGATGGACAGGTCGGGTGTGTGCCAAGGACGAATCGATTCGGTGTTAGGAAAGATCCGAATCCGAATATTAACAATTTTTTTTAAAAAGTGATTCTACACCATTGAGAGGTGGGGCCAAAAACATTATATCGCACGGTATTCTCAAAAAGTTGTGGACGAGTTATGACAAAACTAGATGGATGAGTTGGGTAAGTGACAAGAACCAGCTGATTAGATTTTGCTTCGGTTCTGGATGTGGATCCAGCCTATCAGTGGGATGCAAAACACAAACTGTTCAGCCTGACGGGGGTATGAGCTCTACAGAGTGCCATTCTATAGTTACTGGATGCATTCATTCCTCTTCTTTTGCCTCAGATGCCTCTTCGGTGGAATAGAGACTGTTTGAATCGAAGAACTGCTTTGCAATATCCTCAAACATTCCTCCTCACTTCCCCCATCTTCTTACTGCATGCTCGACAGCACATCTTTAAACCGCCAGGGACAACGAAGGCCGTGAACTGCATTATAGACGTGCATGGAGGGAAACGGTTTATGGAGATCTTGAACGAAAGTGGGTCTTTTTTTTTTTAACCTGTAAAAGTATTTTTCGACATTTACCTGAGGTTATCGATCTCCTCGTCTTTCTCTGCTATCTTGCGATCCATTTCAGTTTTGAGCTGTGAGGTTTCCAGCTGCAATCGCATAACCTTTCCCTCCTCGTGCTCCAAACCACCCTGTGAAAACAAAACCACAAAAGCCTCAACACGGCGAAACATTTATGAACTGTGCTGCTCATTTATCTTTTAAACTTCAAACTTATACCATTATCAAGTTGGTCCATGTTGTGTGCAAAAGTTGTTAGGTAATGGTATAACATTTTACTTTGACCACGTTTAAATCCTATTACTACCGTGAATTCAACAGCCCCAGTTGCCCTCACCTTGTTGTGGGATCGGCCGAGGAAAGATTTTTGGCAGAAGTCTTTCATGAACCGGCTGGGCAGGACTGATGTGCGACTGAAGATGGTTTGGGCAGGAATTTGCAATTTGTTCAGGGTGCCGGCAATAACTCGCCTTTTATTCATCGAGAGACACAGTGGGATCTTTAATGTTCACCAGCTTATGCCAGCAGACTTAATGTCCATCCTAGGACTTCGTGATGCTTCACCCTGCCTGGAAAGCACCAGTCGGTTCAGGAAGCAAACCAAGACCAGATAGCTCAAAGGTAAGTGCGCTACCTCCTCACCATCCTGTCGGATCTCAACCACATTTATATCAAAGTAATATATCCATTTTGATGCTATAGGTTACACAATGAAAGCATTACATATCCTCCACACCTCTGCCTCCTCAAGTGCAGCCTGCATGTCGAGCTTTTCCTGTTCACTCTGCTTCTTCAATTTCTCAAGTTCATGCAAATTTCTTCCTCCTTCACTCAGCTGGTCAGTGAGATCAGCTATTTCATCTAAAAGAAAGAGAAACAACAGTGAGGAGAGCAATTCGGATGATAAGGATAAAGACCACCGCATAGTAGATGAAGTTTGAATTGAAAGTCGAAATGGCAATACCGTACCCTGAAGATTTTTATTTTCTCTCTTCACAGTCTCGAGGTGATCGAGAGCTTCTTCATATGCATTTTTCAACTTGAACAGCTCTGTGCTGATCCCTCTGTGCTCTTTCTGAGAGCCCTCAAGATCGCTCTGTGACTCCTCGTATTTCTGCTTCCACTCCATGAGCGTCTTATCGTAGTTCCGTTGCTTCTTGTCGAGGATTGCAGCAGCTGCATTCGCTCTCTCCAGGTCGACAGTCAAGTCTTCCAGTTCGCTCTGCAGTCGGTGCTTGGTCTTCTCAAGAGAAGAACATTTGGCATTCGCAGCTTCAACAGCTTCCTCTGCTTCCTGAAGACGTGAAGTGAGCTTCTTCCTGCGAGTTAATTTTGCTATCACCCAAATGTGTTCTTAATTTTCAAGATGATAACAAGAACTGCGTAACCTTTTGATCATTGAACAATTGAGGCCTGCTATGGATTTAGAGCTTGTAGATTAGAACAAGGGGATGATTAACAGATTAATTTTAACAATGCACAACAAAGCATCATGAGTATTGACCAATCTTGGTGACAGTCAATTATCAAAATGTTGGAGGAAACTTGAACATTTTAGAAAATGAACTTGGGTGCTTTGACTTACTTGGCTTCTTCCAATTCTTCAGTGCGCTGAATGGCATCCGTCTCGTACTTGCTCCTCCAGTGAGCCACCTCTGCATTGGCTTTGGACAAGGTTCTTTGTAACTCAGACTTCGCTTCGAGCTCCTCCTCAAACTGTTCTCGCAGCAGGTCACAGTCATGTCGAGCTGCCTGGAGGGCATGAGCCAGTGCATTCTTGGCCTGCAGGTGGGTGGGTATTGGGAAGGAAGCCACCCACATCAATGATGGAGAAGAGTCCAGTTGAAGTTCCTTTTTAATGGTGTTAGTAAAGAGAAAAAAACCCACCAATTAAATCAATGAGTTATGTTATTTCCGATAAATAAATAAAAACAAATAAATCAACATCTCTTCCTCCTCTGCACCAATTGGTCCATCTGATCATGTTCTTGTGAGAGTCAACATCTCTCTGGCTATTGTCAGAAAGCTTCCTCTGCACCAGAGAGTCCAGTCTGGTGGTTCACTCTGGCTGACTGGCAGGGACTGGTCTTCTATCTCCGCCGCCCCTGATGTTCCTATCACCAGGGAATTTTTCCACAAAAGCTTGCTCTCCCTTACGTACAAATTTATTCCATCTAGTCTGCTGTTATCATACCTGTCCCGTTGCCCCTGGTACACCGATTCATGTGATGAGGTAGTTGCCTTCAAATAACTTGCGGGTTTTTTTTTGGTATGCATAGCCGAGACTCATGGAATAGCTAGAATTAGTACACTGAACGGATCAGGACGCAACAGGACAAAACGGCTGGCTTTGGAGACCAGCTTTGAAATGTGGTTTGCCCAAGAAAGATCACAGCTGATGTTGAGACCTCGGAGTTTAATTGACTGGACTTCCTTAAGAGGATTGTAAAGAAAGTAGATTGGGGGTTTTCCAGATGCTCCTTTCTGAGAGATAGTAAGAGTGTGAGATTTGTCAGGATTAAAAGACATATTCCAAATGTTTGACCATCTTGTGATTTTCTCAAGGACTGAAGAGGAGGAAGTGGCTGCAGCCTGTCTGTCTGAAAGATGAGGATGTCACGCCACAGGGTGGAGTCATCAGCAAATAGATAAAGAGGATTTTGCAGAGAGTCAGAGAGATCGGTGATGAAGATCAGGAATCGGACTGGACCCAGAACACTGCCGTGGGCACTCCATCCTCGACAGGGAGAGGAGATGAAAGGATTCTGCTGAAAGCCACACATTGCCTGTGAGAATACAGAAAGTCAGTAAGCCATGTGTGGAGTTGGCCTTGGATGCCACAGGCAGAGAGTTTCTCAGGCAAGGCAGGATGTTAGACTATCAAAAGCACGAAATATGTCCAGAGAGACGGCCATGATCCCATGTCTGACATTGAGGGCCTCCATCCATTGTTGGGTGAGTCGAAGCAGCATATCCAAGGTGGAGTGACTTGGTCTGAATCCAAATTGGTGGTCTGAGATGAGGTTGTTGGAGAAAAGGAAGGATTTCATGTCAACTGCGATGATGGATTCCATGATCTTGCTGAAGGTCATAAATAAGCCGATTGGTCTGTATTTGAGGGGATCAGTGTTTGCGCCTTTTAATGTAATGCGATGATGTTAACTTCAAGTTAACTTTCTCATCATGGAAGGCAAATCTGACTGGAGGCAACCTCGGGTCATTCTACAAAGCTCGTAACAAGTGTGTGTCCACTCGTAGGAGAGCCAGAAAACATCTGACCAACCTCCAGACTGGACTCTCGAGCCTGTATCCTTCCACAAACTCCTGATACAATCCATTTGTCACCATGTTTGGGGGCACTAATTCTGCATTCTGCAAGACACCTGTTCACTGCATCTGAGACCGACTTATTCATGCTATTTTGTCACGATTTTGGGAAGAAATGGTGAAGTTGAGAGTTTCATCGTTTTTAGAATCTTCTAGGTTGGATTATATTGATGTCTTGGATTATATCGATGGAAAATGGCGAGCTGTTATATCTGATTAAATTGTGTACGGTACATTTCATCAATCCAAAGTTGGATTATTGCATGAATGTTGCATTGTTATCGACGGCTCTTACACCGACAAGGATTAATAATGCCATGTTTCATACTATTTATGTTGTCCATTGAATAAATCAATTCTTTGGAAATCCCTATTTGCATGAATGATGAAATATTATGGGTTTGGGATGATTCAGCACCATTCCTATCTGGCCCACCTCCTAGACCACATAACCTCTGGTTGAGATGGACTGACGCAAGCTGAAGAACTGCAATCATGGAATCCATCATCGCAGTTGATATCAAATCGTTATTTTTGTACAATGGCCTGATCTCACACTCTGAGTTCGGATCTTGGACGCGTTGCTTCTACTCTTCTAACAATGAATAGAAGCACTTGATCTCAGTCATGACAACAGGGCTGGTGGCTCTCTGGACATAAATTGAGCTTTCGATCCCACCTTGCTCACCACACTTTCTGTGTATGGCACCCAATGCCAATTCCACACATGGTTCTACTCTCATAGCCAACACATGGCTTTGAACGGAATCCTTTCATCTCCTTTCCTGTCAAGGCTTGAGGGTCCCAAGTCAGTTTCTTGAGCGTAGTCCGGTTCCTTATCTTCATCAAAGATCTTTCTGATTCTCTGGAAAATCCTGCTTATCTCTTTGCTGATGATTCCACCCTCTGCCGTTTCATTTCTCATCCTTCAGATAGACAGGCAGCAGCCTCTTTCCTCCCCTGCAGACCTTGATAAAAATAACAAGCTGGTTCAACACGTATGATATGTTTTTCAACCCTGATAAACCCCACATTCTCAGACTCTCTCTCTCCAAAAGGACCACCGAGTGAACCCTCCCATCTTCTGTACTTCCTTAACAAACCTTTTGAAGAAGTTAAGTCACTCAAATTCTTGGGTATCACAATCAGCCATGATATTTCTTGGACAAACTAGCTATCCAATTTGGCCTCCGAAGCCAACCGCCGACTGGGCATCTTATGTCATGCGAAACCTTTCCTTTAACTTTCCTTTTTCTGAACTTGTATCACCTTACAAGGCCTGGCACCACTGCACGTATTGATGCTGTGGAAAGTATTGCCCTCAAAATCATTGGAATCTGCCACGATGAAGCTGAGTTACGATCTCTGCCTTTCATGACATCCTTTTTGGTCTTGCACCCTCTGCCTTTCCTTGCTTTGTCTCCCCCTCCCCCAACCCCGTATATTTATGCAGGGTGCACGCAGTCTACCAGTAACCCACTTCTGTGGAAACTCCAAAATTCTCGGCCAATTGCTCATCTCCACTCATTTGTTTCTTTTGTCTCTCACCCGTGGAACCAAATTTATCAGTCTATTCAATCCCACTCTTCCCTTCAGGGCTTCAAGACAGCTGTTGACCACCACTACCACAGGTCATACCCCATCCATACTCTTGATCTTTAATACCCTCATTAACCTTCCCAAGCATACCCCTTTCCTTTCCCATTTTTTTTTGTTCCATTTCTGTTTCATACACAGTTTTCCCTTCTCCTTCTAACTGTGTTTGAGCTAGTATCCAGCTTGTTCACCAATTGAGTCCTCCTCCCCCTCCCCTTGAACTCATTCTTCCCCCAAGTTCCCTCTGGTGTGTCCTACCACCTCACGTTGGTGTTTCCACCGTTCACCCATCCCCCTCCCCCCTCCCCGTTTCCACGATGTTCTTCTTGTGTTATGTTCTGGTCCATTCCGTGTTCTAGCTATTCCACAAGCCTCAACTTTATTTACAAAAGCAATACAAAAATACCGTCGCTGAACTGTCTGTCTCACCTTCGTTTCTTCTTCAAGTTGCCTCTTGAGTTCATCAACGTTCTGTGTGAAGGAGGTTTTTCCTCGTGTGAGTTGATTTACTAAAACCTCTTTTTCCTCTAATTTCCTTGAAAGTTCACCTAAAAAAGAAAATAATGTAATCGTAATAATAATAGTAATAATAATAAAAATAATTTCAGTTTTATTGACAAACACCAAACAAGAAGTCCAAAGATGAGGAATGTTTTGTTTACAAGAGATAACCAATAAAAACTACATCGACAATAACCAACATCAAAAATAAAAAGTATCGATTCGAAAGGTTTAACAAAATTAAACTAGAGAGTTCATAGAACACGATACCCCACACAGTGTTTTAAGTCTATATCTACATTTATATATCTACTTATCTATCTATCTATCTATAGGGCCAAGATGGCCTTGAATAAAGGTTTAAAGAGGTTTAAAGGTGTACAAATATTTTTTTTTTTTGAGATTTTACTGCCATTTTCCCAGTGTCTATTACATCACCTAATCTAAACCGTTACAAAAAAAACGTACTCCTCTCTGGGCATGTGTCATCAGAAGAAATTCATAGCCAAAGTACAGCAAAACGAAAGACTTGTCTCCAAAGTCACGTTCTGATTCGTGTTCAAAATATAACATTCGATTTACATAAGGCATTCCTTGATCATAAACTGATGATCATAAACTGGAAAGACAGACAGACGGACATGAACCACTTGCTTAATCCCGCTTTTCATTTTGCACGCACGGGGTAACTAGAACGACTCGGTAGAGCGCCTACCTCCGACAGGCTGAACATTTTATAATTTGTATCCTACAGATAGGCCGGATCTGCATCCAAACCTTTAGGAAAATTTAATCAGCTTGTTCTTGTCACTTAGCCAACTCACCCACCAAGTTTTGTCATAACTCGTCGACAACGTTTTGAAATATTGTGCTATCTATCATTTTCACTCCATCTCTCAATGGTGAAGAATCAATTTTAAAATTCTTGAATCCAGATCTGGATTTTCACCAAAATCGAACTATTTCATCATTGTCATTCACCCAACCTGTCCACCAAGTTTCATCTGCATCTGTAAATAACTTTTTGAGATATCCTGCTCAAAAACAAACAAACAGACAGACAGACAGACAAACAAACAGGAATGAAAACAGCCTCCGTCCACCTTTGGTGGCAGAGCTGATTAATGGCTAATTTAAAAATTATGGAAATTTTACAAATATAGAATGAAAATTGGCAAATTATATATGTATATACATATATATATATATATGTATATATATATATATATATATATATATTTGAACCATGGTGTCTTGTCTGTGCGTTTGTCTGTCTCCCGTTTCTGATGGCCGCTTCCCACGCTGCGTTTGAAAAGCTGCTGATGGGTTATTTTGCTTTTTCATTTCACCTTTCTTGATGCAATGGAGTCAGTCACTTTATTGTACTTTCGCTGTTTCGCTGTACTTTCTACTCTTTAAAATCAACATGAATGGAAGTCAATTTGATGCAGATCTTTATGGAGTGACAAAATTTAAAGTAGCTATATTTTGCCCTCTTTTTAGACAAATCCAACTTCCGCCGCCCGATGTTCCACCACCATTTTGAGGTGGGCAGTATTTGAAATAAGATTGCAACACAATCAACCTTTGAAAAGTCCATGAAATAATTTAAACTGTCCTCGTACTCTCAACACAGCATGATGAAAAATAGACGATGATTTAAGTGATGGATATAAACACAAAGAAAATTTTCAATAGTTCAGATATGTTAAGAAATTGGAAAGACCCAGAAAGTCTAATTAGAGGAGGACAAACCTTCTCTTGATTTGTACCTTGGATTAGAAACGTGTTGTGTTCAAGGTTCACAGGATGCAAGACCCATTGCACCCACTTCATGTTTGTTTTATTTTTAATCATTTAGACATTCCCTTTCGTGCTCCACTTACCTTATGCTGCCAATTTAGATTATCATTTGTGCTTAATTCAATTCACATGTTTAATGATAACGCGAAAAGGATGTGATGCACCCTTTTTGAATTGAAAGTCCTTTTCTATCATGTTTAATATCCTTGGCCACATCCTTGTATTCTCTTTTGGCTCATTGAGTTATTTTCTTAACTCGGATATGTTTACTCATATTAATCCGAGTCTGACTCCAGTCTTGTTGTTTTATAGACCTAATAAATACCTTCTGCTTCTCCTTCATAGCAGTATTGCCATTATCTCCACACTCAACCATCCTGGTCAATTTCTGCCTTCACTGGCAACCTTGAAAGTTGCCCATTTCTCTGATGCTGCTGTCCCTCCTGGAAGCTTGTCCCAATCTGAACGTCACACTAAACTGTCCTCATACTCTCAACACTAAACTCTGTCCTCATACCCTCAATGTTTCCCTTCTTCAAATCTAACTGTTAAGAGAATCCTTGCACAGACTACGTTATTATCACTTGTCCCTGAAACCTCTCTTACCTGCACCTTCTCCACCATATTCGGATTATTGCTAAAATCAGGTCGAACGCTGGACTTATCTGGATCCCCCTTTTGTGGGCTGATCTACAAACTGGTTTGAAAAGCAATCCTGGACTACATCTATAAATTCCTCATCAGCTCTGCCATTTCCCAGTTCCTGGACAATGTCTATCCTTGGAAAATTAAAATCTCCAATAATTAATACTCTAGGTGAAGCTTTACAAAATTCCTTTCTGAACTCTTCATGCACCTTTCTATCCTGCTATTCCTTCACACCAGGAGCCTTCTAAACACACCTTATGACTGTCTTACCATTCTTACAATGCACCATGTCGATTGCAGATTCTTCCACATTAATTCCCTCCGTAATGTTGCCCCTTTCTTTTGATGCAGTTCTATTTTACCCAGATTGCCACAATCCTCCATAATCCATTTCTCTTTCTGATCAGACCTAAGCATATTGAGCCTTCTCGTCCTGTCCTCCAATTTCTATCCTCATTAAACCAAGTCTCAAATCACTTCCTGCAACGATATCATATTCTTCGCTACATACTTTCACTTCAAGCTGCTCAATCTTAGTATTTAAACTCTTAGTGTTGGTATAGTTTTCCTTCCTGCAATAAAAATTTTCTGTTTTCCCGTACCACTCGTATCAGTTGCAGTTCTTCCCTTTTTAACATCTTTACCCTCCTCTAGCCAAAAAAAAAATCCCCTAATTCCCTCTTTAATTCCCATTGTAAACATTGCTGCTCCCTTCTTTTTTTAGTTCATGGTCATCATTCTGAAAATGCTCCCTTTGCTCAAAAAATTGATTCCCATTGCTTGCTAAGCACAAACCCTTGCTATAGAGACCGTTCATGCCACCATAAGTTGACTCTACGCCTGAATTACTATTTATCCCTTTCCTATTCTCAGAAAAATGTCAGAAAACATTGCCTCAAATCCCTGTGCCTTCAGTCGGCTCCCCAAGAGCCGTTATTATCCCCACGCTTTTTGAAAAAAACACAACGGGGGGGTATTTTAATCTCCTCCTAAACGGTTGGGCACATATTCACCAAACTGAGTCGTTATGATCACCACATAGCAAGAAGGTGCGAGAGCAGTGGCATTTTGGCCACTTCCCTCTGGCTTGGGGTCAAAAAATTTGGATCATAATCAAAAAATGCAATTATGAGCATATTTTGAAACATTTTTTTAAATGAAACTTTGTATTTGCAATCAACATTGGGGGATGCATAAAATACGTAACGATTTTTTTGTATTTGGTCCCCGGTTCATGCCCCAGTGGTGGGGACTTAGATTCACAGGTGTCAAAACGGGGGGAAAATATGATCTCAAAAATTTGATATGGGGTCATTCCTGGTGGAACTTTTTGCCATCTTTCAACTTTCCTTTTGGTGGGACGCGTCGGGATTTGTGATGGTGTGCTAGACTTAGCTCATCTATTTTTAAAATAGTTGGATTAAACTTTTCATATATGTCCTATCTATTACCAACATCTTCCTGCTCTTGGAAGTTTTGTAAACTTATTATTTTATTTATTAAATGTCATGCATTAAATTGTTTAAATTATCATCAAATCATTTGTAACATCCTGTTCAGTTTTGCCTGTTAGTTGCAGAAGACGATTAGAACAAATGCAAGAATGATGAGGTACCTGATTCATTGAGAAGTTTAGCCTTTTGTGTTGCTAGTTCTGAATTTTGACGTAAAAGTTCGTCCATCTTCACACTGCTTTCATTCAGCTGATCCTCATATGTTCGACACATCTTTTCTGCATTTGCCTGAAACATTGTAAAGTTTATTATTATGAGACAAAATATTTTGTGTTGTTTGCAAGTTATTTTAAAGAATTTTGTGCATGCGCTGCAATTTCTTTTCACTGCTTTCATGTCGATAATCTTGTTGCATTCAGATCTATATGTTATCAAACTTGTTGACTGTGCTGCCAACAAGTTTGATAAGACATAGATCTGAATGCAACTGCTGCTCCAGTTCATTTTCCTATTGAAAGCTGCTGATGAAAAGAGTAAACTTTTTGTTACATGAGTTTGAGGACATTAAGAAAACATTTACAATAAGAAATCTGTGAATGCCCATGTTCCTGTTGTAATGGTAAGAACATTAGTCCAGCATCCCTAAGACTGCATGTTCTCATCTGGTTATTCAAGAGAATAATATGACAGAAATGAAGTCGAAGTTTCTGTAAACTGAGCTAGTACAATGTGATTCAATTACACACACTGTGGCTGACTCGTAATGCCATCAGGCAACTTATAGAGTGCAGTAAAGTACTCTACAAGAAAACGTCATTGCTACTCACATCTCGGTAACCAAATATAAAAAAAGGTTTTGTGACTATTTTTGACCTTGGATTAAAATCACCTTAGCTTTGGTGATCTGCTCGAGGTTTGATGAAAGATCGTCGAGTTCCATCTTGTACTCGCTTTTTTCCTTCTCAAGCTTTTGCTTGACACGCTGCAGGTTGTCCAGCTGTTCTCCAAGCTCCGCAATGGCATCTGCATGCTTCTTGCGCAGTGTAGCCGTCGTCGCCTCGTGCTGCAGCGTGGCCTCCTCTAGGTCTCTTCGTATTTTTATGAACTCGGCCTCACGTTTCTTGTTAGCCTCAATCTGTGCTACAGTTGCTCCACCGGCCTCCTCGAGCCGCTCGCTCAACTCTTCCAGCTCTCGTGTCACGTCTCCTCGCTGCTTCTCAACTTTCGCTCTGGCAGTTCGCTCAGCCTCCAGCTCTTCCTCCAGTTCTTCAATCCGAGCCTATAGATAAATGCTGCTGCTGATTTTTTGTGTTGTATTGAAAATCCACATGCAGCAACTTATTCTACAAATTGCATCCATTCTTCACTAGATCTTTTCACAAATAATACTTCTGTAAATTAATTATTCTCTCAACTACAATGTTTCTCAACAGAAACATTTCTCAACGAGAACTAACATCTCAACAAGAACTGACCTCTCAACTGGAATGTTCTTCAATGAGAACTCCTTTGAAATAGATTTCCTCTCATTAAGAACTCCTCTCAACAAGAACTCCTCTCAACAAGAACTCCTCTCAACAAGAACTCCTTTCAACAAGAACTCTTCTCAATTAGAATGTTCGTCAATTGGAACTCCTCTCAACAAGAACTCCTCTTAATTAGAATGTTCTTCAATTGGAACTCCTCTCAATTAGAATGTTCTTCAATTGGAACTCCTCTCAATTAGAATGTTCTTCAATTGGAACTCCTCTCAACAAGAACTAATCTCTCAAGAAGCACCTCTCTCAATTTGAATGTTCTGCAATTAGAACTCCTTTCAAATATAACTCCTCCCAATTAGAATGCTCTTCAATTGGAACTCCTCTCAAATAGAACTACTCTCAATTAGAATGTTCTTCAATTGGAACTCCTCTCAACAAGAACTGACCTCTCAAGAAGCACCTCTCTCAATTTGAATGTTCTGCAATTAGAACTCCCTTCAAATATAACTCCTCCCAATTAGAATGCTCTTCAATTGGAACTCCTCTCAAATAGAACTGCTCTCAATTAGAATGTTCTTTAATTAGAACTCATACCCACTACAACTCCTCTCAATTGGAATGTTATTCAATTAGAACTCCTCTCAATTAGAACTAACCTCTCAACTAGATCTCCCCTCAATTAGAATGTTCTTCAATTCGAACTCCTCTCAACAAGAACTCCTCTCAATTAGAATGTTCTTCAATTGGAATGCCTCTCAACTAGAACTCCTCTCAACAAGAATGTTCTTTAATTAGAACTCATATCCACTACAACTCCTCTCAATGGGAATGTTATTCAATTAGAAATCCTCTCAATTAGAAATAACCTCTCAACTAGATCTCCTCTCAATTAGAATGTTCTTCAATTGGAACACCTTTCAACTAGAACTCCTCTCAACTAGAATGTCATTTAATTAGAACTCATATCTACTACAACTCCTCTCAATTAGAATGTTCTTCAATTAGAACTACTACAGAACTCCTCTCAATTAGAATGTTCTTTAATTAGAACTCATATCTATTACAACTCTTCTCAATTGGAATGTTCTTCAATTAGAACTACTACAAGACTCCTCTCAATTAGAATGTTCTTTAATTAGAACTCATATCTACTACAACTCCTCTCAATTAGAATGTTCTTCAATTAGAACTCATATCTACTACAACTCCTCTCAATTAGAATGTTCTTCAATTGGAACACCTTTCAACTAGAACTCCTCTCAACTAGAATGTTCTTTAATTAGAACTCATATCTACTACAACTCTTCTCAATTGGAATGTTCTTCAATTGAACTACTACAAGAACTCCTCTAAATTAGAATGTTCTTTAATTAGAACTCATATCTACTACAACTCCTCTCAATTAGATGTTCTTCAATTAGAACTCATATCTACTACAACTCCTCTCAATTAGAATGTTCTTCAATTGGAACACCTTTCAACTAGAACTCCTCTCAACTAGAATTTTCTTTAATTAGAACTCATATCAACTACAACTCTTCTCAATTGGAATGTTCTTCAATTAGACTACTACAAGAACTCCTCTCAATTAGAATGTTCTTTAATTAGAACTCATATCTACTACAACTCTCTCCAATTAGAATGTTCTCAATTAGAACTCATATCTACTACAACTCCTCTCAATTAGAATGTTCTTCAATTAGATCTACTACAAGAACTCCTTCAATTAGAATGTTCTTTAATTAGAACTCATATCTACTAACTCCTCTCAATTAGAATGTTCTTCAATTAGAACTCATATCTACTACAACTCCTCTCAATTAGAATGTTATTCAATTAGAACTTATCTCCACGTCAACTCCTCTCAACTAGAACTGACTTCTCAAGTAGCGCAACTAAAAGCTTTTCTTCTTGCAGTCCAAAATTTATTAACAAGAGGCATTTTTAGGGTAACACAATATCATGTAGACAAATTCAATGATGCATGCCAGACAATCTACTGATCGAGTCACTATTTTCATTTTGTTCCTTGGAAATAGCCATAATATGAATGAATTGATATCAAGCGCCTCATGATGTGAAATAGTTACCTGAAGTTCTTTAATTTTCTTCTGTAATTGTCCAACCAGTGTTTGTTCATCTTCAATTTTCGAATTCAGTTGATTCATCTCAAATTCTTTCCTTCATTTTGAAAAACAGAAATAAATGCCAAAGTTATATTTTAAAAAACTTACTGCCATGTCAAGTTTATCATGAAAGACATTTGGGAGAATAATGTGAATTAAAATTGAAACTTTTTTTTTTCCCCCATGTTACAATCCACAACAGTTAAAAAACGATCTAATTTCCAATCCAGATACTGTTCCACAACAAATAAATAAACAATTAACATGTCATAAAGGAGACGATGAAGAAGCACTTTTTAATTTTCTGCTCGAGTTGCTGCTTTTCATTTTCCAAATCCATCACGTTCTCCTGAGTCAGCTTGAGATCTCCCTCCATTTTTCGCTTGCTTCGCTCCAAATCCATTCTCATCTTCTTCTCCTGCTCCAGAGCGATTTCCAACTGTCGTGGCAGGTGAGTTGTATTTTAAAGGCAGAAAATAAGCACGTGTTGATAATTCTGAAAGGGTCATTTGCTGTTCTGTTTTGAAGTAGAGGATGTGAGAGAAGGGTTGGAAAGAATAGAGGAGAGAGATGGGAAAAGGACATGTGATGGGAGGGAAGAGATGTTAAAATCCAGCAATTGCTTTTTGTCATTTGTAGATGCTGCTAATTACATGTTGTGTTCTCGCAAGCATTGGTCACACAATATAGATACTGTATCGTGTAAGAGTACCAATCTTAAACCAAGCTACCTTATTAACGACCTCAGGCAAGCAGTAATCTGCCTGGTAAAAACCACAGTTATCACAGATCCTCTCTTCATTAATTGCCCTCAAGGCCACTCAAATAAAAAATAACGTTAAGCCAAAATGTGGAACCATCAGAACCTTTTTCGTGTTCAAAATTAAATTGTGCAATTAGTATTTGAAAATCGAATCCGAGGTCGAGAGTAAGAGCAGGACGGCCAACTTGATGTCATGGCCTCATCGTTTTGAAGCACACTTACAATAGTCTCCCAGCATGGCAATGGCAGCTCGATGCTGGTGCATGTTGCCGTTGTCGTTGGCAGCGTGCTCCGATGATAGATAAAGCAGGAGATTTTTGTAGTTTTTCAGCCAATGAGAAGTTTATGTTTGAATCATTCAATTTATAGCAGATCGTGCCAGACAGTGCTGGCACATATTTAGTGGGCTTGGTTTGTTTTGCATTCAGCCAGATTCCGGCAGGCCGTTACCTGGTTGGTTTGATTAATAATGGAATAGAACTTTCAAGTTTCAAATGGACTCACTTCATCAACTTGCTGCTCCAGCTTGATTTTCGATTTTGAGAGGACGTTGACCTTATCTTCTTCAACTTGTAAATCGTCCAGTGTCTGCTGCTGTGCTTCCTGCAAAGCCTTTTTCTCTTTTGTCAACTTGGCGTTAGCCTCATCTTGAGAAGCCATTTCTTCCATGAGGTTCTTTACCTAAAATTCCAGAGAACATGCTCCTGGTATTATCGCAAAGAGTTATCCATAATAGCACAAAAATGCACAATGGCAAAATATCTTCAGAAAACAAACATCATTCATCATTTTGTCATTGTCTCGTGAAATCGATCTAAAGCTCGGTCGCATATACCTTGTTCTCTGTGGCATGTTTCTCCTTTTCCACCTTGGCCAACGTTAACTCGAGGTCGTCAATGTCTTTCTTCAGTTCTGCACATTCGTCCTCCAGCTTCCTTTTCTTCATGGTCAGGTCCGAGTTTGTTTCCTCTTCGTCCTCCAATCGCTCTGTCTGTTCCTTCACCTTCGATTCGAGCTGCAGCTTGGCTTTGATAAGGAGGTCACAGCGCTCCTCTGAATCTGCAAGATTGTCCTGTTCCTGTTGAGGTAGCAGCATGAAGGTTTCGGTAACAACGCAGGACGTACACGCTCCGTAATTTCACCAAAATTTATCCATCAGCTTCAGGATTTCTAAATTCACACACCCACATGAATTTGGAAACAGACGAGCAAAACAACGGAAGTGCTCAAAAGCAAGTGTTGTGTTCGGATTCATTTCGAAGCTTACGGCTTGAAGCTGCAGAGAAAGATCATTTTTCTCCTGGACGAGTCCAACTTGTTTTTCTTCAAGTTCCTTTCTTCTCAATTCGGACTTCGCTAAAGCTTCCTTTAGTTTGTCGAATTCTTCCTTCATATTCTGCATTTCCTTCTCAGTTTCGGCACTCCTTAGCAGAGGCTTTATCTTGAAATAAAGTTTCATCCACGGCCAGTTTTTCACCGCCATGAAGGCCCTCACATTCGTCTGGATAACTTGCAGGGCATCTCTGAAATGCAAATCACACCATTATTAGTTTCACCTCGAAGGGCTTGCGAGACTATTGTAATGCTCCTGTCTGTCTGTCAGGTGTCTGTGTATCTGTGTGTGCCCACATCTATATATTTTCGCTTACCGGTAAAAAAATTTTGTCTCTGCAACCACTTGCCTAATCGATGCAAAATTTTAAAGATAGGGGGGACTCCCCATGGAGAATATTTTATTGATAGCTCTGATATCACAGGTCACATGATATGGCAGCCATATTGGATTAAAGGTAAAACATTGGACATGTTCTCTGAAACCGCTTAACAAAGAAAATTGAAACTTGGCATATGTCATCAACTCCCCATGTGGAATATAGGGTGATAACCATGACATGATCGGTGAAGTGGGACTCCAGCCATAATTGGTTGAATCAAAATCCTTATCTGAAAAATCTTAAACTTCATAGATTTGATCTAGACCCGATGGGAGTGAATGATACAATTTATGACGTCATTGGTCACGTGGTATAATGGCCATATTGGATTCAAAATAAAAACATAACTAGAAGGGCACTCGGGAGAGGGCATACAAACGCCACGAAATGCCTGATCCACGAGAACGTATCTGGCCGAATACATTTTTGAAATATCATGCTATACAATACTATATCGTTTTTGGCCCGATCTCTCAATGGTGAAGAATCACTTAAAGAATTAAATAATTGTCGTATCCAGATCCGGATTCGGATCTTCAACAAAATCGAATCAATTCTTCCATGTCACACACCCAACATGTCCACCAAGTTTCATCCGAACCCGTCCACAACTTTTTGAGATATCGTGCTATACATCGTTTTTGGCCATATCTCTCAATGGTGAAGAATCACTTTAAAAATTCTGGTAGTCGGATCCGGATCTTCACCAAAATCTAATCGGTCACACATCTTCTAAACCATGTCACACACTGAACCTGTCCACAAAATTTCACCTGGATCCGTCTACAACTTTTTGAGATATCCTGCACACAAACGAACAGACAGACAGAAAGGGGTGAAAACATAACCTCCTTCACCTTCGGTGGTGGAGGTAATAAGTCTTCTCTGGATCTGGTTAACATATCAATGTGAAACTTCATACATATGATCGACCAGCCATGTGGAATATAGTTTGAAAAAATGTTCATATTCATCTTCATTGACGTAATTTAGTCTTCATGTACACAAAAGTGGTCATTAAATATCCAAATAATTTATCAATCTGTGATTATCAATGTCAGTGTGTGTGTGTGTGTGTGTGTGTGTGTGTGTGTCCTCAATAACTCCAAAACCATGAAACCAAGTGGCCCAAAACTATGCATGCATACTAAGGGAACTCTAAGGGAGTTTTGATTCGGACTACTAAAAATGCCTTGCCTTGGAAACACGATATGCTCTCACGGACTAATTGGAGTATGTAATCGAAATATGATTTCAGATTTGAGGATCAAATGTCATGGACTAAATAAGTGTTGAAATCTGAAAATTTAAAGAAATCACCAATTCTTATAACTAAGCGGATATCTTATAAGCTTTAAACAAGGTTGTGCACCCTCCTTCTCCATATTTACACAAGAAAAGGTGAAATTTCCAAAGTATTAAACTTAACTTTTTCTCCTGTTCTGTTTTTCCCAAAGTGTAACTTCTTTGAGTGGAACGAAAATAATTAAGCATGCATCGGCTCCTGCAGAGTGAGCAATGGGTGTCGCGATCAAAGCTCGGTTTTCTGTGGAGACGTCCCCGGAGTTAGGCAATGGGACAAGTGAACTATGAGTTCAAGAGTGATTTGAAAAATGTTTTAAGTGACTCCAAAGCAATGGATCCCCACACCATGGCAGGATGGCCGAGAGGTACGCACACTCGCTCTAAGCTGGATTCAAAGTACTTCACTTTTTTGTGTGATCTGCTTTCATTTAGGATGTTATTCCATTTCAACAGGAGCTTTGGGGCGATGTTATCTTCTAATATAAAAGTGAATGAGACGTTTGTTTGTTTATGACGCTGCTCCTCTGAGCTCCCAAGGTTAATCGGTATGTAACTTTATAGGATCACATTTTTTTTTTTACCAAGATACACCTTACTAGGGGTTTTAAACAGTCATTTTCCCACAATTAATAACTTATAAACACACGAGGCACCACCTGTCGTGGGGAAGGGGTGTGAGTTTGGAGGGAGGGAGTGTGGTAGGAGGAAGTGGGAGAAAGGAGGGAAAGAATTGTTGCATGGTAATTGCAATAGCACAAAGCAACATCACACTATTCGTAGCAAAATTGCAGATGTCCCACAGAGACGTAACACTTGGCAACACATAAGCATGGTGCGTGTTACCTTCGTTGCAGCATCTTTTCAAACTCGATGCGCATCAGCATTCCCCTTATGCGTGCCTGCATCATGGTAAGGATCTTTGCCAAGCGCTCATCTCTCATCTCTTCCAACTGCCCGAGCAATCCGGCCTTGAAGAACACCTGCACCATGGACAGGGCCTTGTTTAATCGTTTCATTAAAGTAATTATATATTTTTGATTAGGTAATAATATCATTTTTTATTAGGTTATTTTATATTGTCACAATGGTCATAAACTACTGACGATTGTGGAGGCATTTAATAAAACATCGTGGAGTATTGGTCTAAACTGTAGGGCAGAACTCCTGGATCCCAACTTGCATCAAACAGATCACAACATTTAACCAGGAATCCATGACTTGTTAATGCCCATAAGGTGAATGTTATGCTTCGTCACACCTTTGTCCCCCATTATGGTTGTGTGCCACAAATGGGCATGAACATTTCTATAAGGTATCGGTGGATACGATTACTTTAAGTTATGGGCTTGGACCTCTCCATCCACACCTCTGACTCCTCGATTCCATGGAGACCAAAGCTTTGATCATCATTGGCATCATGCCTACCAAAGGGAGAAGACACTCACTCTCACTGCCGACTGGTTGATGACCTTTCAGTCTTCTCTTATCTGGTTTTGCACCAACCACTCATATGAAGTGAATTACCATGGTACATTCATTCACCCTTCAATATATTTCTGAACTTTCTCTTCCTGATGCTTTTTCCCCAGTTCCATTGCCCAGTCCTTTTCCACCATCTGTGGAATTGCCTCTCTCCATCCAATCCTACTCTTCCCTAAAATGTTTTCCAATTCACGACAACTCACTACCATCTCAAGACATCTCCCATTACTGTGATAGCTTTTTCCTTTACATCACCAAACTCTCATCAATCCTCTCCCGGTGCATACCCCCTACCCACCTCTTCAATACTTACAGTTTTCTATCCTCTCACAGGTCCTGTGGTCATCTGATGCCCACAGCCCTACTGCCTCCACAATAATCAGTGATCCTCTATCCTTTGATATCCAACTTTGTATGAAAATAACAGACGGGGAATGTAAAGTGAGCAATTCTTAGTGTCGAGAGAAGAGTAACAATTGGCTAGGTTATTCGGGTGTCACGTGACGGGAAATAAGACATTTAAATAATTAAAGATAGGCAAGCAGTTTAGACTTAGTCACTGACAACATTGCCTGGCATAACTGCTGAGGACGTTGTGGAGGGCAAGAGGAACGTGGCCATTAATTCATATAAAGAAAGAAATACGAAAAAATAACAGGTCACACAAAACTGCAGCAATTGGTGAGAGAGTTGGAATCATTAAAAATAAACTTTTACACACAATGAGATGGTTTTACATTGACCACGCCTCATGCCTTGTCCACCATGTTGCTATTACTCATGATGGGAGGTAAAGAAAAAGAGAGTACTACAGAAACAGTTACAACAGTTATTGCAAATGAGGAGCAGGTTGGTTGTGGCAGAGGCTGTTGGCGGCAGAGGCTGTTGGCGGCAGAGGCTGTTGGCGGCGGAGGCTGTTGGCGGCGGAGGCTGTTGGCGGCGGAGGACGGTTAGTTGTGGCGGAGGAGGTTGGCTGTGGTGGAGGTATGAAAATCGGATTTAAATTGAGTTTGATGTTGAGCTCTTGCATGTATTGAGATGAGTTTAAATTTGCTTCAAGCCATTTCAATCATTTTAGACCTGACCTACTATTGGAATGTACCCTTGAGACCTCTTAGATCCCATAGACAATTTAGACCTTTGGAACCCTTACGATCCCCTTTAAACCCCCTGTAGAACCTTTAGACATTTACACCCTTGGGTCATCTTGAACTGTCGGCTCTTTAGACCATTTCGACCCCTTTAAAGGCCCTTTTAAGACCCTTTAAACGCTTTAGACCCTTACACCCTTTCGGCCACGTTCGACCCTTCACACCCCTTTAGGGTTTAAAAGGGTTTAAGGGTCCTTTCACTGGACCGCAACAAGAATGATCGCAATGTAGTCACAACTGGTGAGACAATAATTTGCCTTTAAACCCCCACCCAGCAGTGGGAGAGGGAGAGGAACGGGGGGTTGAAGTGGGAGCGGTAAAGGAAAGGGGTATGATGCTAATTTTAGATATTACAATCACTGTAGGAAGGGGTGTTTCTAGTGTCTAAAATTAGCCAAATATACATGTAAACATCCTCAAAAATATTTTCTGGACAAAAACAATGCTTAGTACAGTACGTCCGTTTTAATGCACATTTATGGTTGAAAACTCTTTTCTTAAAAATTGGCAACTTCATTTTCAGTCCGAGGATTTCTTCATGCGAAGTCTCCTGTATTTTTTCCTCACCACTCTTAGATCGACTTCCAAATGCTAACAATTGATATACTGTTGAAATTTTATCAGTGAAATCGCTTTCCATTCCTATTTCCGAAAATGTAACGTTGAAGATTTACCTCTTGAGTGGTGTAAAAAATGCAAAACAGTACCGCACACTACAATTTCCCCAATTCGTTTTACGTAGTTTTTATGATGTAAGATGTGAATGTAAAAACTCTGATGCTGTTATAGAGGTAAACAAAATAGCCATCGGATAATCGCGCTACGTGTGCAACACCACTGGAAACACAAAAGTTGATGGGGAGAACTTTCAAAAAGAACACGTAAATTGAGCGCACGACTTTCGCCAAGTGGGGGTAGAGTTTTTCATCACGAGTGAAGCACATTTTACTCAGTTGTGGAAGAGGTAACACAAGACGCATGCACACTGCATCGTGAGTAACAAAGCTGATGGAAATCGGATGATGTTTAACAAAATTATCACAATAACTGTTTTAGGGAGGCACGTACCGTGCGTGCTGATGGCTTGATTAAACCTAAACTTAGTAATTTTTATTTGACATTTGATTAGATTTTTTGGGGGTCCCTCGTCATGAGTAACACTTGACCCCAACAAAGCCAATGGAAATCTGACGAAACAAGCCTGGGCATTGTATAATCAGCAGAAACCTAAAGGCCTGACGTCTTCGGCCCACCAGAAAACTAAGATGGCGGCCACATTATTTTGTCTGGGTGTCATGGTGGGTGAAGTTAAGTGACAAATGTGGGTGGGTTCCAGCAGCTGTCCAACCAATGGGTGCACATTTTAAAAATCGACCCCCAACAAGAATCACAACAACAGCAGCAACAACGACAACCATGCAGAGCTCTTGTAGACCTGTGACATGTCGCAGGTAAAAAGTAATGGAACATTTTTCATCAATTCAGGACCCGGTCATCCAACATAGTTTTCACTGCACGAATACAATCATGTTATCAGGCCTTTCAGCCCACACGGGCCCCTAACTTTCCATCTAATAAAACTGAAAAATCAACTTCATCACCTTATGCACCCAAACTACGACCGCCCTCCATCGGAAGACGAACGTCTGTCCCACTTGGGACCATTCATTTTATTATACTTATTGAAAATGGCATCAGGCAATATTTACTCACAAAGTACACATACTTGTGTCAAATTTGCATGCGTCAGATACACAAAAGGAACCGTTTTTATTGATGTACTAACTGCATATCAAATCATTCTTCCTCCATATTGCTAGTTAGCGACATTTTTCTTGATTTGATTGCTGAAATAAACAAAACAAACCTTCGTATGGCCAAACTTGTACTGCATGTGGTCTATGTCAAGGGAAGCCAGAAGTTTCTCAGAAGCTTTCCTGCTGTCCACAAACTTATCCTCTGGGATCGCTGTTGGGTTCAGGATGCGATACCTGTTGAAGCAGGAAGCGTGATTGGAACAGTTGGTTAAAAAAAGTGTCATCACGATTGGGTAACGGGTTTGTCTTTCAGTCGCTGCTTTGTTTAGAGTCGATTAACACATCTCTGTGGACCATTTTAATCCTATTACCCATTGTTTCACACCCTATTGTACACTGCTCCTTCCTAATTCCATATCCAGGCGATGCATGACGTCATCGCTGGGCACTGACGAAAGGGAGTACTCAGTTTTTACTCCGTTTGTTTTCTTGTTTGTTTCTTGTTTTTTGTCAGGCAATACCTCAGCCATCCTTTGAACTAGGAAGCTGAAATTTGGGGACAAAAGTGAAGATATGCATTGGCAAAAAGAGTATTTTTTGATTTTTTGATTCATCATTTAATTGAATAATTACTTAATTATTACCGATTTATTAATTACTTATGTTCTTTCTCATCTGGGCAATATCTCAGGCACCTTTTGAGCTAAGAAGTTGATATTTGGACTTGACAGTGAACAATTATTTACCTATAAATCGTTGTTTTTTTTTTGATTTATTGATTAATCAATTAATCGATTAATTATTCATTTTTCGATTAATTACTTAACTTTGAAAAAGTTACAGATTCGAATGAAACAGTAGTGGTTTAGGTATGCTATAAGCCAATTGATTAAGAAATTAATTTTTTTTACGGTTATTATTTATTTATTTTAACAACACAATCAATCAATTATTATACTCAGCTCCCTCCCAATTCGGTCTCTGTGCTGCACGGTGGTACCGAAGGTGTCCCGGCAATGTCACGTTGGAGGATTTGTTACTTTTTTATTTGGCATGGGGGCGGTGTACCTTGAATGTACCGCTACTTGTTGTAATTTTGTTTTCCTCTCATACAGACCTTCTCAACTCGTCTCTTTTTTTTCTCAATACTATCCTGCAGTGCATCTGTTCAACTTCACCAATTATTAGCTCGTCTACGACCAAGTCAGGATGAGCTGTTAAAGCCATAAAGACGTCCTTCCGTCACAGTCAGTCAAGCAGTCAGGCAATGGGTCCATTAACAATTTTTTTTTCCCTACTCCTCTGATGCAGCTTAATGGATCATGGTGATTCATGATGTCATTGATGTGAAAAACTAATGAAGTTTTTTTTTCAATTTCCATCCAGGTGGTGAGATAATTAATTAATTAACTCAAAATGTAATCTATGTTTGTATGTCCATCGCATATCGCGAGATTCCGTCGCCTGACGAGATGTTTTGTCGTTTAATTTAACCTCTTAATTTAATTTTATGTTAATCATCATTTAATTTTAACTTCATAATTTAATTTTAACCTCTTAATGTCATTAATACCCTTTTTCTTTGAGGGGACAGTCCTTTCCATCCTTTTTTGTCCCTTTTAGTCCTTTTCCCCTTAAGTCCTCTTAAGACCCTGACAACACTTTCTACCCTTTAGACCCCTTAAAACCTCATAGGCCCTTTGGGATAATTAACTGATAAGCTATTGGAATGTATATTTTAGACCACTTATGATCCTTTAAACCCCAATAGACCCTGAAGACCTTTACATTATTTAGACCCCTTTAGACCTTTTTAGTTATTTTTAGTCCTTTTATGACCCTTATAGTCCTTTTCAGACTCTTTCAACACCTTAGACCCCTTTAGACACTTACACCCTTTAGCCCTGTCAGACCAGTTTGAACCCTTTACACCTCTTTTGGGTCTAAAAGAGTTTAAGGGTCCTTTCACTGGACAAAAACTAATGGAACGTTTTTCATCAATTCAAGAGCCACTCATCTAACATAGTTTTCACTGCCCTAATACAGTCATGTTATCAGGCCTTGCAGACCCTGTAGGCCCCTAATTTTCCATTGACTGAAACTGAAAATTTATTTCAATCACCTCATGCACCATAACTATGACCTCTCTCCATTGAAAGATGAGCGTCTATTCATGATCACCTCCACCACCGAACGTGAAGGAGGTTATGTGTTCACCACTTTGTCTGTCTGTCTGTTTCTTTGTCTGTTTGTGTACAGGATATCTCAAAAAGTAGTGGATGGGTTCGGCCGAAACTTGGTGGACAGGCTGGGTGTGTCACAAGAACAAATTGGTTCGATTTTGGTGAAGATCCGAATCTGGATCTGGATACGAGAATTATTTAATTTATCAAGTCATTCTTCACCATTGAGCGATAGGGCCACAAACGATATAGTACTTTAGCATGATATTTAAAAAATGTATTCGGCCCGATATGTTCTCATGGATCAGGCATTACATGGTGGAGGTGTGCGCTCTTCCGAGTGCCCTTCTAGTTTTATTGTTGTTAATCTGCAGATAACTGGAATGCAGTAGATAAGGTCATTGTTGAGCTGAACGACAATATGAGGGAAGAAAACAGTACTCCCTTTGAGGAGTTAAAATGCTTTTTAGAGAGAGGCAAGAGGGAGATAAGAGAGAGAGGCAAGAGAGAGTGGTCAGGATGAATGATTATAAGGCTAAGGATTCATTGCATGGCATGATGACGTACCTCTGTTTGAAATCTGCATAGATCACACGGTTGGGGAAACCTTTTCTGCAGATTCGGATCCCTTCCAAGACACCATTGCACCGGAGCTGGTGTAGAACTTGGAAAGGGTCCATGATCCCTAGGCACAGCAATGCGATCACACAGGAATTAAAAAGATGGAAAATAATAAAGTATAAAAATTAAACATTTATGATGAAGTTGAACAGGCCCGAATAATGTATATGATTTGTTAATTATCCAAATTTCTGAAATACATATTCGACTGTCTTCTTCTCATGCGATGAGGTTATTATAATGTTTTGAGAATGGTATAATGCCACAGCAAAATAAGTTGTATAGACCTTGATACCAAAAATGAGGAGCAAGTGGTTAAATTTTTTTTTTTTTAACATATATCATGAAAACATAAACTCTTTGGTCTTCGGTTTGATTTCATCCAACATAACAGATCGACACTTGCCTTTTCGAGTAAGACTAGTTCTTCATTCCAACATCTTTTCGATTTGTCTGTTGATGCAACTTTTTCACATCAACTACTAAAATAGGTTTCTGTTTTGACGCTGCACATGTACAGTACATAATATGAAATACGGTATTCTAATACGTCCAAGGATGGATTTGATATGATTTTTGTCTCATCACATTGGACAAACTTGAACATTTTATTGTCTTTGTAATGACTTTTTGCTTGTCTTATGTGCCACAGGGATCAGTAGTCAGGCCATCATTTGTAATTTACATCAAGAAGAATAGGCTTCCCAAATTTACAGATGAGACAAAGCTTGGATTTAAGGTAGATATCAGAAGGTGGTGATCAGAATCAGGAAAGTATTTTAATAGTTTATTAAAAGTTTGGATAAAGTTTGATACTTTAATAGTTTGGGTAAAGGAATAGTAGATGCAGTTTAACATAAACAAGTGTAAGGTGTTGGGGATGGGAAAGAACAATAAAAAATAGTGATTACATGATGCAAGGGGTAATTTTGGAGAGTGTCACACAGGAGAAGGATCTGGGGGTGGTAATCGATACTGGAGGTAAGCAGGCAGCACAGTGCCAGGCAGCTATAGGTAAAGCAAATCGACTTTTAGGCTGTATTTGGAGGGGGAACAATTATAAATCAAAAGAGGTGGTGATTGTGAAGTTTGTTGGAGGGTGTCATGAATAAGTGAAAGTGCTATCTGTGTTTATTCATTCCTAACCTAACAACAGTCTGCATCCCTAACAATAATTAAAAAAACACTCCAGTGATGTCTCTGTACCTACCCCACTGTACTCCGACCCATACCCCTTCCTCCTCCAGTGAAATTAAGTAAACATACTGATTGATTAATTTCATGAGATGTGGATAAAGCAGAGGTTATATGGTGAGCCAAATTCTCCTGCATCATCCAAGTTCCTTTTATTTGTATTTTCCATCACTGAGAATTCCTTAATTCTTTCTTGTGGGACATGATGCCCCAAAAATGACCAATGAGACTCTTCCCTGACTTCGTGGTGTGTTTATTGAAAATATTCACGATTATACAAATTAAATAATGTGTAGACAATTTTCTCAATTGGAAATGGTGTTTCATGACCTTTCTGGTATAATATACAGTTCAACGTGATAAAAACAATCCTGTATTCTGTAATTCTTTGTTTTACCTTTCTGTTTCATGCTCCTCGTTTGTTGTAGCCAGATGTGAACACAACTAACAGTAGTTATAGCCATCAATTGTACTGATGATGAGTATTTTCACAAGGCACTATAGTTTATGAGAATTATGAGCTGGAATTATCTTTTTGAAGAATTTTATGAGCATATGCCTTTGGGTGAGGCTGATGGTACCTGCTGGATTGTGTGCTTGAGAAAATGATTTATTAAATGATGACCCGAAGTCGAGTTGGCTGCCACACATTAACCTGTCTGTGGTACACAAAACAGTTCTGGGAGCCAGAAGAGCCTTTTTAAAATTCAAATTGTTCCTGGCTGCTCTCTCGTGAGACTCCAATATATTTTGCTCAAGTTCCTCCAGCGCTTGATCTCCAACACCACTCCCATACATATACAACACCCAAAGAAAACTCCACCAATCACGCAACCTACATGTCACCATGTCCAACAAGGACACAAAGCCAGCCTTGTTCGTGTCCCGTAAACACAAAAACAAGAAAGAGCACACACGTGCACACTCACTCCTATGCGTATTGGTGTTTGGCGCTTAAGGATTAGCAAAATGGAAACGCTGTTCAATCGACCTTGCACACCACCACGTGACCATAAATGAATTGTTGTCTCGGGAATAAAAGCCGACACGTGCCGAGGCTTCGGGTCTGTTGGCCTGAGGAAGCTTGCTGGGAAGCGGATGAAATGTCGCCTGTTTATTACTAGATTAGCAGAGTAGATATAGTTACTCTTTGGTGGGATGTGCCTTTTTTCCTTTAAAAAAAAAACAAATCCCAAAGGTTCAACATTTGAGGAGGAACTTTTCCAAAAACATGAAGAGTATTCAAAACATTCTCTGAACGAGGTACTCACAATGGTCCAGGAAATGCAAATGTATCTTCACTTTGCAATACGTACTTGTAATTACGGTAATAAGGAAATGTAAATAATGTGTAAAATTAAGTTATTATTATACAAAATGAATTTGAAGCACAAATGAATTCATTTCTCTGATCCTTTGTACCTGGAGTTTTGGTTTCGTTGGGAATGATACACCTCACAAAGTGTGGTGCTGTGGACCTGAGGTTAGCCATCAGCTTGTTTAGGTTTTCCTAGAACAGACATGATATAATATTAATTATTAGATTCCTCAATTTGGTGATCCCTGCCTCTGAATCCCTGCTGTGGTGTATTTCGTTCTCACCCGATGCATGGATGAAACAGTTTGAAAGGAGGCTCCCTTCTTTCGTTTCTTCTCTCCGCCACTTTGAGGATTATCTAAAGACAAACACAAAATACTGTTTACATACTGACGTGTAATATTGCTATGTACATAGCAGAAGTTAATCAGATAATGTGTAGCTGTTGCATTTATTATGAGAGTGCAGAAGGACATTTTGCTCGATTTCCTGAAACGATGCATCCACAATACTTTGTGGCAAAGTAGATTATGCTGACTATACTATGAGCTCCACTGTGGTCATGCTTAAATTTGTATCAGCAACAGTACAACCAGCCATTTCGTGCTGCCATTGTGCTTCGTATTTCGTTTGTTTATCTTTGCAATTGACATACTGCGGTACATGCTCAGGTTCGATCTCTCCATTGATCATCTCAATTACCTCCACCTCTATCATCTCCACCTCTAGCCCTATATCTATCTCTATCTTTATCTCTCCATCTATCTTGCTAAAAAATCCAAAAATATAGGACAAAAATATGAGAAGGAATTTGCAGATGAACAGACTGACCATTAAATTATGTGATCACTTCTCAAAAAGTGGAACAAATCCATTATTAACTAGAATGGCACTTGGTGGAGCACATACTTCTGCTAGGCTGAAATGTTTACATTTTGTATCCCACTGATGGGCCAGATCTGAATCCGGATTGTATCCCACTGATGGGCCAGATCTGAATCCGGATTGTATCCCACTGATGGGCCAACTCTAATCGGTTTGTTATTGTCACCTAACCAATTCATCCACAAAGTTTTCTCATAACTCGTCCACAACTTTTTGAGATGTCAGACTATATATCGTTTTTGACCACATCTCTCAGTGATGAAGAATCACTGAAAAAATTCTCTTATCCGGACCTTCACCAAAATCGAATCAATTTGTCCTTGTCACACACCCAATCTGTTCAACAAATGTCGTTCAAATCAATCTGCAACTTTTTGAGGTATCATGCTATATATCATTTTTGGCCATTTCTCTCGATGGTAAAGAATCACTGAAATTTTTTTCTAGTATCCGGATCTGGATCTTCACCAAAATCGAATTATTTTGACCTTGTCACACACTCAACCTGTCCATAAAATTTCTTCCAAATCCATCCAAAACCTTTTGCAATATTCTATTCACTGACAAGCAGACAGGAGTGAAAACAAAATCTCTGTCCACCTTCGGTGGCGGAGGTAAAAATATAAGGTACACCTGTACAACCCCCCGAACCCCCCACGCACACACCCCTCCCTTTCTACAACGTCTCGATCCACCCACTGCTTATATTTCCCTCCAAACTTCCAATTCCTATTTCACCCTAACCTCATTTATCTTCTGTCCCCATTCCTTATCCACTCTTTTCTTTCCCATCCACCACATTCCCTTTCTTTACTCAGTTTGTATTCTCACAGATAACTCACTCCCTCCATGTGTAAATAATAGATGGATGACTCCTAAAGGACAGTATCTAGATATTATGCATACACATGAGGGTGTGTGGTTTAGGCTGTTGTGTATGTAATATAAACAGACAATGCAGCTAATGCTTTTTTTCCGTCTAACTCTAACCTTTCCTTCTCTTCCCTTCCCTTCAGTCCGAAAGATGATAGTCCATCGCCACCTCATTTTATTTCCAAATCCACATATGAATATGAATATGAATATATATCGCACCTCCTGGCTGTTGTGGTGAGCATTGCCGTGGAATATGTCTCACATGGTAGAACCGCATAATCTGAAAAGAACAACTGTCCGTCTGCCACCCAGACGATTGTTCCCACTAATGCAAACCATTCAACCAGAAGGCACATGAAGTGGTCGGTGGGTAAATTGAAATATATGGAGTGTGACGAGCACTCCCCAATCTCCAATGGACAAAAAGTCCGACACCAAAGCATCACCTCCAATCCGGAGGCCTCAGCTTGGCGACTCTGTAAAACAGACAAAGACTACATGGTCAACATTAGTTAATCATCAAATGGAGCTGCCTATCCGGATTTCGGGCTTATTTGCCCTCAACAGGACAGCATACCGATAAATATCTAACCAATGATGATCACATTCATTGACCAGGGGGTGCCTATGATGTATGAATGACGAATGTGGTCATCATTGGTTAGATATTTATCGGTATGTGGGCAAATAAGCCCGAAGTCTGGATAGGCGGCTCCGTTTGATGGTCAACTAATGTTGACCATGTAGTCTTTGTTTGACAGTCGCCGGGCTGAGGCCTCCGGATTGGAGGTGATGCTTTGGTGCAGGACTATGTCCAATGGAGATTGGGGGAGTGCTTGTCACACTCCACATGTTTCGATCTACAGACACATATATATATATATATATATATATATATATTGGCATTGCTAACACTGTCCCTTTTGTCAACCTGCAGCTCATCTCTTGAGAAGTCACCCGGGCTATCCCATAACTGAGGACAAATTGAATCAAGTGCACCATAGCAATCTTTCAAGGTAAGTCCACCCTTAATGTTGACATGGAAGTTATTTTTCAATCTGATCCTGATATTTCTTGAATGGGAGTTGAATATGGGATTATAAATGTGAACCTGAGTTTTTTGATCCCTCTTTATCAAAGGTTATACTGTGTAGTGTAGTGTAGCCCAATCTAATGAGGGCTGTATATACTCGTTATCCTGTGTTGTATGTGTGTGTCTATCCCTTGTCCACCTGTTCCACTCCATTATTCCCTCTGCCACTGAAGGTGAAGGAGGTTATGTTTTCATTCCTTTCTGTCTGTTTGTTTGTTTGTTTGTCTGTTTGTGTACAGGATATCTCAAAAAGTTGTAGATTGATTCAGACGAAATTTTGTGGACATGTTGGGTGTGTGACAAGGATGAACTGATTATATTTTGGTTATTAAATTCCGATATGCTGGTTATTCTAGTTCACTATGATTATTTATATATGGTGATATTTCTCATTCTCTATGACGATGATCTTGTGTTCGCCTAATAAATCGATATAGTAATCATATGATTATCTCAAAATGTAATGGGCCCGATAATGTTCTCGTGGATCAGGTATTGCGTGACAGAGGTAATGCGCTCGACTGAGTGCCCTTCTAGTTTGGTTTGTCATCCTACCACCTTCCATCCTTCAGCTCATCCATGAACCTTTGCCCAAAGTATTTTACATGCATGTAATAAACAAGTAAAAAAAAAACAAAAAACATAGATTTAATGAAATTGGAATCCACAGTTGCATAAATCAAAGAGAACTCGTGTTGAACATTAGGTGCATTTGGGAAGGATAAAGAACGACACATGTGTACAGGTTGGTGTTGAGTTGGAGAGGGGATTGGGGGGGGGGGGGGAAGGGGTGGCCAAAGTTCCCATTCTTTAAATCACAATGAGTACATGTGAATGTGCAAAAATTGCTATCTGAGAAAACTTTGGTGCATGTATGAAAGCAATACTCTGTTCCGGTTTTCCATGTAACAGACGAATACTACCAATATAATAAAATGATGACATAGTAGTGAGATGGCGATATGAACATGTAGTATCGTTGACCGGATTACTGGTCTACATACGTAGTTTCCAAATAATGTTGCAAGAAGTTTCATCGAGGACTTTTTGGAACAAACCCACAACGTGTTTCTATTCAAAGGATCCTTTTTCTTAATGAGCCAGCCTACTGTATTGTATGGCACCTGAATGGGAAGGGAGTTGGGAAAGGAAGGGATGGGTGGGGTTGTGTGGGTGTTGTGGGTGTGTGTGGGGGGTGTGGGGGGGTGAAGATATATTAAATTATTTTTTAAAAATTACTGAATCGTTTAAATAAAAAGCTGATTTCATCTATAATTTCATATTATTACATTCAGTTTAATTACAAATTGTGAGTGAAGTTGTGAATTACACCTTTTAATTTTTCGAATAATTAATTACAAGTGTTTTTGTCAGTATTGATATATTCTCATGTGCGTACAAAGCGTGGTTGAATTTTAATTCAAATCAGTATTGGTTCAATGAAACCATGGCTGGCAGGATATCTGATCAGTATGCACACTCCTCTCTGAGCTGTCTAGCCTGGGTTTGAATCCTGACCCAGCTATAAACTCTCATCCTGGTGTTTCACAGGCAGGGTGATGCATCAATGTGTGTGCGACCCTCGATGAAGGTTCACCCGGAGGAACCGTTTGTCAGGACCGGTCATTGGTGGACAATTGAATATCCTGTGGTGTGCTTTGCGGAGAGTAGGTGAGGTATTATCAGCAACCAGGAACAAATTGCTAATTCTGACCAAAATCACATTTAGTTGAACGTCAGGCCTGGCAGCTGGTTGGTAACCGACTTGGGGAAAAGAATGATCTTCCCTTGTCATCAACGACATGTGAATAATTGGGAGTGCTGTATTAGTAGTAGTAGTACTAGTAGTCGTAGGAGTAGTAGTAGTAGTAGTAATTGAAGTAGTAGTTGTCCTCTCTAATGTTGAAAAATGTGGTTCACATGTTGCTTGTGTGCCCAAAAGTTTGTTTTGTGATCGAGACAGTTGGCTGCAAATCTAAGCTGAAGAATATGATTACCATTGCAAGTTTGTAAATTTTTTTAATAAACTGCATTCATTATAGAACTTCTAAATACTGTATATCATTTGTAGGAGAAGGACATTCAGAGAAAGAAAGTTTTTTTTTTTTTTTTACATGAATCGGAAAGATATTAGTAAATAATGGACAATATAAATTTTTAACTGAGACATATGATTATGTTGTTCAGATGGAAACACCAAACAAGCCAACCACAAAATTACTTTTCATTTCTATCATACACTAGCAGAGCCCACCCGTCGCTTCACTGACTGACCAGTCGTCCTGTTTGCCAAATTTACCCATGCATTGAGTGTTTTAACCCCTCACCCCCACCCCATCACTGTCCTCACGTCTGCTCCCCACCCCCCCCCCTTTGTCCCTACATTCATCGTGATGTCCTTCTCATTAGAAATGGCTTACACACAATGACAGGCTTTAACAGGCCCTCCGTTGTGGGCAAATTTACCTGAGCGAAGAGAGGAAGTTGAGTTTTTATTTTTAACTTCAGCATTGCCCAGATAAAAGGAATATGTGTATACCCCTATGCCACTGCAGGTGTGCTACGCATACACATTTACATAGAGAATAATATATATAATTATATAATATAATATATTGTATATATGCATAGATTTATACACTACTTAAAAGGGAGCTCTGATCTCCAATTTGAAGCTATTTCATCAACTACTTTCATGGCAGTAAAATAGTTCCAAACTCATTTGAGATAAATCTGATCCCTTATTGAGAATATGAAACCCATCCAAAGATCATTTGTGTTCGGTGACATCAGCAGTTGTAAAAACTGAGAGTTATGTTGAACATGGAGGACAGTTATGGCTTTCTACACCCTGTTTTGCATGTTTTTCATCATGGTGGCAATTTGTGCAACGAGCCAATCCGCTGCAAAAACATACCAATGGTGCCTCTTTAATGCTTAGAACAAAGTGATAATAAATGCATTGGAAGGAATAGCTTACGACTCCTGCGTAGTGCATGAGCTCGAAGTGTGCCTCGTATTTCCTCTTCTTGTCTATCCTTGGTTTCTGGAAATTTTGAGACTTCCCAAGGTGGTTATCATACAGTTTGGCTTTGAAGCTCATGTCTGAGGCCTTTGGAAACATACATTCCTCCTCCAGGATGGACATTATGCCCATTGGCTGAAAGACAAGACAAAGATGACTTGGATTATCTGGACATGTACCTGTATCATTTAAATAAAACATATAACCTCCAAAGGCATTTTGAAGTCAAAGAGTTCAGAGAACACCTTTCCCCACACAGTGTTCAGGTATATCATTTAAATTAAATAAAACATATAAAAAAGACATAAAATGTCATAGTCTCGTTGTTTCAGTAATTTTGCTGTATGGAGTTAAAGAGCAAGCCCATATTTATGTACAACTAAAATGGCCGCCAGTCTACCAGTCGGGCATCTTTGATCAGATCACAAAATAAAGTGAGCGGCACGTGCATGCCATCATGTACTGTGCTTGTGCCAAGTTTGAGCAAAATCGGACTCTGCATGTCTAAGAAATGGTTGGGGACACATTTCAGAAACAAAATGGCCACCAGTCAGCCATCTTGAATCTGATCTCGAAACACAATGACACGCGTATGTAAGCCATCATTCGTTATCCGTGTGCCAAGTTTGAACAACATCGGAAAATGCTTGTCCAATAAATTGTTGAGGATGTGTTCAACATCAGTTTTTTTTTACAACTAAAATGGCAGCCAGTCGGCCATCTTAGATCAGATCTCGAAAAAAAAAATGATATACATATGTAAGCTATCATTCCTTATCTGTGTGCCAAGTTTGAACAACACCTGTAAATGCATGACTGCAAAATGGTTGAGGAAAAATTCAGCATTGGGTTTTTTTTTCAGCTAAAATGGCCACCAGTCGGCCATCTTGAATTATGTCTCGGGGGGGGGGGGGAATGACATGCATATGTAAGCCGTCATCCTTGTCTGTATGCCAAGTACGAATAAAATTGGTAAATGCTTGTCCAACAAATGGTTGAGGATGTGTTTGACACCGGGGCTTTTTTTTCAACTAAATGGCCGCCAGTGGACTATCTTGATCTGATGTCGAAAAAAAACATGATGTACATAATAGTACAGCGGATAAGCACAATAATTGTGCGTTTTATGAGAAAAGCATGATTTTCTGACATAGTTAGTGAATACCATAAGGTTTATTTTCAGATGAGGAGGGAAGTCAGATTTGACCTCTGAGGACCGTGAGAGGTCAAATCCAAAGATGGCGCCAGTCCACTGGGTCTAATGTTCAACGCGTTTAATTTTGGAACTAAACTGTAAAAAAACATTTAAGGTGTCATTTCCAACTAAGTTTGGAATGGCCATTCGTTTGGTGATACTTTTGAGATCCCAGGAGCCAAGGAAATGCATTTCGATCAAGGTCAAGGTCAAATTACGTTAAAACTTTTGGACATTCTTTTGGTAAAGACAATGGATTGGACCTATGCAATATAGCGAAACTTCGCTTCCATTTTGACACTATAGGGATAATAATACAAAAAAAATAACAGAATAGTCCCATGCTGCTAGTCTATTTAATACTTTATTAATAGCAATGATGATGATGGTAATGGTAGTATCAAAATCTAACAGCCTCCAGAACAGAAGCACAGTGCAGTGCACTTGAGCGCAGCTTTGGCACACTTGCACCGTCCAGTGCATCCTTTCTCACAGCGACAGCGGATCAATTCATGGCACGATTTTGATGCTTCGGGGAGAGTGGTCCAAAGCGGCTGCCACCAGTTGTTTCCTTTGTCCAGCCCCAGTCAGATGGCTCTGGCATCTCTGGATCCAGGACCAATGCCTGGTTCCAACAGTTGGCCTGGTAGCAAGTGCGCTTGATGTGCTGTTTGAGTGCTGCCTGGGTTGAGGAATGTTCTTAGAGTTCTAGACTTCTGTGTGAAGAGCTGTTTCCTGGCATGATTCACTTCTGTGCTCTCACTGGTTCGGTCGTACATTAGCACCACAAATCGCTCTAGCAGCAACATTGATCCTTCACTGACCTCACTTGGCATGCATAGGAGTTCATTGAAAGCATTATTCACCTCTGGAAAGACTTCCAAGTTTCCAGGCAGTCTTCTTTCCTCTGCCAGCGAATGCAGATACAGTGTCACACCCGGTGAAAGCGTGAAGGACTGGGAGAGTCAGACACTGTGTTGGATTCATTGTGGCAACCATTTCGTGAACAGCTATGTAACGAAGCTTGACCCGACACCAAAGGCAACCCACAGCTCATTAGGAGCTGTCTTGCTGAATGAAGCTACAGCCAGTACTACCACATCAGTATCAACGGTACGTATGGTCACCTTCTTACACCCCTTTTGCACAGCATCTGCCACATGCAGAAGTAGACGAGTGTCGGCCTCCTCCTGCGAACATGGGGCAAGGCAGGCCAAGTATGACTCAGCCGAGAGCAAAGGACTCCTCCATCTGTTGCATACAGTTCCTTGCCTCTGCTAGAGGAAGATGAACAACTACCGTGACAGGAAAGCAAACAATTCGGTTTTGTTATCATCGCATCGAAGGAAGTTTCCATTCTTTGGCAATCCAGTAGAAGGAGACTCTTTTTTGGTGCCCTTTCCCCTCTTCTGTCTTGTTGAGCTTTGAGGCTGGCGAGGTAGGTAACATCCCAGACAAGGTCGATGCGGCTGCTTTTCTCAAGTTGAGCAGAATGTATGGTGCAAACACTCTTTCTCCATACTCTTGAAATGTTCTTGATGTTCCCGGATTTAGCATTTGAACCACAGCTGCACCATCAAGAATTGTTGCATCAGCCATAGGCACACTATTCTTTTCGAGCAGATCTGATTCCAGGCAGCGAGATAGATCTGATTTAACCCCAATCGAATTTTCCCTCCAGTTGACAGAGCTGGCGGGGCTGCCTGGCGGGGCTGCTGCCTACATAACTGCGCACATCCGCCTCAAGCACACCCTCTGAGGGGCTAAATAACTAAATTCGCCACAATGACGCCACTCGGTATTCATTTGCAAATTTCAACTGATTGCTTATTTTTTGATAAATTTTTACCTTGACCTTGACCTAAATTCATTTCCTTGAATTCTGACATTCTCAGAGGTATCACCAAATGAATGGGATCCCAATTTAGTTGGAATGACACCGTAAATGTTTTTCTGCGCAGTCTGGTTCCAAAATTAAGGACGTTTGAAATTAGACCCGGGTGACTAGCGGCATCTTGGATTTGACCTCTCACTGTCCCTCAGAGGTCAAATCTGACTTCCTCCACATCCGAAAATAAACATTATGGTATGACCTAACTATGCTAGAAATTTCATGCTTTTCTCATAAAATGAACAATTGTTAAAATATGAGAGCTTATCCGCTGTACTACAAGTATGCCATCATGTGTTGTCTTTGTGCTGAGTCGAATATAATCGGTCGATATGACGCCCTTAAAAACAGTCAGTTTCCTGTTTGGAATAATTTTCAATCATATTTGACTGGCAGACAGGTACACAGAGTAAAAAATATTATCTTATATTAATTCTCTCTGTGCATGTGTGATCGGGACGAATTCAGAACCAAAGTCCTGTTAAACTACAGAGTCGTTTACCGATTCATGTTTCGATGTGTGTTCAAAATATACAACATTCGATTTATATACAACACAACAAATTAAGTTGTTCCTCGATCATAAACTGACGTTTGTGGACAGACGGACGGGCAGACGGACAGATAGAGTGGAAGCCATTGCTTAACCGCGCTTTTGTATTCACACGCGCAGGATAACTAGCACCTAAAATGACACAGTACTGTATTCACCATCATGACAACAAATTGCTCACCTTCTCAATGAGGTCGATGCAGGCCTGCAGGTCCAGGCCAAAGTCAATGAACACCCAGTCGATTCCTTCCTTCTTGTACTCTTCTTGTTCCAGCACAAACATGTGATGGTTGAAAAACTGTTGCAGTTTCTCATTGGTGAAGTTTATGCAGAGCTGTTCAAAACTGTTGAACTGAGGACGAGAATTTCAGGATATTTCCCCCCAAATGGAAAAACACAAACCAAATAAGGGATATCGAACTGCAAACGCACTCACATCGAAAATCTCAAACCCAGCGATGTCCAAGACACCGATGAAGAACTGCCTGGGCAGTTTGGTGTCCAACGTCTTGTTGATGCGAACGACGAGCCACTTGAACATACGATCGTACACAGCCTTCGCCAAAGCACCCACGGAATATGTGACCTGTGGGATAGAATGAACTAGAGTGAAGTTGATGGCGCACCATCACAAATCCCCAAGCTTCCCACCTAAAGTAAAGTTGAAAGATGGCAAAAGGTTCCATCAGGAATTACCAATATCAAATATGGAGTAAATTTTTTTCTCATTTTGACCCCTGTGACCCCAAGTCCTCACCCCCTGGGGCATGAAGCAGGGATCAAATCCCCCCAAAAAGTAACCTGTTTCATGCATAACCCAATGTCGATTGCATGTACAAAGTTTCATTTTGCAATGTTTTGAAATGTGCCCGTAATTGAATTTTTTGGTATTTGACCATTATTTAAGACCATTATTTAAGAAGAATGTAACACCATTATTTAAGACCATTATTTAAGACCATTATTTAAGAAAGGATCCAGAGAAGAATTGGGAAACTATAGACCTGTTAGTTTGACTTCAGTTGTGGGGAAGGTTGTTGGAGGCATTAATTAGGGACCAGATGAGGAACCATTTACATAACTAGAAACTAATTAAAGGTAGTTCCTGTTACATAAATCTTTTAGAGTTCCATGAAGCAGTGTCTGATTGGGTGGATGAGGGAAAGGCAGTGGACATGGTATATCTCACTTGGAAGAAGGCATTTCATAAAGTACCACAACGGAGGTTGTTAGCCAAAGTGAGGGCTTGTGGAGTGGCTGGTCAGGTAGCTAATTGGATTGCAAACTGGTTTAGTGGGAGGAAGCAAAGAGTGGCTGTGAGTGGGAGGATGTCTTGCTGGGAGGATGTAAGTAGCGGGGTACCTCAGGGATCAGTACTCGGACCATTAATATTCATTATTTACATCAATGATTTGGTAATGGGGTGAAGAGTAGGCTTTCCAAATTTGCAGATGACACAAAGCTTGGAGGTGAGGTGGATAGCAGAGGGGGTGGTGATCAGATTGAGGAAAGCATTAATACTTGTATAGATTGGGCAAAATATTAGCAGATGGTATTTAACCTGAGCAAGTGTAAGGTGTTGGGGATGGGAAAGAACAATGAAAATAGAGATTACAGGATGTAA
>CM068959.1:8913072-8924034 GCA_035128595.1 Eptatretus atami | reverse complement strand
AGAAGAGAGAGTATTCAATACACTTTCAACTTGTACTCAATACACCTCATCATGTACTCAATACACCTCAACGTACTCAAATACATCCTCAACATGTACTCAATACACTCAACAAGTACTCAATACACCTCAACATGTACACATACAACCTTCAACATTACTCAATACACCTCAACATGTACTCATACACCTCAACATGTACTCAATACCTAATACAATGACACTCAATACACCTCAACATGCATCAATACACCTCAATGTATTCAATACACCTCAACATGTACTCAAACACACTCATCAATGTACATCATAAACCTCAACATGTACTCGATACACCTCAACATGTACTCAAATACACTCAACTGTTCATTAACAATACTCAATTGTATTCAATATGGCTCAACTTTAACTCAAGTACAACCTCAACATGACTCAAATACAACCTCACATGTAACTCATATAAGGCTCAATTTGTACTCAATACACCTCAACTTTCATTACGACTCATTGTATTCAATATGGCTCAACTTGTACTCATACATGTAAAATAATCGAAGTGATAGGCCCATAGACTCAGATTCATCGTGCGAGATTCCATGTGATATTGAAGTCCTTGACTTCCTCGGCATCAACCTGAGCAAGGTATGAGGCAAGGTCACCAGCTCAGAGGGGAGAGGAATACTGCATCAAGCTGCGGATGAAAGCCTTGTATGTTGACAGGAGTTCAGGTGTGCAAAGGAAGGACTTTTCACGATGGAGGACGCCAAGTTGGAACCTGGTTGTGGAGGCTAACTTTGAAATGCGGCTTTCCCAAGAGAGATGGCCGAGAGTGAGACCCAAGAGTGTCTTCTAGAGGGTTGCTAAGAAAATAGTTGGGAGGGTTTTAAGTACACTCCTTTCGGAGAGAGAGTCAGCGTGTGGAATTTCTCAGGATTGAAAGACATATTCCAAGTGTTTAACCAGTTTGTGATTTTGTCAAGGTCTAAAGAGAGGGAATGAGCTGCTCCCTGTCTGTCAGAAGGATGAGGGATGCCACGGCAGAGGATGCAGTCATCTACACAGAGATAAAGGGTATTTTCCAGAGAGTCAGAGAGATCATTGATGAAGATCAGGAATAGGAATGGGCCCGCAACACTGCCTTGGGGCAATCCAGCCTTGACAGGGAGAGAAGAAGAAAGGGTTCCGTTGAGAGCCACACATTGGCTATGAGAGTTGAGGCAGTCAGTAATCCAAGAGTGGAGTTGGCCTTGGATTCCAATGGCTGGGAGTGTGTCAAGCAAGGCGGGATGCCAGACTGTATCGAAACCTCAAGATATGTCCAGAAAGATGGCCCTGATCTCACGTCTGATATTGAGGGCCTCCATCCATTGTTGGGAGTGAAGAATCACCATATCCAAGTTGGAGTGACCTGGTCTGAATCCAAATCGGTGATCTGTGATGAGGTCTTTTGAGAAAAGGAAGGATTTCATATCAACTGTGACGTTGGATTCCATGACCTTGCTGATGATTCGAAGTAAGCTGATAGGTCTGTAGTTGAGGAGATCAATGTTTGCACATTTTCATGTAATACAGTGATGTTGGTGCATTTCCAAGCAGATGGAAGATGACTTATGGTAAATGACAGAGTGAAAAGGGCAGAGAGAGGAAGTGCAAGAGCAGTAGAGCAGGTTTTTAGGACATGTTTGCTTAATTCCATGAAGTTCAGTTGTAGAGTGAGAGTCATGAGTTGCCAGAAACGTTTCCACCTTCTCAGGTGCAAAAGGCACGTAATTCAGGAGCAATTGGGTACGACTGTGAAGGGTGGGTACACAGAGGAGGGGTTAGGGATACAAGATTTTGAAGCAAGCACAGAATTGAGGCGTTCAGCCTTCTCATGAGCAGGGTCGGCTGTGGTGAATTTGAAGTGAGGGAAGTGATTGAAGGGGAGCATACACCAGAGACAGACTTGACAAGGCGCCACCAGGTTTTGGAGGAGGGTACCAAGTTTGAAAGTTCATTCTTGAGATTGGACAGATGTTATTTTCTGGCTCTCCTGAGGATAGACACACACACTTGTTATGGGCTTCGTGGAATGATCTGATGTTGCCTTCGGTTGCATTTCCTTTCCAGGAGGAGAATGCAAGTTGTGTTAAAGCAACAGCCTCGCAACATGATTCAGAATACCAAGTGTGGGAGGATGGGCAAGATCACTGAATACGAGATGGGATGAATCTGTGCATAAAGGAGAGCAGGTTTCCGTGGAAGAATTCCCAGGCTGAATTAATATCTGTGGTGGTGGTGGATATAGGAGACCAGTCCTGAAGTGCGATGGCTGCTTGCAGTCCCTGCCAGTTTGCCTGAGTGAACTGTCAGACTCGCTGGTGCTGAGGGAGTTCTCTGAGAATGGCGAGAAATTTGTTTTGATCCCAAACCCAAACAACGAAGTATGGCTTTCGTACCAGGCCTTCCCTCCATCGCTAAAATTCCCAGTAAGACTCTGGGGGGATTGGGGGCAGATGTCTCGGGTCTCCCCCGTGGTGCATGATCATAGTATAGAGTGAAATGTCCACCAATCGACCTGCTGACCCCATTCCTTTTGATTGACGGTGATTTCTATTATTCTTGACAGGCGACTTGGGATGCCCCTCCACATCCCCCTCCCCCTCTTTTGGGAAATTATGGTTGTGCCCCTGGGTTATCACATGGTTCTGCTCATCGCATGACCGAGGCTGAAAGCAGATTGGCTGATGAAATCAAATTCCTTATCCTGATCATGTTAATTTTTTTGGATATACTTTACAGATTGTGTATTTGCATGAGGGGTATGAAACGTCTATATGACACCAAGTTGGGCATTTAAGGAAAATTTGCATCAAGAATAGAGGTCAAAACAGCATTCAACCATTCACAGAGACAATTTCAATTGGTTTAAGGTACCTTTTGTTTGAGATCAGTTTAAGGTAGTTTACTTGATTCACAACACGGTCGGTAAAAATCACTTTTTTTTCGATCACATCCAATTAAATGGTTGTTATTTCACACAGTGATGACAAAAAAGGGCAATAATCCCACAATGGTACATCACCGTCTTCTTGGAGGTCCCGGATCCGCCAGGCATGTCCCCCAGGGCCGCGACGGTGGCAAAATATTGTATAACTCTCTTCGTGTTCACGGTCTTCCCTGCTCCAGACTCTCCCCTTCATGAAAACACCACACGTAAGGGTCAAACCGCCGCACGAGGGATTACTCACTCATCACTTTGGAGCGCACAAGGAAAATCGGTCAAACAAAAGGAGGATCGAGTTCATCATTCCGACACGACGACACTAAGTTTATCGATAAAGGAGAAATTTAAGGCACCAGGAAACGGACTAGGATACCCTCACCAACACAGGAAATGGTGATAAATAAAGGAGATGATGGGAAGGAGGGATTCTGGGGAGGAGATGTGTGAATGTGCAGAGAGATTATATCAAGCACATGATGACGTAATATTGTTGCGAATCTGGAAGCCATGATCACACTCAACATTCAGGTCCTTTAGCTCAGTTATCTCGGTAAGTATGTGTTTTATAGATAGCTCCCCTTCCCTTGTTTAATGGGTAAATAAATGTAAATGCGCTGTGATTTATTTTAATAATTAGGAGCTTTATCAAGATTCTGCGAAGAAGAAGAACCATCCTCCTCTGCAAAGAAGAAGAACGACCCTCCCGCCCCGAGATTCTGAGGTGTAAACAAGGATGACGGTTGATCAACTCCCGCCCTGGGATTTTCCCCACACGCTGGGATTTTCCCCGCGCGCCGGGAAGGGGGAGGGGGAGCGCGTCGGAGCGGATAAAAAGGAGTGAGTGAATCGGAGAGAAGACAGCGAGCCAGACAGCGAGCGCTCCTGTCGTCGTCGTCGTGGTCTGAGAGGTCTGGCCATCTGGAACGTCCTCTTCCTCCTCCTCCTCCGGCAGCGGTCGACACTCGAGAGGACCATCCGCTGAGGAGTGGTTTCGGTGGCCGGACGGGCACCGACCGAGTCAGCGAAGACCGCACGAGTCGGAAAGGTCCAATATAGACCCTTACCTCCAGCTCACTTCCCTCCGAGCTGGGGGTATTAATAAAGCATTAGCCACCACTTCTTTTGGTGCAGATGTGTGTGTGTGTGTCCGTGGGCCCGTCTTACAAGTAATAAACTTGTAAGTGCCTTGTGTGTATATACTTGCATTTCTTATATTCGTATAGCTCTGCCTTATGTGCTCCCCTCATTCCCCCATTGCATTATAAATAAACCCCCATTTGTTCAATGTTTTCAGCTCGTTCGCGTCCATTCTTGCATTGACTGAGCGTGTCGCGTGCTGGGGAAAAATTTGCAAGGCCGTTGTGCCGCCGCAAGGGGAAATCGGACGACGGTTCTCGGCGATTAAACCGCTCGGAATCGCACCACGGAACGAGCGCGCTAAGCGGCTCGTTTCCGTACGAGTTCCGTCGAGGGTGTGAAGACTCGGTAGATCGCCACGTGTCTCTAGGTATTTTGAGATTTGGCGAATAACCCGTACCCCAGTGGTGGAAATATTGACGCTTCACGGTCCAAAACAAAGGACCCGTCGACTCCGGACTTATCCGGGGCGACGATCTGAATTCCGGGCGATCGGTCGAGCCGACTCTACTGCTCCATCTGGTGGTCGAGCTCGTCGGCCGACGTCCCGGCCCCGCAACAATATGTGCTCTTCTTTCCTGTTAAAAACGAGCACAATGATCAAAATGCAAGTGATGAAATTGGTGTGGTATTTTTTTTATTCACGTTTGTCTGAACTTTCACCTTGGAATAGCAGAGTGTTATTTGAATGAAGGAATTTCATTTACGGAGGGCATATCGAGCATTGCCACCTGAGTATGGATCCCATGATGCTGAGATCCCAGGTTCAAAAACTATATAGTGTGTTGCTTTGCCTCCTATCAATTCGTGTACATGTCCAGATGTTCATCATTTTCTTTCCCTGCATGTCTACATGTGTACAAGCCCTTCCATGAGTGTTAGATGACCGTTTCAAAAAGTGTACTTGTTGCTGCATGGCCCTCTTATCAACTCGACTTTGCAAGAAGTTCTACTACATACTTGGTGGTTGGTATTCTAGATCAAAAATATCCCCTTGTAGTATGTGCAGGAATTTTATGAAAAATATTTGGTCAACCTTGAACAAATTGCAACAAATAGCCTATCTACTGTTTTATACTCCTGAATATGTCCTCCATCACGTATAAAAAGTCTAAAGGGATCCTAGAAGGGGAAACCTGTGAAAATCACTGGAATATGGCCACCCACAAATGTCATTTTCCACATTACGGCCTTCTTTAAACTTGTTAAAGCCTCTGTGGATGTGCCGTCACAGCCATCAACCACGAAAATGGCTTCTCCATACATTTTTGTCACATACTCAGTGTACTGTTCTGTTCTTGCATACGGCAGCTTGGCTGCTGGGTAGCTATCATTTTTTGGAAGCACGGCTGTGCTGCTGATGCTGTGCCCCTCTACCAGTTCACTGGTACTCATTTCACCGACCTCAGAAGGATAACAGGCTGAGTCAACCCCATCTGGTGTTAATTCAGCAGCCAACAGAGCTCGAACTCAGGACCCTAAGATCCTAAGCCAGCCACCCTAACCACGAAGCCAACAACAGGCTTACTCGGTGTACTGAATGCCGATGTCTTTGTATGTGGATCCACATGACCAGGGGATGCGTTGAAATCGTGCTCCACCATCCAAGACATACTGGGAATAACTCGTCATCACTGGAACATTAGGTGTCAGAAGACCCCAGATGGCATCAGCCAGGGCTGACTTCTGCGGTTCAGCAGAGATGAATCGAAGAGGGCTGGTGGGTGAGTGCACAGTTCATACTTGAAGGCTGATTCGAGATCATGTGATGTCTTTGCAGCAGTGATGAGTCTCTGGAATAGGAGTTGTGGGTTGACCTGGACTTCATCGCCGTCAATCTTGACCGACAATTTTGTGTTGAGTGTGACAACCTGATCTTCCGTCCTGAATGTATGCTCTGCAGCAGTTTTCCCATCCATATACTTCAGAATCATGCTTCCAACTGCCTTTTCTGTGTCGACGTTGATGGTGAGGTGTCCGTGGACCCCAGTGACAACATTCCACAGACTCGGGTCAGAGCAGAAAGGATTTCACTGTTGGAGACAGTGGAGAACTGTTTGCGTGTCCTTCCAGTCATGGGATTGTCTAGCTCTCGTCATGTCCTTGTTCTGTTATCCTGTGTTGTAGTTCACCCCCCGTGAGCTCTTGCTCTTGCATTGTCATGCTAACTTCTGCACAGGCAGGCATGGATAGCAGCCACATCAGACATTGTTGCTCTGTCATTCCTCACCCACTCTTGAGGCCCCTGCCAGTCTTCATGCTCCACATCAACACCTGCTCAATGAAGAGATCTGAGGAAAGACCAGCCCACATACGATCACTTCTTCTCACCACATGGAGACCCTCTTCAAATCGTTTTTGGACATGATGATGTTGAGCTTGGAGATTGGACATCTGCTGTAGATATACCCTCACAGATTTTGTGTCAAGATTGTGGCCTAATGCTGCCAGGTAGGGTTTCTGAAATGGCCTGCAGGTGTAATGCACAGTTACCAGTATGCTCTGCCCTAACAAACTTGGGTGGGATGTCTACCATATCCATGTACTGAACCCAGAAAGCTGCGGTTCTGGAAGATATCTTCACAATCTCAGCGAGACTTTCAAGACAGTCCCTGATTCTGTTCAGCACATCAGACAGGCAAACTTATTCTGCAGACATTGAACCATCCATCTGCTTCTCACAGAGGACAGCAAGTTCGTTCACGTCTGTTCTCCCGCTCGTATCTGGCGCAGTGTCGACATCTGATTTTTTTTTGGGGGGTATACCATGTCGAGGCTCGTGTAACAGCAAGGGGGGCATGAGACAAGAGGGGCAGGAGAGGGAAGCACAAAATAGTGGGGAACAGAGACAATGGGAGATCTGTGGAAGGGAGAGGGATGGGGTGGGGAACATGGGGTATACAAGATGGACACTACAGGGACTTTCAGGAAGGAAAGCAGGGAATTTGAAGGAGGTGGGTTTGGAGTGGATTAACGGGGGTAGAAAACATCGAGGATTTGGATGGGGGACGATATGAGGTGGTGGTGAAATGCTGTTTTGGAGGTCTGGAGGGAGGACATAGGATTGAAGAGAGTGCAGGAGTTTGTTCCAGAGGTGGGAACAAAGAGGAATGAAAGACTGAAGGTGAGCAGTGATTCTTGATTTTGGCAATTTCACCAGAGGGGTTTTTTGGTGACCTTGAGCGCCCTGCGGAAACATAGGGGGTGTGTTGGAAACAATGTGTTGGACAGCAGCAGGGCATTGAATGCTGCGTGAACAATGAAGTGTCCTCGAACTGTGCGAGCAGTGGCCTTGCCAGTCAGCAGGTGGATTACTGCATTGGGTGCATTAAACGTAAAATTAAACGTAAAATGAAATAAGTAAACGTCCATGCAAGATTCTGGGAGTTGTGAAGGGTACAAATTGGCTAGCTGGGATTGTCAGAAGTACAGTTACTGTATATATCAGTGCAATAAGAGGCCAGTGAATCAAGATTAAGCAGGTGCCTTCACATGCTTTCCCACGATCAAAATAAGTACAAAAACACTGATTTCAGGACTTTCTCCTCGCAGTATGTCTTAAGACTTTTTACATGTCATGGAGAACACCTTCCTTGGTATGATGCAGGAGAGCGCTTTTGTTGAAATTTATTTGAGGTCATGGTTCTGTAATACCTGTACTATTCTGTTATATCTGCTGTTGTTTTCTCGAGATCAAGATTCATCATAGTACTTCAAAAAAAAACATTGTACTCACGTGATTAGCATCGATTGGTTATCACGATCTAGAAAACACACCATTTACCAGCACAGTTAACATACAGAAACACCAATGACATGACAGGTTAGTCTTACATTTATATGCACTTTCCACCCAACCTTCCAATCCTACCCGAACTCAATCAGGATAATCAGTGTAAGAACCATGATGTACAGAACCAAACTTTTTCCAATAGTTTTATTCTTGGTACAACCATATGTGAGTTCTCTTGACATTAGGATCAGTGTAACAGTCAGGTTATGCAAAGAGGTGTTCATCAGTAAATCGGTTGAGAAACACTGCTCGAGGTCATCCTGCCAGACATTCATCATATTACCCCATTCGGATCGTCTTCTCAACACGCACTTTCAGATAAATGTAGGAGACATGGTAAGACGTAGTCACAAACCGATTCCCTATTTCTGGGATGCATGAAAGGAAATCTTTTGAAATCTCTTTTTAAGGTAGAAGATTGAAGGGTTATAATTGTATCTTATATGGTCTACATAATGCCATGGGTAATACAGGAGTGGATAAGGTGGCTGTTTATGAACAATAGTCACACTTCTTGATGGATAAGTCTCAGATTGCCTAATCGATGAGTGTGGCCAAGGTGGAGAATGCAATGGCCAGTAGAACCTTGTGAATCATCGTCAGTATTACGGGGGAAGCGTGATGTCAAGACGACATGAAGACCATCGCGTCTACGCTGACTGCTGATGATGGTAGTAAGAGCTGCAGTTGATGTTGTGACACTTTCCATTTTATTTTCAGGTACTCATGAACTCGCAGAGAAAATTTAAATGGATTTCAATAAACCAAATGTTGAAGTATAATGGGGACTAAAATCACGTTACTGCTTGGTTGAACCTTTCTCCCATCGGAATCATCTTCCCATTGACCGTTCAATCCAATTTCAAGTCATTACCCCACGCACACGAAGCGAAAAGCATGGTTAAAAGGAATTGGTTCACGTCCGTCCGTCCGTCCATCCGTCTGATCAGTTTATGATCTCAAGTTTATGATCGAGAAAGAACTTATTTTAATCAAATGTTAAATTTTTAATATGAATCACCTTCATAATACTTCCAGGAATCCTGATACACTAGAAAGGAGGTGGTTACAAGGAGATATAATAGAGATGTTTAAGATAATGAAAGGTGGAAATAAAATAAGTACAGAAAAATTATTCAGCAGAGTAGACAGTGATAGGATCAGGGACCATCGCCTGAGAGTAAAGAAGAGGAGAGTTAAGAACGTAGTAAGGTTGGGGTCTTTTACTCAGAGAGTAGTGAATGCATGGAATGGTCTCCCTGGAAAGGTAGTGGCAGCAGAAACAGTAGATAAGTTTAATTAGGATTAGATAGGTACCTGGAAGTTATGGAGATAGAGGGTATAGGGATGTTGGCAGGACTTTTAGGTAGTTTGAGCATTGATGGGTGATTGTGTGCATCTGTGCGGAGTTTTGTCTGCGAAGTTCTCATCAAGGGTGGTGTGTGCTTGATGTTGTGTGCTTCTCACCAAAGAACCGCCTTCACCCACTAAGTCCCCTGGATAAATAAAAAAGAAAGAAATAACAAAAGAATTGAAAAAAAATTGCTTTTTTTATCCCCCGCCGCGTGGCGGAAGGGGATATTGTTGCCGTCCGTCCGTCGTCGTCCGTCGTCCGTCCGGCTGGCTGGGCGTCAACATTTATAGTGTGAGTGCGATAACTCATAAACTGTTCGCATATCGATTTGAAATTTGGGTCACACATGTACCACCTGAAAAGGAAGAACCCTATTGATGTTGGGCGTGGCCGGATCCAAGATGGCTGACTGGGCGGCCATCTTGAAAAAATGTTTCAATGGCAGGGGATTCCCATCTCTGATGGGTATATTTCATTTTTTATTTAAATAATTAAAATAAATATAATTTCCCATTTTTATTTTCACATCATTGGGATATGCCTGGGCATGCGAAATCATCTCATCCACATTCCTTCCCTCATCCCCCCAATGAAATCGCATCATTTTGACGGATATACAGATGTCTTGGATATACAGGATGTCTTGGATATACAAATGTCTTGGATATACAGGATCTCTTGGATATACAGGATGTCTTGGATATACAGGATGTCTTGGATATACAGATGTCTTGGATATACAGATGTCTTGGATATACAGATGTCTTGGATATGCAGATGTCTTGGATATACAGATGTCTTGGATATACAGGATGTCTTGGATATACAGGTATTTGGTCTGGTGTTGATGTGGTGCAGGCATGATGGGCCGAATGTTCTCCTCCTGCATCGAGTTATGTCCGCCACCTAAGGTGGACGGAGGTTATGTTTTCACCCCTGTCTGTCTGTCTGTGAACAGAGAATATCTCAAAGTTGTGGACGGATTCGGATGAAATTTGGTGGAGAGATTGCGTGGATGACACGGAGGAATTGATTCGATTTTGGTGAAGATCCGAACGAATCTAGATCCGGATACGAGAATGAATTTTTTTTTTTTTACGTGATTCTTCACCATTGAGAGATGGGGCCAAAAACGATACATGGCACGATATTTCAAAAAAGTTGTAGAAAAGTAATGACAAAACTTGGTGGATGAGTTGGTTCGGTGACAAGAACAGGCCGATTCGATTTTGGTTCGGGTCCGAATCCAGATCCGATCTAAGTATGTCGGTGGAATGCAAAACGTAAACTGTTCAACTTGGTGGAGGTATGTTCTCTACCGATTTCCGTTCTCGTTTTCTTGTGTATCCTTGTGTAACACTACACAGGGTATCGTGTTCTATGAATTCTCCAGTTGTTGATGAAACTGAAGTAGAATTGAGGCATCTTGAGAATTCCTCCTAATATCCTTCACTTTAAGGGGTTTCACATGGTATACACGTTACCCTGGTAAGCTATGACTTTAAAATCGATTTTGTTTCTGATGACTTCCAAAAGCAGAAACAGATCCAAGAGGGTCACTCACTACAGAGCATGTCTCGGTTTGTACATCAATAATGAGTTGCTCACATTACCCCACTGTACAACACGTCACGGTGTGGATGTCCACAAGGAGTCACTCACTGCACAGCACGTCACTCATGACTGTACAAC
>CM068959.1:8875250-8890960 GCA_035128595.1 Eptatretus atami | reverse complement strand
GAGGGGGGGATATGGTGTTGGTGGTGGGAGGGATGGGGCAGAGAGAAGGGGGTGGTATGGAATAGTGATATCCCTGTGTTGGTAGAAGGAAAATTGGTGGAACATTGTGTTATTGTGTACTAATGGGAGTACCTGGCGTTGCCCGGTGTATATTTTTTGAGGGGGCCAAAAACACCTCCCTACACCCAAAAAGGAATGGGGTTGGGGATCATTTAATATTACCTTTCACATAGCTACAAAAGTTTGGGCACTTAAAATAAATAAATAATAGGAAAAAATTTATGCCCCCAAAAAACAAACTTTTCTTTTCAAAATCATTGTTTTTTTGCCCAAAACCCTACACGACACTAACTGACGAACCTCTGAAAGCTTGACAAAGATCCTTCTGGTCATCTTTGAGAAAAATGGCAACACAGACAACACAGACAGACAACAAACATCTCTCTTGTCGTTGTATATACGATGCTTGCTTTTGTTTTTACCTGCAAAGTATCTCATCAAATTAGACATTCCTTAAACTAGCGGGCAACCCCGCCCTCAGCATCCTTCTCAGTGCTGGCTTTGGAACCTCTACGTAGGCCCAAGAACTGTTAAATGTCAATTTGAGTTTCGGTGACATCGACTTTTGATCCATCATAGCCTTCTTCTTCTTCTTCGTCGTTTGTACACAGCATAAGGCTGCAAGGTGGCATCATTGGCTGTGGGTGTGGCTGCAGGGGCAGATCCAGGAATTTTTTTTAGGGGGGGGGGGGGTTCACTGAAGATTAAGATGTTCTCCTATTGTGAAATATACCACCAAGCCTTATTCAAGTACCAATGAATATACCACCAAGAAAAGATCGAGGATTTGGATGGGGGATGATAAGAGGTGGTGGTGAACAGCTGTTTTGAAAGCCTGGAGGGAAGAATGGGAATGAATAGAGTGAGGGAGTTTATTCCAAAGGCGGGAAAAAGAGGAATGAAAGAGTGAAGGTGAGCAGTGATTCGTGATTTTGGTAGTTTACCAGAAGGGGGTTGTTGGCGGACCTTGAGCGCCCTGTGGAAATATGGTGGGGACAAATCGCAGAGAGAGCGGGGGGGGGGGGGGGGGGGAGGCTGGAGAGGAGACGGTAGAAGACAGAAAGACCACCGACCAGCCTGCGGTGAGAGAGTGAGAGGCCCAAAGTCAGCCTCATTGCGGGAGATGCCAATGATCCAATCCTTGGTTTCCACAGCGTGAAGCCGAGAAAGGTCGGAGGCAGGAGCACCAGCCCAGAGGGGAGAGCAGTACTCCATCAGCTGTGGACGAAAGCTTTGTAAGTGGTCAGGAGCTCAGGTGGCCGAGGAAGGACTTTGCACGACGGAGGATTCCCAGTCGGCAACTGGCTTTGGAGGCGAGGTTTGAAATGTGGCTTTCCCAGGAAAGATCATGGCAGATAGTGAGACCCAGAAGATTATCAAGAAAGGACTTCTTCCAGAGGATTGTTGAGAAAGTGGATGGGGGGGGGGGTTCTAAACGGTCCTTTCGGAGAGACATAGTGAGAGTGTGAGATTTGTCTGGATTGAAAGACATGTTCCACATGTTGGACCAGTTTGTGATTTTACCCAGATCAGCAGTGAGCGAATAAGCTGCTGCTTGCCGGTCTGAGGGATGACCGATAGTTTGCCGATTCCATTTACGTTTTGACCATTTACGTTTTCGTGTAACTAACTATTTGTAACTAACTATAACCCCAAACCACAGAAATATACTCTAACAAGTCTGGAGACGGCGATGGTTCACGAGCAATGTACACGGTTCGCCTTGTTTATTTTTTGACCTTCGAGGGGACGCCCCGGGCAAACTGGCGGGAATGGGAAAATGTAAATGATGAAAGTTGTAGTACTCGAAGAGCACTACTTGCATACCAACTTTCATTCGAAACAGTTGAAAACCACGGATCTCATGCCCAATTTATTGATTTTTTTGACATTTTCTAAGTTCGTGACCTTGTGACCTTGACCTTGGGACGAAAATGAAAAATCGAGCTCCGGGGCTATGCAGGTGCCATTGGCTAACCAAATACCGAAACCCTGCCAGATTCGACAAACCCCCTCGGAGAAGATGTAACTTGAAATCGGCTACCCCCTAAAAACACGTGTTTTTTGGGCGTGGCTCTGCCATAATGGGCGCAGCACCCATTCTCAGGAAAACACAACTAGATCATGATATAAACCTCCCACCAAAATTTTATCAGGATCGGATAAAACCCACGGAGCTATGCTCGGGACAGACAGACAGACACACAGACAGACAGACAGACAGACAGAGAGACAGACAGACAGAGAGACAGACAGACAGACACACAGACAGAGAGACAGACAGACAGACAGACAGACACACCCATAACGAATATAGTGGTCACTTACTGACTCGTGAACCAACAATGAAGTAATGAAAGTTATTTCTGATCTCAGAACACCCAACATCATCCAGAGTGATGGCGTGAAGGGCGATTTTTTTATGGTGAGGAAAGGTGCGTGTTGATTGGTAAATTCCACAGGATGGGCACATGGGAAGGTGTGTGTTGATTGGTAAAATTGGTAAATTCCACAGGATGGACACATGGGAAGGTGTGTGTTGATTGGTAAATTCCACAGGATGGCACATGGCAAGGTGCGTGTTGATTGGTAAATTCCACAGGATGGGCACATGGGAAGGTGCGTGTTGATTGGTAAATTCCACAGGATGGGCACATGGAAGGTGTGTGTTGATTGGTAAATTCCACAGGATGGGCACATGGAAGGTGTGTGTTGATTGGTAAATTCCACAGGATGGGCACATGGGAAGGTGTGTGTTGATTGGTAAATTCCACAGGATGGGCACATGGAAGTGGTTGTTGATTGGTAAATTCCACAGGATGGGCACACTGGGAAGGTGTGTGTGTGATTGGTAAATTCCACAGGATGGGCACAGGGAAGGTGTGTGTTGTTATTGGTAAATTCCACAGGATGGGCACATGGGAAGGTGTGTGTTGAATTGGTATTCCACAGGATGGGCACATGGGAAGGTGTGTGTTTGTGTGTAAATTCCACAGGATGGGCACATGGGAAGGTGTGTGTTATTGGTAAATTCCACAGGATGGGCAATGGGAAGGTGTGTTGTGATTGGTAAATTCCACAGGATGGCACATGGGAAGGTGGTGTTGATTGGTTTTAAATTCCACAGGATGGACACATGGGAAGGTGCGTGTTGATTGGTAAAATTGGTAAATTCCACAGGATGGACACATGGGAAGTGTGTGGTTTGATTGGTAAAATTGGTAAATTCCACAGGATGGACACATGGGAAGGTGCGTGTTGATTGGTAAAATTGGTAAATTCCACAGGATGGCACATGGGAAGGTGCTGTGTTGATTGGTAAAATTGGTAATTCCACAGATGGCACATGGGAAGGTGCGTGTGTTTTGGTAAAATTGGTAAATTCCACAGGATGGCACATGGGAAGGTGTGTGTTGATTGGTAAAATTGGTAAATTCCACAGGATGACACATGGGAAGTGCGTGTTGATTGGTAAAATTGGTAAATTCCACAGGATGGGCACATGGGAAGGTGCGTGTTGATGGTAAAATTGGTAAATTCCACAGGATGGACACATGGGAAGGTGCGTGTGTTGATTGGTAAAATTGGTAAATTCCACAGATGGGCACATGGGAAGGTGTGTTGTTGATTGGTAAAATTGGTAAATTCCACAGGATGGGCACATGGGAAAGGTGGTGTTTGATTTTGTGTATTAATATTTCGGTTAAATTTTTCTTCAGACTTCTTTTTTTTTTTGATATTTATTCTCTTATTTTATTTTTTCGATAGCTTATTTTTTTTTTTTTATCACTTTTCTACTCTTTATTTCTTTTTACTTTATTAAAAAATCTTTTTTTTTTACTCTCTTTTTTTTTTCACGCTGTTAGTTCATTCTAATACTTTCTTTTTCATATTTGTTTTTTTGTTTATTGCATCTCCATTCTTCCCTCGTTTTTTTTTCTTTTTATTACTAATTTCATTTCCTTTCTTTCCATCTAATCCATCTATGGGGTTTTCTTATTTTTTCTTCTTTCTTTTATTTTTTTTCTAATATGAAGATTCCAACAAAATTTAATTTTCTGCTTTAATTAGATATCTTTTCTTATATACGTGTTTTCTATACATAGTTATATTATCTATCCTTTTTATTTGTTTTTTTTTTGCGTGCAAACTTCTTTATTTAGTAATATTAATTTTTAAAAAATTTTTTTGTCACTGCTATTTTCTTATTATACTCTTTTTTTCCATTTTTCTTTTTATTATCCTAAATTTTATTCTTTTAAAATTTTTTTTTATTTTTTTTTTTTTCTTACTTACTCTCATACTTTTAAAATAAATAAATAAATTAAATAAATAAGGAACGGTTTGTGCCATCGGGTTACAGGGGGCACACATGGGCGAAACTTGAAAAGGCCAACTTGCGACGCTTGGTTATCCTCCGCATGGAGGGCAGGATCTCCTAAGATTCTTTGTTTCTTTGCCACTTTGATTAGCATCCAGCATAAATTATTGGTGTTTCTTCAAGCAAAAGCAACGGGTTTATATGCTAATATATATCAAACGAACAAATGTTTTGCCACTTTTTGATGAGGTGTAATTCTTTAGGAAGGCTTTTCGCATTAAAAAAAAAAGAGAATTTGTTCTAGTCAGATATTTAAAAAACACCACCAATGAGAGATGTTTGAATGTACCGAGACCTATATTCTGCAGCACAGTGGTTTGAAATATTCCGTTGAAGGAATATTGCTGCACTCAAGGAAATCAGCAGGCGCGGCAATGTTAAAGGAATTGACCTTGTGCAGCAATGCAACGATTTGATAATTTTATAGGCACCTATATTCAAAGCCCCGTCATCAAAAATTCAGAGCAATCTTTTATTAGGACATATGACATATTCATCTGTTAATTCATACGGCATATCTCACTATCACAGAGTCTTTGATTCAATACCATTTATTGGCTGCATTGTATGTTGTTATTCTTTATTTAGGAAACAGTAAAATTACAACTTTAGATGAACTTCATTATTGACATGGTGGACAACACATCAGGCATCCAGTCTGTTCTGCTGTAATTCAAATAGGTCCACCATCCACGGTCATTTAGGAACATCGATCGGAAACAGACTCCGGTTTGGCTGGATGGGTTCTTCACGAAGAGAAACACCCACCCATTGCGAGGAAGTTACTGGGAAAATTGGATGGGAGAAGACTGCTTCAAAGCTCCGTGATCTACCTACGGTCCCTTTCCACTGCACCAGCCAGCATCGACCCATGAAGATTCATAGGCCCTCCATTATTCCAAGACCTTTGTGCGATCTTTCTCCAGGAGTTTCCATCAAGCGATGTAGTGGAAATACTTCAAAACAACCAGAGAAACCCACCAAAGTGATAGTGAGGCCTGTCTGGACCGAATGCCTTAAAAACTCATTCATTAATTTCATTGTTCCGCAAACATTGTGACTAAGATAGGGAAAACCTTTACATTGAATTCTAAAGAAGGAAGTTTGTATGATATAGGACTTGTAATTGTCAGCACTCTCAGGAAGTTAAAAGTTGAAAATCTCTGCCAAAAATAATTGACTTCAGTGGCTGGCTGTATAGTAGCAAGTTATTGAGATGCTTCCAGGCTTGGGTTTGATCCTGACCCAGCTGTTAAACTGTCCCCTTGGTGTTCACATAAAAGATGAAGGATTAAATGCATGTCGCTTGGCGGATGAAGTTTTGCCAGCGGCTGGTCATCGATGTACATAAAGTCACAGTGTCTCATAAAAAGTAGGCGAGTTTATCGACTGGCGCCGAAACAAATTACAAGTTATTTTACCACGTTCAGTTCAATATCCTGCCATGGGTGTCAATTTATGTCTAGGGATATGGTGGTTTAGCTTTGAAAACGTTTCTGTTTGTTGTGATGCTCTGAAACTCTGGCAAGGGTACGGGCCTCCATTTAAAAAAAACAAAACTTCACAACATGTAAACATTGGGAGAACTACTAGAACGGCACTCGGTTAGGAGCGCACTATATGGCATACCTTCGATAGGTTGACAGTTTTACGTTTCTGTGCCACTGGATAGACCGGATTCTGCATCTGGACCTCTGTAAATTTGAATTGCTTTTGTTCTTGTCACCTACCCAAACTCAACCACCACATTTGTCATAATCCATCCACAAATTTTTGAAGACACCCAATGACATATATATATATTATATATATATATATATGTCTATATGTTATTATATATATATAATATATTACATTATATATACACAAAAAATATATATACACACAAATATATACTTCACACAATATTATCGATATATATATATATATATATTGTCGGGAATCGTACCTTCTCTTTCTATTAGCTTTTTCTTTTTAGAAGCTTATTTATATATGTTTTTTTGCAGGCTATTGGTGATAAAAATATTTACTCTTGTATGGCTGCTTCAATTAAATATTTTGTTTAGGAATAAGGACAATTAACAGTGTAGCAAAAGATTTTATTGTCCTTGAGTAATTCAAAGGAGCATTGTGAGAACAGGAACCCGTAACGTGCTCCTTTTTTATTCTCATGACTTATGTTTCAGCATTTTGTAATGAAAAGGACACAAATGTGGAATAAGCATTTTGTCCAAGGATAAGACCGAATACATAAGGGGTGATATAAACCGTCTCAGACTAGTGAGGCGCCCTCCGAGCAATCCATTAAGATAATTGCATGTTCGTTCGGTGTTTGCCATCGCTCCGTGCACGTTTGATAAACAATTAAAACAGCTTTCTCTCAGTATATCGATGTCTTCATACTTTTTAATTGAAGGGTGATTTGACGTTTTATTGACATATATATATTAGTATATACTATATATAATATATATATATATATATATATTATATATATATATATCATCATGTACGAATCTTGGCAGCCATTTGCACCATAACAGCCAGAAGTTCCCGCAGTTCAGCTTATTTCGAATAAAGTATTGTTTATAGTTGGGGTCCCGTCCCTTATGTTTAATTGGCCAGTGATTAAGTGTATGTGCACTGCGAGTTATTTTTTTAGTCTAGAATAAATATCCAACAACAACAACAACAACTCCTCCTTTGCTCCTTGCCACCATCAGCCTTCCTCACGGCGGCTAATGCGTGCCGGCACAGAATTTTGTGGCGGGGCTTCCTTGCCTCAGATCGGAGCCCCACTTCAAAAAAAGGGCATGGAGTGTTTCCTTGCCCAATATGAGCGAAGGTGTGAGCATTCCGCACCGCGCGCCCCAGCCAATGGGAGCAGAACGCCCAGGGAAAGTAAGAATGTCTCGACTAATTTAGCGACAAAGAAGAGATGAAGTGCCAAAACAGCACCAGAGACTTCCGCCCAGACGGGGTGTGTTTTTCCCGGCCTACTGTGGACCCTCCTCCAATCACGGCTGGCCATCACGAGATTCCGAACGCCCCCATCCAATTCCGGAGGCGAGTCTCAGAGAGCGGATTCCCCCCCCCCCACGGGGAGGGGAGAGAGAATCCCGACAGGATGAGGGGCGTGCGATGGAGAGAAAGGTTGTTTGGTCGGAACACCACCCTGGGCGTGCTTAGTGTATTCTGGCCTGGCTGGGCGCTTCCTTGTCGTGTTGGTCGTTTCGGTTGAGATCATATTGTCTGATCTTCTCCTCGCGTAAGTCCTCATCGAGGGATTGCGCAAAAGCCTGTTGTGTGTGTCGAGTCGCCACCGTGGTGGTTTTGTGTGAAGCACGCAGGATATGGTTGGGTCGGTGGAGGGTCGACTCCCCGCAATGAATCCTCTGCGGGCTCACCACAAGGGGACTATTCGGCGAGGTCACGCACAGGACTTTTGTGGCCAGGGTACACCACGGGTCTTCTGTCCTGCCCCAGCCACCTGAACTATCCTCCGTCGGCTTGGAGGACGAATTAAAGGGACCCGCTGGGGTCCATTTCTTTTTGGATGTGGTGTGTGGTGTTGTGGGCCCAGTTCTTTAAGTAGAAACGGTAGTGAGCAGCTCGCCTTGGTGCCATTGATTGTACATTGTAGTGTATATTCGGTGTGTTACTCTGTCGTCGTCTTTTGTTTTCCGCTCTCCCCATTTTTTATAGAATAAAAAACCCTTCGTGGTTATTTACACTGATAGACGCAACGTCGTTGCCGGTCGGTATATAGTCTGATGGCACTAATGCGTTGGGCCCAGCACAGTGCAGGGCTTGGAGTATTAGATTAGTGGAGGCCTTTGTGCCGTAAATTGTTTCTCATGTGTGGTCTGGCAGGTCTTTTTGGTAATCCGCTCGGTTTAGCCTGATGGCGTTAGTCTAAAATTTGGGGTTAAACAGTCTGACCTCATAGGTTAGGGCAAGAGATTTCGGGGCACCTATGAGGTGTGGCGTTGCCCGGTAGTTAGACGGCTTTTGAAGGGGCGGTACTTATGTAATTGGAATTCGACAATTAACCCTACCCATTTGCCGTCAAAATATTTGGCGTCCACGGGTCCACGAAGGGACTCCGAAGGTCACGACCTTTCAATTCGGTAATCGGTGGGAGACGGCCCAACTGTTCCATCTACGGTCGTCCTCACCACGAAACCGGCACCACAACAAATATAATAATGTTTTAGGCCCAATCTCTCATGGTGAAGAATCGCTTTTAAAATTAAATAATTCTCGGTATTTCTTTGATCTGGGATCTTCACCAAATCGAACCAATTGGTTCCTGTGTAACACACCCAACCTGTCCACCAGGTTTCGTCTGAATCCATCCATTAATTTGTTGACATACCCTGCTTTTACAGACAAACAAACAGGGTGACAAGCCGGTAGGCGGTGAATGGGTCGCCGAGCCATGGAAACTATAAGATATAGAGCAAAATGGATGTCATGTAGTGGATACGGAAAAAAATTCACCTTAAGATTATGCATATCCCAAAATTCATCCAGTTCCATTCTACGATAAAACTACTCGGTATCCATTTTGAATGAAAAAGTACCGAAAATGCGGTTTGAAAATTCGGGAATCCCAAAGTCGAGGGGTGCTGTGGTGACGGTGAACAAAGATATAAATCGAAAATCCGGCTCGATCGTTTCGTGCACAATGTTATTCCAGACGATTAGTTGTGAATTTTCATGACAATTCTCGACATCGGAATAAACCCTAGGTAGGAAGTTGGCATTTGGCGACGGCCCTTCCAGCTCTCGTATATTATCGATTTTTGCCACTATTTTGACCTTTGACCCTGAACTTAAGTTGAAATCTGGTCAAATATCGTTTCCTGATGTGCCAAATGTTGGTTAAATGTTTAGTACTTCATGGGGGTTAAATTCCACAGGTGCATGTACTAGCTAAGGTTTCTTGCACCGTACCTCGATGCACTCACCTGGGGTCGGCAAAGAGGGGGCCTTCAATTTATCGGGCCAATTTTTGCGCATACCCTTAATTGGTTAGGGGCCTGCGGGGGGTAAAGTATTCCAATATATCACAAAAATTCGGAATTGTATATTTTGAATTAGTAGAGCATCACCTGTCGATCATCGTGCCAATTTCATACCCTACGTGGGATAATGGCTTCGGAATTGATTTCGCTGTGACGGTACCGATTTTTGAAAGGTTTTTCAGTTGTTGCTGGGGAACCCAAAGCGTCCCAGCAACCCATTACAATTTCAAAGGACTAGGTCATAAGATGTACCTAACCACCCGAGTTTGGTCAAAATCCGCCCACGTTACTACCAAATGCGAGACAACGAACAAAACATCCAAACAAGCCGTAGGGCAACGAGGATCCGCTAGGATTCGAAGCGTGATACTATGCGTTTCATTCTTGACGATCACCGACGAAGTTCATTGGCCAAGAAACGTATTGTTCACATACAATTGTTCTCTGCCTGGCAGATTTTTGCCTTTGGCGTATTTTGCCAACTGGCACTCCTCATAAAAAAATGACGGTAATAGACACCCTATTTTTGAAGACTTTACCATTGAAAAAATAAAACCTAAATAAAAATCGGCTCGAGGTTTAATAATTTTCTAAATATCTCGAAGTGTTTAATTCGAAGTCTTGTTTCTTTCCACATTCAAAAACTGTAGGACAAGTATTGAAAAATAATTGAACGCGGTTTTTATGTGGCCCGTGTTGCATTTAGGTAACGGAAGTAAGGGTTTGCTTAAGCAACAAAACTCAAACGCGTAGCAATCATTCCTCAGCCCACTTAGATGGCGACCTGTTCGCCAGTTTCATCGAAATTGGTTTGCTGATGGTCACATGGGTTAAGGTGGTGTGTTGTTTGTGCTGTGGGCTCGATGTTTGACACACACTACCACACACACACGGCATACACACATATTACAGGGATTCACCAAACTCATGCACACCACAAGGCAACACAGCCACGGAAACCCGACAAGTAAGGGATATCTTAGCGGAATCCAACAACATCAAACAAACAGACAGAATTACTGACATAAGGGTCACCTATATTCTCGGGGAGCCGCAAACTAAGCTCGTGTACCTTTCAGTTAAGTTGGGAATTAAAGTTATGGCAAAGCCGGGTGTAGGCGACGAGGATTGCCGCTAGGGAATCGAAGCGGCTGGATCGATGCGCTTTTCATTCTTGGACCGCGATCCGCACGGCGAAATATGATTCGATTGGCATAGAAAACTCTGTATTGCGTCTCAGCATACTAATTGATTCCATTTTTTTGCACCTGGCAAGATGTTTTCCTGCTTTTGCGTTAATTTTGCGAACTGGCCTTACCTCATAAAAAATTGACGGTAAAGACACCCTATTTTTGAAGGGACTCCATTTTTTGAAAAATAATTAGTTTGTATGGTTGGCTGTTTGCTGGTGGAGACCTCACGTTCGCGCGCACACACACACACACAGCACACACACACACACACGGATACACGATAAACTTCTCTTTCAATGCTCTGGTTTGACATGAGCGACCTCCTAGAGCCACACAATATTTTTCATAAGGCCACGCCCACTTTCCTACGCCACTCCACTTTTAAATAATTATAATAGATTGGGGTAGTTGATGGGTGGTGTGTTTGAATTTCGCGTGGGAATACGAGGTGTTTGGTGTGTGTCGGGCGTGGGGTAACTAAATTAAATATACATGCATACTGTGTAGTGATATTAGGTTAGAGTCACGTTTCTGTGTGCGTTTGACTTCAGTTGTGACAGGGAATCCTGTTTTCGGGTAAATTATTTTGAATAACATGAGAACAATGTGGAGTGTTCGATGTATGTGTGGTTTTACGTGATCGCTCTCAGGTATGCGACGCTAAATAAATAATAATTGAAGGTAGTATTTTATGATGCTGTGGAGTCGTTGGAATTGTTTTCCTGTATAACAGGTATAATTAAAATTAATATATATAGCAGGAGTAGAGTGCAGGTATTTTGAGATGAGAGTACGGATGCGCGATAATATGTTTTTCTGTTATAAATAATAATTGGAGGTTGGTATAGAACATGTGAGGTGACTCGTGAAAATTTAGTTTATTCTTGTATAAACAGTAAGTGAAATAATTGAAGGTGAGGTAGATCGCAGTATTTATAACGGTGGGTCGCTGGAATTGTTTTCTGACGTAAATAAATAAATATTATCTGGAAGTATTTATAGGTACGGGAGTACAGACTATTTATACAGCACAGTATTTATAATCACGGTGTTACAGCATGTGTTAGTAAGATGGTGGAATGTTTTCGGTAAATAAATAATTAGTTGAGGATCAGGTTGTTGATTGTTTCGTGGAATTGTTATTATATCATGCATAGAAATAGATAATAGTGAACTGGAAGTATTTTACAAAGGGTGGTGTGTGGGTACTCGTGGGATAGGTATTTTTCTCTCCACAGGGTAGAATTTAAACTAAATAGATATTGTACCAACAGGAGTGAGCTGAGGTGATGTAGGTGGTGAATCTGTTATATGAGAATTCGCTGTTTGTAATAAATTATAAATAATTAAATGTGGTGTTGGTAGCGGATCTATTGGAAGTGTTTATTTTTATCGGACTCATGAAAGTAAATGTACTCTCTTGGTATTCCTATTAACGAGTGTCACGCGAGTTATTTATAACAGAGTACAGTATTTATAACAGAGTACAGTATTTATAAGAGTACAGTATTTATAAGAGTACAATATTATAACAGAGTACATATTTATAAGAGTACTATTTCAGAAGATACAGATTTATTATAACAGACTCACAGTATTATATATAACAGACTACAGTAATAGTATTATATACAGAGTACAGTATTTATAAGATGACAGTATTATTATAACAGATACAGTATTTATAACAGATAAAGTAATTAGATATTATAACAGAGTACATTATTTATATACGAACAGTACAGTATTTATAACGGAAAGATACAAGCTATATATAAAGAGTACAGTATTTATAACAGATACATATATTAAACAGAATACAGTATTTATAACAGAACTACAGTATTTATAACGGAGTACAGTATTATAACGGAGATACAACTATTTAACAGAAAGTACAGTATTACAAAGAGTACAGTATTATAACAGAAACAGCAGTATTATACAAGTAAAGTATTTATAACAGAGTACAGTATTTATATCGGAGTACAGTAATTTATACGGAGTACAGTATTTATAAACGAGTACATATATTTATATACAGAACAGTACATATTATAACAGATACAGTATTTATAACACGATACAGTATTCTATATGGAACAGATTTATAAAGAGTACGATATTTAGAACAGAGTACAACGTATTTATAACAGAGTACAGTATTTATAACGGAACAGTATTTATAAAGAGTACATATTTATAACAACGAGTACATATTTATAACAGAGTACAGTATTAATAACGAGTACATTATTTATAACAGAAGTACAGTATTTAATAACAGAGTACAGTATTTATAACAGACAGTCATATTTATAACAGCAAACAGTATTCGTATAAACAGAGTCAGTATTACAAAGATCATATTATATAACAGTTACAGATTCACAGAGTACAGTAGTACAGATACAGTATTTATACAGAGTACAGTATTTATAACAGAGTAAGTACCAGTATTTACACAGAGTCAATATCTTGATATAACAGAGTACAGTATTCACAACAGAGATACAGTACAGTATTTATAACCAGAGTTAACAGTTATTATACAGCGAGTACAGTATTCATACAGAGTACAGTATTTATTACAGCAGTACCAGTATTATACGCAGTACAGTCATTTATAACCAGAGTACAGATTTATAAAGAGAGTACAGCTATTTCTATATCCGAGTACCAGTATATTTATAATACTATCATATCGGTCAGATAAACAGAGACAGTTATTGATACAGTAGTTCACAGGACAGTATTTACTATGGTACAGTATTTATAACAGATTACAACTATTTATAAGCCTACATTATTTATAACAGAAGCAGTACAGATATTATAACAGAATACAGTATTTATAACGATACAAGCTATTATAAGAGTACAGTATTTAACAGAGCTATTATTTATAAGTCATACATATTTATACACGAGTACAGATTTATAACAGAGTACAGTATTTATAACAGAGTACAGTTATTTATAACGAGATACATATTTACATACAAGAAGTATCCAGAGTACAGTATTTATATAAGACTGAGTACAGTATTTATAACAGAGTACAGTATTTAACAGATTACAGTATTTACAATTCTAATAACAGAGTAAGCAGTTATTTATAAACAGACATACAGTATATAACAAGTACAGTATTTATAACAGAGTACAGTTAATTTATAAGAGTACAGTATTTATAACAGAGTTACAGTAATTATACGGATACAGTCTTATAACAGAGGCAAGTAATTATTATAACAGAGTACAGTATTTATACACAATATTTATAAGAGTACAGTATTTATAAAAGTACCAGATTATTAAAGAGTACAGTTATTCATAAGAGTACAATTATTAATACAGATACAGTAATTCATAAGACTAGATTATTTAACAGACATACAGTAATAGTATTATAAACAGAGTACAGTATTTATAAAGTACAGTATTTATTACTACGACTACAGTAATTTATTTATAACAGACTACATAATCAGTATTTATAACAGCAGATACATATTTATAACGACTACCAACATTATAATGAGACAGTATTTATAACAGAGTACTGAAAACACAATTGTGAGAGAGATTTTGTTTTTTAATTCTCACCTTCTTAAATCATTATTAAGTTCTTCAGTCGCATATTTCCGTTTTTGGGATCTCATCGCCAGGTATAAAATAATCATCATCCTTTATTTCTTTCAAAGGAAAGAACTAATTATAAATAATTATTTATCGGGCGCCGTAATCGTGTGTTGCTAGGCAACCATTGCTCGAGGAGAGGAGAGGAGAGAAGATTCTTCACAGAGAAGAGGTGAGGTTTGGAAGCGGGAGATTTTATATATAATATACACATATACAGTACACACAGATTCGACTAAAGTCTGAGGTAAAATGTACCTTGAATCTTGATGATGGTTCAATAAGTTATGAATTGCAGAACCAATGGGTATAAATACAATAAAACTTCCATATTATCCCAGAGTATACACGAATAATGAGCTTGTTATTTGGCCAAACTTCATTGAATCGTTTACTTTATTATTTGGAATATCCCCCGGCCAATCCCACAGGAACGTGGATATAACAGAAGGAGAAGCAGAAGAAGAGAAGAAGACGAATTATTTGAAGGATAAAGGGAAAGCATTATGGATGAGGTACCAAACATTAACCTGTATTGTTTGAAAGATAAAGGGAAAGGATTGTAGATGAGGTACCAAACATGTAACCTGTATTGTTTGAATAAAGAAAAGGGAAAGGATTGTAAGATGAGGTACCAAACAGGTAACCTGTTATTGTTTGAGGGATAAAGGGAAAGGATTGTAGATGAGGTACCAACATGTAACCTGTATTGTTTGAGGGATAAAGGGAAAGGATTGTAGATCAGGTACAAACATGTAACCTGTATTGTTTGAAAGATAAAGGGAAAGGATTGTAGATGAGGTACCAAACATGTAACCTGTATGTTTGAGGGATAAAGGGAAAGGATTGTAGATGAGGTACCAAACAGGTAACCTGTATTGTTTGAAGGATAAAGGGAAAGGATTGTAGATGAGGTACAAACAGGTAACCTGTATCTGTTTGAAGGATAAAGGGAAAGGATTGTAGATGAGGTACCAAACATGTAACCTGTATTGTTTGAAGGATAAATGGAAGCATTATAGATGAGGTACCAAACAGATAACCTATATTGTTTGAAGGATAAAGGAAAATAGAAGGCAATGTTGACACAAAAAGGCAATTTGTATCAGACTCGGTGATGTTCAATCACGGTTTGAGCATCCACTCCGAGCCAGACCAAAGACTTTTAGAATGGTAAGTGCTGTTTACTTGCTTGACGTTCAGCATTTAACAGGGAAAGAGCACAGACAAAACCATAAGTTGGCATTCCATAAGGATGAGGAAATTCCTTCTTTGGAAATACCCCACTGAGTGCAGTGAGAAAAGAGAAAGATCTTGCATGCCCTCTCCAAGATTACACAATGACAAGCAAACTGCCAAGGAAGCTTGTGTGTGTGTGTGTGTGTGTGTGTGTGTGTGTGTGTG
>CM068959.1:8857848-8867978 GCA_035128595.1 Eptatretus atami | reverse complement strand
TTGGAGGATAATCCAGAACTACAGGGTCTACTGGAGTGGTCAGTTCCTCAATACTGACCACAGGCTTGTAGCAACTCTGAAGTTGCAGCTTAAATCCAGGGGAATGGTACTATCAAAGCCCAGGCTGGATGTTGGCAAGCTCATGAATGATGGGGTTGCGGAGGAGTTTGCGAACAGGCTGAGTGGAGATTTTGGGGGTCTGGGTGCTTTGGGGGATCCTGAAGAGTTGTGGAGTGCCTTCAAGACCACCGCCCTTGTTGTTGCCAGTGGATTTCTTGGCATTCACCGGAGGGCGAAGAAGAAATTTGTCTCTCAAGGAACACTGGATACCATTGACCAGAGTAGCAGGGTCAGGGTGAATGGCAGAGCTGAGCTGTTCAGGGAGCTGAGGCATAAAACGGTACGTTCACTAAGGGTGGACAAGGAGACCTATGTGCAAGGAATCTGAGAGGGGGTAGAGCATCACTATTGCTGACCCACCAATCAACTGCGGTCCACCTTCGTTTGTGGAAACACAGACTGCGGTGAACCGGCTGAAATGGGTAAAGCTCCTGGGATTTGTGGCATCCATGCTGAACTTCTCAAGGCTGGTGGTAGTGCTGTACTCATGTCGTTGCATGCAGTTCTGTGCTCTGCCTGGACCACAGGCATCATCCCAACTGACTGGAAGAGGGGCCTTGTTGTCCCCCTCTGAAAGGGAAGGGTGATCGCCAAGACTGCAACAACTACCAAGGTGTGACGCTGCTCTCAATGCCGGGCAAGGTCTTTGCTCGGATAATTCTTGATAGCGTTTGCCACGATCTGCTTCAGCACCAGCATCCAGAGCAATCAGGCTTTACACCAAAGAGGTCAATGATTGCCCGTATCCTTGCTCTTCGGGTCCTCACCGAATGCAGAGGAGAGTTTCGGCAGGGGCTACTTGCAGCCTCTGTTGTTCTCTGTGAAGTGTTTGATTTATTAAATCAGGATGCCCTCTGGAAGATTCTTGGTCTTCGTGGGGTGCCACCAAAACTGATCAATCTGATGTCTGAACTATACTCTGGTACTGAGAGTGCTGTGAGATGTGGTGATACCATCTCTGACTTATTTCCAGTTGTTACTGGAGTTTGTCAGGGGTGTGTACTGGCCCCCACACTTTTCAGCACTTGTATGACTGGATTATGGGGAGGATGTCAGAGAGATCAAGTTGCGGTGCATCGTTTGGGATTGTCAAGATCTCTGACCTTGATTTCGCAGATGATGCAATCATCTTTGCTGAGACTTTAGATATCCTTTTGGGGGCCCTCGAGGTGTTGAATGAGGAGTCAGAGCCACCTGGATTATGGGTTTGCTGGATCAAAACTAAGATCCAGGCTTTCAATGACATCTTGGATGTTGCTATCCTGTCGTACCTGTTTGTGGCGAGGATGTTGAGGTCAAGGAGAGATTCATTTCCCTTGGCAGTGATATTCCTGTCTCTGCTGGCTGTGAGTCAGAGGTCAACAGACGTCTGGGTCGGGCCTGGGGAGTCATTGAATCACTGGATCATAGGGTGTGGCACTGCTGAAACCTGTGCGGGAGGACGAAAGTCCGAGTCTTCAGGTCCTTGGTGCTTCCAGTCTTGCTCTATGGATGTGAGACTTGGACTCTGACCAGGGATCTGAGACAGAGACTTAATTCTTTTGGTACCAGGTCTCTTCGGAGAATCCTTGGCTGTTGCTGGTCAGACTTTGTGTCCAACGAGCGGTTGCTGAGAGAGACTCAAATGAGATTTGTTACCTGCATAGTCCGTGAGCGTCAGCTGTGGCTGTATGGACATGTGGCTCGTTTTCCTGACGCTGATCCTGCTCATCAGATTCTCTCAGTGAGGGAGTGTTGTGAGTGGAGGAGGCCAATGGGCCAACCACGTGCTTCGTGGTTGCAGCAGATTGATCAACATCTCAAGGAGATGGGGATGGGCCAGGCATCTGCCTGGGGGATGGCCAGGCGGAGGCCCTTGGAGTACTGGCGGAAAGTGGACGCAGCGACGCGCTGCTCTGGCACATGCTCCCACATGTGACCTGATCTGAGTTCATGGTAAGCTTCCATTTTGGAAGACGAGAGTGATCTAGAGGGGAAACAATGATCAGTGGATGATTTCCACAGACGCAGTCAAAAAGGGAAGTGAATGAACATCCTCAATACAAAGTCTGCTATTTGTACTTCCCATGTCTGCCTGCTTTTCATCAACACCTCATTGTCGGTACATACACATTATATCCTGCAACGCTTAATTTTTTGATCAATACAACATTGATTTGTGTGGAGATATTTATCCATGATTATCTTCCAATGGGAAATGATTGAATGCATATATTTTCAGATTAAAACATCAACTGGCAATGCAGAAGTAGACCTGTTTGTTGAGTATCTGTCTCATGATCCTCTGACCTTCTGGTGAACATCCCATCACCTGTGTCCCATTGTATCCTAACTGTCGTCGTCACTCTCTTAAAAGTCCATCAATGTCTCCTAATGTCAATGTCCCGTGTGTCTATGCAAGCTTCCTCTTCAGCCTTTGTAAACTTTATACGTAGTATTCACAGATTAATCACGTCCTCAGTTGGAGACCATGAGTATTTGTGCTGACTTTCTTCGTATCCAGGAAAAGCTGCGGAATGTTACGTATGAGGAGGATTTATGTAAGTCATTGTGCCTTGAAGTCAGTGATGAGATTTTGACCACAGCAAAATGTTTGGAGATCCCTCGCTACAAGTACCTCATTGAAGTCTTCATTGGAGAAAAGAAACACCAAAGCATCATCGTATGTATCAATAGTAATAATGATAATCATAATAATAATAATTATGATAGTATACAATAGCTCCTGTAATGGAATGTTTTAGCTTGTGTTTCGAAGACTACTGGCATTGAATCCGTCGCTTCCCTGAGGGTAGTTGAACAACATAATTTATACATGTTACAATTCAGTAATACAGTTTATTGACAGTCAATATTTGCAATTTCTTTTATTCCAGAACGATTTTGTTTATAATCATTCCCAGCATTAATTTTAGGAATACGCACACTTATTCACCAAAAAACAAGAAAAAGAGCAATCAGAGATTGCAGACCCTCACCAAGACTTCTTTTGTGTGGTGTATTTTGTATGGTGTTTGTGTACTGGTGTGTTATGTAATTAATAAAATAGACATAATTAGAACTGCCGCTTTATAACTGCAGGCAGTGATGACAGGGTACCAAGATGTCCCGTTTTGATGCAACCCCGCTTTAATTGGACACCTGACCCTGACCCTGACCCATGACGTTTTAAAATTATTATTATTCATTATTCAATTGAATTTAGAATGGGATTAAAACAAAGTCAATTCAAATCAAATGTAAGACCAAATAGGTACAGTTCTGCATTGTCATAATCAGAAGGAACCCAAACAAGCAAAAAGCAAAGATGGAGTCATCAGGAGGAACCTGGATAGGATTCACATTTCAGCTCTTACTCCTCTACCTTCAAACCCATCCAGGCACAGCCAAGTGAGCCTTATTCAAAATAAAAAAAGAACCCATATCAAATTTTTAAAAGAATTCTGGCTGCCAGACCATGCATCCCATCAAGTTGAAATTTAAAACATTTATTTCCCATCACTACTAGATCATAAATTTGAGGTTTCACATCGATTGATTACACAGTTCCAGAGAAAACATTTAATATTTTTCTTCAATCCAATATGGCTACCAAACCATATGACCTATCAATTATTCCTTAACAAACATACACCCATGGCTTGCGGAACATTTGTGTGAAGTTTCCCCTCGATCTGTCCAGCCATTCTGGAGAAGAAGGTTTTTATAGGTTTTAAGGGTAAATCCAATATGGCTGTGAAACAATGTGACTTATGATGTCATATGTGTGAACCTTTTGTTCCTCATAGATGGGCGGTCATACGTGTAAAGTTTCACCTCGATCTGTTTAGCCACTTCAGAGAAGAAGATTTTTGAAGGTTTTTTTTGTGAAAACAATATGGCTGCCGAATCACGTGACCGATGACATCATCATTTTTTTTCTTCTGTGGACCATTTTATCCCTCAAAACCGAGATGACCCTCAAAATTTTTCCTTCTGGTCAGATGTAGCATTCTACATATGCAATTATGATGTCATAACGAAGGCACCTCTGACCTCATAAAAAAAAAAAATCACACTTATTCCCTATGAGGAGTACTTGCTGTGTGCCAAGTTTCAATTTTTTCCTTGGTGTGGTTTCAGAGATAGAGATCCAAAGTTTTCCCATTTTTCCAACATGGCTGCCACACCACGTGACCTATGACATCATAATTATCATTAAAACATTCCGCATGAGTAGTCGCACCAATGGTGAAATTTTTGTTGTTTTTTTTTCTTTCAAGTTGCAAAATGCGATTCTCATTGAGTCATGAATAATACACCCCTGCAAAGGCCTACCCTAGCACTAGACGTAATGCCGAAATGACGTCCCAGATGTAACGCCATCTTACTAAATCCATCATCCTGACATTCAGCCCGTCGCCTATGGACGTCAGATAGACAGGTAGGCTCAGATACGGGTTATGTTGTTCAACATCCGTGAGTGAAGCGATGGGATGAGTTGAGAGGATGACCACGAACAAGGATCCAAAAGCAATCCCTCTTATACTCGTTTGACAGCCAAAACATGGGAGGGTGAGACATTTGGCAATTCAACTACGGGAAGGGCTGATTGGCACAAGGCAAAATAACTCAAAACTGCAACACATGGCCACTTTGGGTGGGAGGGAAAGAATAACACACCCATGTCAAAAGTTTGCAGCACTTGTTAACCTTGAAGAAAGGATGACAAGTTTTGTGAGGAAAGGCAGAGAGATGGTGGAGGGATCAAGGCCTTTGCCATCAAAAGCCAATGGAGTTATTTAATTTTCCTTAGATAGAAATTTTCCTTGCTCCAATGGCCTTCCAAAGTTATTTATTTTTAGTTCTTCAGCAGCTGGGCTGTCCCGTTTGAACATTGGAGATACTGGTCTTGGTTATATGTATTTCAGTGAGATAAAAGCACAGAAGATTTAGTAATATGCAATTCTATTTACTGGTATATTCATTTACATCACGATGGAGGTCAAAAGCAAGACATTATTTTATATTGTGTTCGATTTTAAAAAGTACCAGCAACAAGTAAACATAATTGAGAATACATGAATATAATTATTTTTTCTTCCACAAGGCCAAGCACAAGACGTAAGGCTGTAATGATGTCACAGCAAAAAAGCATGACAGACAGAGGGACAGAGAAATCCATCCACCCATTGGGACCATACTCTGTGCAGAGCATTGGTGCTGCCTAAGCAGTCTGCTTGGCTATTTGGTACAATCCGAGACAGGTCACCACTCCGACACAGGATACCAGCAAGCTGGCACTCATTTTGCCAACCCCAGAAGGATGACAGGCAGAGTCAACCCCACCTGTTATTAATTCAACAGCCAAGGGGGATTTGAACTTGGGATCCAAGGATCCCAAGCCACCCCACCTAACCATTAAGCCAACACCAGGCTGTTACAGAGAAATCTGGCTACTTTAATATGCAGATTATACAAGTCATTCAAGGTTTGTCTTTTTGCTTTTATTTCTTTCTTTATGACTTTGAGGCTTTAGTCAGGGAGCATCATAAGTCCCGTGGGATTTTTGGTATGAAAGCAAACCACCATGCTGACTCTTCAAGTGGACCCTAATGATTAATAAAAAGCTTGGTGGCACTCTGGGAAATGGTGCGGACGTGTATTTTGAACACATTAACATTTTTTGAAGAATGACTATTTTACACCGCTTAAAAAGTGACATAATGTCACCCTGACCCCTCCATATACCACCAATTTTGTCATATTTGGTATCAAATTGACCGCATGAACCTCTGCATACTCATAGGTCATTTATTCGTCAATATATGAGCCATATCATGAATAAATCACACAAAAATCAAAATTGACCATATTTCGACTTCGGTCTGTCCGCAGTTCACCAAAATACCTTTTTCTCAACATTGTGCTCACCAATCTGCTAATGAATAGTATCGCAACGTACCTATGTTATCACTAGTTCTTTTGATATTTTATACATATCATTCACTTCATAATTCAACGAGATATACCTCAAAATGTAACCCTACCCCCTAATGAATCGGAAGGTTACTCTTTCCGACATCTGTAAATTTGGATGCATGATTTTGTAAACACATGCCACAAATCCTACTGTAGAGGATTAGGTTGAGGTAGTCTTCCCATATGACTATAGTAAACATGGTATCCACTAATATAAGCATTTTCTCTCTTTCAGATGTGATGCTGCTGAAGAGCCACAAGATGATATATTCAATGCAATATAGCTGATTCTGTATAAAAACATACTTTTATGTTTTTCACTGTTATGTTTTTTCAGATGCAGCAGAACATCTGACAAGAACAAAAGGGTCATCGGTAGTTTGTAGACACTAGATTAGAACTCCAGCATACTATCCCTCTCTTGTACCCAGTGACGGCTTATTGCGTATTCTGCTATTGCTAACAAATGCTTCCACATTCTAATCCATCACCTTGTCAACATCGAAATGGAGTCAGCCACAAAAACTGTATTTCTCCAGAGAAAGTTGCGAGAGTAGACACTGACTATTCCTTGTGTATTATTTGCCAAACAAAAAGTGCCGCAACATTAGTCAGAGTCCCAGTGCTTACGAGAAGAATATACTCTGTATCAGAGAGCGAGCTAAGTACAGTGACAGAGAGTATCCCGAAATCAGCCGGTTAAGGGGCTGTCACACCTTGACGATTTAGCCACGGTATGCCGATTTATGAAAAAATTGTCTAAAACGCTGGCACACGTCGAATACGTTATGGGTACGTTTTGTGTACGTTAAAAGCACGCTGAAAAACACTACCATAGGTCGTATTACGCTGGTTTAAAACGTTGTACTTTTTGGTTGTCCAAAAAATTTTGCATGCTTGAAATTTTACAACATACTCGGCGTTTGGCTCACACGTTCCGCTACGCTGGCCATAAGTTGTAGGCACGTTATGCGATCGTTGACACACGTTAATTGTAAGTTACTCATAAGTCAAACACGTAGAGGTAACATTCGCGTACCCGAAACTTATTTCTAACCTATGAGTAACGTTTTGTAAGCACGCTACACGAACATTGTTCACACTTCGCAACACGCTACTTGAAAGTTCCTCATACGTCGAAACACATCAAAGTAATGTTTAGGTACCCGTGACTTATTTATAACCTATGAATAACGTGCTTGGAATTATTACGCTATGCATACGCTAGACTATCGTTGGGCATAGGTTGTGGACGCCTAAAACACGATAAACATCGTTGGTATAACTTATGTATAAGTTATCGAAGCGTTCTGTGTTCATTACTAGTACATTATGCATTTGTCAAAGTCGTTTTTAATACTTTAAAAGTAAAACAAAGAAATATTTCATCGTGGGAATGAGGAAAAAAATTAGCCGAAAAGAACATCGAACAATGGTGCGAAGTAGTCTCCTATTCGTGGACGATAAGAGGATCCATCATCACCCACACCCTCCCCATCACGCTACACTACTACTACTGACATGGACCTCTACTACTACTGACATAGACATACTACTACTACTACTACTACTGACATAGACATACTACTACTACTACCTACTACTACTGACATAGACATACTACTACTACTACTACTGACATAGACATACTACTACTACCAATGCTACTACTACAACTACTACTACTATTACTACTGTCACGCACACCAACTACTTCTATAGTATTACTACTACTGATACTACTGGCATTGACATCTACTCAACATGGAGTCTGGAACAATGATGGTTCCTCTTGTGAAGCCCATTTGTATATACCAATTCCCCTTAACGCTGCCAATACGCCATTACACGGTAGATGTAAGTTAGAAACGCGTTCAGTAAGTGCTGTGTGGTCCGGAAGACGTCAATCTAATTCGTCTACATACGACAATGTGCGTTTGAGATACGTTACACATAGGTTCATAGCATGTTACTCAAAGGTTAAAGCACGTTATACTAGGTTCAAAGCATGCTACAAATAGGTTAAACGCACGTTACTCATAGGTTCATAGCACGCTAGTCATTGGTTCAAGGCAAGTTACAAATAGGTTCAATGCACGTTACTCATAGGTTCAGAGCACGCTACTCATAGGTTAAAAGGACGTTACCCATTGGTTGAAAATTAGGTTGGGTAGGTTAAATATTACCTTGACGTGTTTCGACTTATGAGTAACCTACAAAGTAACGTGTGTCCGTCGTGTGTAAACAATCGCGGGACGTGCCAGGAACATATGACAACGCATGCGGAACGTGTAGCCATACGCCGAGTACGTCGTAAAATTTTCAGCATGCTTGAAATTTCACGACGTATTACACATACCACGTAATATGACAGCGTACTTCATTGTTTTCCAGCCTACTCTTAACGGATACACAACTTACCATACCATATTTGACGTGTGCCAGCGTTTTAGACACATTTTTCATAGGTCGGTATACGCTGGCAAAATCGTCAAGGTGTGACTGCAATGTTGACACTTCAAATTCTCAGGGTTATGATTTAAATCGGCGTCCGGCAGGTTCTTAACAGGCTACGCCACGAGTTCGTCGGCGATACGTTTAGCGCGCTATGCGTAAGTTAAACTATCGTTGGGCATACGTTGTGAACGCCGACAACAGGCTAAGCATTCGTTGGTAAAAGTTATCAATAACACAACGAAACGTTCTGTGCCCGTTACTAATATGTTATGCATACGACCAACACGTTATGAATACGCCCAAAACTTTAAAAAACATCAAAATTTCAGCGTACGCCAACGTTTTACATACATTTTTATACGTTGCCATTGCTGGTTAAACGTCAAGGTGTGACAGGGCCCCTTACTTGGAAATGTCTCCAGCCAGGACCTGCAGGAAAAATCTGCATCATGGCACAGAAATGTCAGCAGAATACTGTTCATGCTGGAATGCTCAACAGAGCAAAAGGACACTACGAGAAACGATTATTTATCATCCAAAGGAATCCATGATGAAAAATCCTCTCAGGCCTCAACTACATTTACACGCTCTCATTCAACCCCATACAAGAGTGACCTGTGTTTCTTCTGTGATCTTTGAGCAATGCGTACTAATTCACTACATCTACTCGCCACTGGAAATGCAAGTGTTTCTCTTAAGGAAGCCATTGCAAAAAGTGGAGACGAACAGCTTCGTGTGAAGCTCAGTACTTCAATAAACCCCACGACGCGCATGCCATTGATGTTAAATACCACAAACGATGTTGGACAATTCATGTAACAAATGTTTGGCGTGTCAAGAAATCATCAGAAGGTCCTCAAGCCAGTATTGTAGTTGAGGTTGCAGCAGAAATTGAGTTCCTGAGCCTAGCAGAAAGCATGATGTTGGATGGAAAGATCCTCAACATGGGTGAACTACAAGACACTTTCACTGCAATAAGATCTGCTAACAACGTGACCCATCCAGAATGCCCCCGCAAGGTAATCAAGCAACTGCTGCAGAACGAAATACCCAGTATAGAGTTCAACAAACCGAAGCGCATCATTGAGCCAAACGTTGCACAATCAAAACTACCAGGATGAAGCCATTAACCGGATGGAGGAAACAGAGATGGGGATGGATCGGACATGAGGGTGCTATACAAAGCATCTTCAATTTTGAAGAGAGCGATATGCAAGGCCGACAAATGGACATTCACTGGAAACTTATCTGACTCTACGAGCGAGCATGTTCCAGAAGAACTCTACATATTTTATAGATGGTTAATCCAGGGCCCAAACACAACATTGTCAACAGACAAGGAATACTTCGTCGTCAACAAGCATGCCGTCAGTCGGCACAAAGTACTGTGGCGAAGTACTTGTCACCACAACAAGTTGGAAACAAGGTTGCTCTTTGCTGTGGATGGCACGATGCTGCACTGCCAAAACAAAAGTAGTTTGATGGCGGTTTTGGAGAAGACCGCTGAGGACACTGCCACATCTGTCATCATGCCATCAGTTCAAGACAGTACAAGAACAGAGCAGGATGACGACTCGTCTCTCCTGGAAGTG
>CM068959.1:8845755-8855772 GCA_035128595.1 Eptatretus atami | reverse complement strand
TTAAGTGGCGTAAAATAGTCATTCTTCAAAAAATGTTAAATGTGTTCAAAATACACGTCCGCACCATTTCTCAGAGTGCCACCAAGCTTTTTATTAACCATTAGGGTCCACTTGAAGAGTCTAGCATGGTGGTTTGCTTTCATACCAAAAATCCCAAGGGACTTTATTTTGTGCAAGATGCTGCCTGACTACTTGTGGAAGAGTGAGGTGACAAAGGGTATTAACTGAATGTGAGGCAGCGGGGGAACAGTTGGACACAATAAGCAAGGGAATGAACAGTTGGACAAGGGGATGAACAAAAGCGAAAATAGGTGAGAGAGGAGGGGAGGAAACACAATAACATACAAATAAACAAACCAATGTCACCCGTAGGGTGATCCGTATCTTGCCAAAAGGTGACCACGTGTGACTTCTTCCCCGAGAGTAGATAGAAATTTTCCTTGCTCCAATGGCCTCCAAGTTATTTATTTTCGTTCTTCAGCAGCTGGGCTGTCCGTTTGAACATTGGAGATACTGGTCTTGGTTTTATGTATTCAGTGAGATAAAAGCACAGCAAATTTAGTAATATGCAATTCTATTTCTGGTATAGTTCTTTTACATCCACGATGGAGGTCAAAAAGCAAGACATTTTTTATATTGTGGGTTCGATTTAAAAAGTACCAGCAACAAGTAAACATAATTGAGAATACTGATATAATATTTTTTCTTCCACAAGGCCAAGCAACAGACGTAAGGCTGTAATGAATGTCACATGCAAAAAATGCATGACAGACAAGAGGGACCAGAGAAATCCATGCCACCATTGGGACCATACTCTGTGCAGAGCATGGTGCTGCCTAAGCAGTCTCTTGGCTATTGGTTACAATCCGAGACAGGTCACCACTTCCGACACAGGATCCAGCAAGCTGGCACTCAGTTGCAACCCCAGAGCGATGACAGGCAGAGTCAACGCCCACCTGTTATTAATTCAACAGCCAAGGGGATTTGAACTTGGGGATCCAAGGATCCCAAGCCCACCACCTAACCATTAAGCCAACACACAGGCTGTTACAGAGAAATCTGGCTACTTTAATATGCAGATTATACAAGTCATTCAAGGTTTGTCTTTTTTGCTTTTATTTCTTTCTTTATGACTGTGAGGCTTTAGTCAGGGAGCATCATAAGTCCCGTGGGATTTTTGGTATGAAAGCAAACCACCATGCTAGACTCTTCAAGTGGACCCTAATGATTAATAAAAAGCTTGGTGGCACTCTGGGAAATGGTGCGGACGTGTTATTTGAACACATTTAACATTTTTTGAAGAATGGACTATTTTACACCGCTTAAAAAGTGACATAATGTCACCCTGACCCCTCCATATACCACCAATTTTGTCATATTTGGTATCAAATTGACCGGCAGTGAACCTCTGCATACTCATAGGTCATTTATTCGTCAATTATTGAGCCATATCATGAATAAATCACACAAAAATCAAAATTTTGACCATATTTCGACTTCGGTTTCACCGTCCGCAGTTCACCAAAATACCTTTTTCTCAACATTGTGCTCACCAATCTTGCTAATGAATAGTATCGCAACGTACCTATGTTATCACTAGTTCTTTTGATATTTATACATTCATTCACTTCATAATTCAACGAGATATACCTCAAAATGTAACCCTACCCCCTAATGAATCGGAAGGTTATCTTCCGACATCTGTAAATTTGGATGCATGATTTTGTAAACACATGCCAAATCCTACTGTAGAGGATTAGGTTGAGGTAGTCTTCCCATATGACTATAGTAACCATGGTATCCACTAATTAAGCATTTTCTCTCTTTCAGATGTTGATGCTGCTGAAGAGCCACAAGATGATATATTCAATGCAATATAGCTGATTCTGTATAAAAACAGACTTTATGTTTTTCACTGTTATGTTTTTTCAGATGCAGCAGAACATCTGACAAGAACAGAAAGGGTCATCGGTAGTTTGTAGACACTAGATTAGAACTCCAGCATACTATCCCTCTCTTGTACCCAGTGACGGCTTATTGCGTATTCTGCTATTGCTAACAAATGCTTCCACATTCTAATCCTCACCTTGTCAACATCGAAATGGAGTCAGCCACAAAACTGTATTTCCTCCAGAGAAGTTGCGAGAGTAGACACTGACTATTCCTTGTGTATTATTTGCCAAACAAAAAGTGCGCAACATTAGTTCAGAGTCCCAGTGCTTACGAGAAGATATTACTCTGCTATCAGAGAGCGAGCTAAGTACAGTGACAGAGAGTAATCCCGAATCAGCGGTTAAGGGGCTGTCACACCTGACGATTTAGCCAGCGTATGCGATTTATGAAAAAAATGTCTAAAACGCTGGCACACGTCGAAACGTTATGGGTACGTTTTGTGTCGTTAAAAGCACGCTGAAAAAACACTACCATAGGTCGTATTACGCTGGTTTAAAACGTTGTACTTTTTGGTTGTCCAAAAAATTTTCATGCTTGAAATTTTACAACATACTCGGCGTTTGGCTCACACAGTTCCGCTACGCTGGCCATAAGTTGTAGGCACGTTATGCGATCGTTGACACACGTTAATGTAAGTTACTCATAAGTCGAAACACGTAGAGGTAAACATTCGCGTACCCGAAACTTATTTCTAACCTATGAGTAACGTTTTGTAAGCACGCTACACGAACATTGTTCACACTTCGCAACACGCTACTTGAAAGTTCCTCATACGTCGAAACACATCAAAGTAATGTTTAGGTACCGTGACTTATTTATAACCTATGGAATAACGTGCTTGGGAATTATTACGCTATGCATACGCTAGACTATCGTTGGGCATAGGTTGTGGACGCCTAAAACACGATAAACAATCGTTTGGTATAACTTATGTATAAGTTATCGAAGCGTTCTGTGTGTCATTACTAGTACATTATGCATTTGTCAAAGTCGTTTTTAATACTTTAAAAAGTAAAACAAAGAAATATTTCATCCGTGGGAATGAGGAAAAAAATTAGCCGAAAAGAACATCGAACAAATGGCGGAAGTAGTCTCCTATTCGTGGACGATAAGAGGATCCATCATCACCCACACCCTCCCCATCACGCTCACCTACTCTATGACATGGACCTACTACTACTACATAGACATACTTACTACTACTACTACTACTGACTATAACATACTACTGACTACATACTACTACTAAGCTGACTAATACGACATACTACTACTACTACTACTGACATAGACATACTACTACTACCAATGCTACTACTTACAAACTACTACATACTATTACTACTGTCACGCAACACACAACTACTGCTAATAGTATTACTACTACTGATACTACTGGCATTGACATCTACTCAACATGGAGTCTGGAACAATGATGGGTTCCTCTTGTGAAGCCCATTTGTATATACCAATTCCCCTTAACGCTGCCAATACGCCATTACACGGTAGATGTAAGTTAGAAACGCGTTCAGTAAGTGCTGTGGTCGTCCGGAAGACGTCAATCTAATTCGTTCTACATACGACAATGTGCGTTTGAGATACGTTACACATAGGTTCATAGCATGTTACTCAAGGTTAGAAGCACGTTATACTTAGGTTCAAAGCATGCTACAAATAGGTTAAACGCACGTTACTCATAGGTTCATAGCACGCTAGTCATTGGTTCAAGGCAAGTTACAAATAGGTTCAATGCACGTTACTCATAGGTTCAGAGCACGCTACTCATAGGTTAAAAGGACGTTACCCATTGGTTGAAAATTAGGTTGCGGGTAGGTTAAATATTACCTTGACGTGTTTCGACTTATGAGTACCTACAAGTAACGTGTGTCCGTCGTGTGTAAACAATCGCGGAGCGTGCCAGGAACATATGACAACGCATGCGGAACGTGTGAGCCATACGCCGAGTACGTCGTAAAATTTCAGCATGCTTGAAATTTCACGACGTATTACACATACCACGTAATATGACAGCGTACTTCATTGTTTTCCAGCCTACTCTTAACGTATACACAACTTACCGATACCATATTGACGTGTGCCAGCGTTTTAGACACATTTTTCATAGGTCGCGTATACGCTGGCAAAATCGTCAAGGTGTGACTGCAATGTTGACACTTCTCAAATTCTCAGGCGGTTATGATTTAAATCGGCGTCCGGCAGTTCTTAACAGGCTACGCCACGAGTTCGTCGGCGATACGTTTAGCGCGCTATGCGTAAGTTAAACTATCGTTGGGCATACGTTGTGAACGCCGACAACAGGCTAAGCATTCGTGGTAAAAGTTATCAATAACACAACGAAACGTTCTGTGCCCGTTACTAATATGTTATGCATACGACCAACACGTTATGAATACGCCCAAAACTTTAAAAAAAACATCAAAATTTCAGCGTACGCCAACGTTTTACATACATTTTTATACGTTGCCATTGCTGGTTAAAACGTCAAGGTGTGACAGGGCCCTTACTTGGAAATGTCTCCAGCCAGGACCTGCAGGAAAAATCTGCATCATGGCACAGGAAATGTCAGCAGAATACTGTTCATGCTGGAATGCTCAACAGAGCAAAAGGACACTACGAGAAACGATTATTTATCATCCAAAGGAATCCATGATGAAAAATCCTCTCAGGCCTCAACTACATTTACACGCTCTCATTCAACCCCATACAAGAGTGACCTGTTTTTCTCTGTGATCTTGGAGCAATGCGTACTAATTCACTACATCTACTCGCCACTGGAAATGCAAGTGTTTCTCTTAAGGAAGCCATTGCAAAAAGTGGAGACGAACAGCTTCGTGTGAAGCTCAGTACTTCAATAAACCCCACGGACGCGCATGCCATTGATGTTAAATACCACAAGCGATGTTGGACAATTCATGTAACAAATGTTTGGCGTGTCAAGAATCATCAGAAGTTCCTCAAGCCAGTATTGTAGTTGAGGTTGCAGCAGAAATTGAGTTCCTGAGCCTAGCAGAAGGCATGATGTTGGATGGAAAGATCCTCAACATGGGTGAACTACAAGACACTTTCACTGCAATAAGATCTGCTAACAACGTGACCCATCCAGAATGCCCCCGCAAGGTAATCAAGCAACTGCTGCAGAACGAAATACCCAGTATAGAGTTCAACAAACCGAAGCGCATCATTGAGCCAGAACGTTGCACAATCAAAACTACCAGGGATGAAGCCATTAACCGGATGGAGGAAACAGAGATGGGGATGGAATCGGACATGAGGGTGCTATACAAAGCATCTTCAATTTTGAAGAGAGCGATATGCAAGGCCGACAAATGGACATTCACTGGAAACTTATCTGACTCTACGAGCGAGCATGTTCCAGAAGAACTCTACATATTTTATAGATGGTTAATCCAGGGCCCAAACACACATTGTCAACAGACAAGGAATACTTCGTCGTCAACAAGCATGCCGTCAGTCTGGCACAAAGTACTGTGGCGAAGTACTTGTCACCACAACAAGTTGGAAACAAGGTTGCTCTTTGCTGTGGATGGCACGATGCTGCACTGCCAAAACAAAAGTAGTTTGATGGCGGTTTTGGAGAAGACCGCTGAGGACACTGCCACATCTGTCATCATGCCATCAGTTCAAGACAGTACAAGAACAGAGCAGGATGACGACTCGTCTCTCCTGGAAGTGGTTCTATTGGATGCCATGGCAGAACTGCAATCTCTGGACAAGCCAGACCAATGAAGAACTGCAGAGAGCAGCAGAGCACTTTACGACACGGATCTTGCAGAAATACAGGAAAGGTGATGAAATTCACTTGGTTTTTGACCGCTATGATGTTTCCTCTTCTTTGAAAACAGCCACTCGTGATAGATGGCAAGGCAGCCAGCCCGTGGTATCCTGTCACATCACAGACACTACAAACATAGCCAAGGTGTCGATGAAGCAATTACTGGCGAGTGTGAAGACGAAGATGCATTAACTGGTTATCTTGCTGAGAAGATGTTGGAAAGAGCAAATGCCATGGGGAAGCACATGGTCGTGGCATGGGGATCACAGTGCAAAGCAACTCAATACAAACATGGCATACCTCCAAAGTGACCAAGAGGAAGCAGACACTAAGGTCCTCTTGCACGCTGTCGATGCAACCAGTCGTGGTGCATCCAGTATTGCCATCCACTCCCCAGACACCGATGTCTTCATTCTGGCACTTCGGCGGTATCCAGTCTTATGCAGGAACACAACTTTTGTTACAGGGACAGGACAAAAGCGCCGCACTGTTCCCCTCCAAATGATTTACCGATCTCTGCGACCGATTCAAGTAGCAGCTTTGCCGGGACTCCATGCTCTGAGTGGAGCAGCCAACACCGGAAGTTTCGCCGGAAAAGGCAAAATGGCTTTCTGGAAGGCTTTCCAACATGCCAGTGATGAGGTCATTACTGCACTTGGATCCCTGGGACAACATCACACTTGAGTACTGACACACTGAACTCCATCGAAACGTTCATCTGCCCAGTGTATGCCCCTCAAACACTGCTCACCAAGATAGACAAGCTCAGATGGTGAATGTTTTTCACAGAAACAATGCCAGTCCGAGAAACTCCCTCCAACACGTGATGCCCTCGAACAAGCCATCAGTCGTGCCCACTTCCAAGCCATCGTGTGGTTCAATGACACGACACCAAACCCACAGATTCCATCACCACAAAACTATGGCTGGAAACTTGAGGAGGCAAAATGGGTTCCAGTCATGAGCACTCAACTCCCAGCACCAAAGTCTGTTATTCATTTCGTGAAATGCAACTGTTCCAAGTTGAGATGTCAAACAGCACGATGCACCTGCGTGAAAGCAGGACTCAACTGCACAGACATGTGTGGATGTTCCAGTCTGGAAGACAACTGCGAAAACTCGCACCACTCAACCGATGACGACGAGGATGAAGTACTAGACGACCACGATAACGATGATGACAGCGACGAGCTCTTTGGATGAGAGCTGACTGCCATGGGACTTATGTATACGTTATGAACTCGGGGGTAGGGTTACATTTTGAGGTATATCTCGTTGAATTATCAAGTGAATGATATGTATAAAATATCAAAAGAACTAGTGATAACATAGGTACATTGCGATACTATTCATTAGCAGATTGGTGAGCACAATGTTGAGAAAAAGGTATTTTGGTGAACTGCGGACGGTGAAACCGAAGTCGAAATATGGTCAAAATTTTGATTTTTGTGTGATTTATTCATGGCTCATATATTGACGAATAAATGACCTATGAGTATGCAGAGGTTCATGCCAGTCAATTTGATACCAAATATGACAAAATTGGTGGTATATGGAGGGGTCAGGGTGACATTATGTCACTTTTTAAGTGGCGTAAAATAGTCATTCTTCAAAAAATGTTAAATGTGTTCAAAATACACGTCCGCACCATTTCTCAGAGTGCCACCAAGCTTTTTATTAACCATTAGGGTCCACTTGAAGAGTCTAGCATGGTGGTTTGCTTTCATACCAAAAATCCCAAGGGACTTTATTTTGTGCAAGATGCTGCCTGACTACTTGTGGAAGAGTGAGGTGACAAAGGGTATTAACTGAATGTGAGGCAGCGGGGAACAGTTGACACAATAAGCAAGGGAATGAACAGTTGGACAAGGGATGAACAAAAGCGAAAATAGGTGAGAGAGGAGGGGAGGAAACACAATAACATACAAATAAACAAACCAATGTCACCCGTAGGGTGATCCGTATCTTGCCAAAAGGTGACCACGTGTGACTTCTTTAAGGTCACACTGAGGTGAACAGAGCTGCTATCCACCAGGAGCGACTCCTTGAGGAATATTGCCTACGAGAGATTCCGATGAGAATCGTTCTACAGAGTAACACATGAAAATATGCGTTTGCCTCAAAACGTCACCAAATCACGTATAATGTCTCAAGCTTGATATATCTAGAAAGCACTCATCGAGGTGTTCAATTTGAGGTACTACACGATATCGTTCCTAAAACTTGAAAATTTGACCTTGGGGTCAAATATGTTTGACCTTAGGCGTTAACCATGAAGGTCAAGGCCAATCGCCACCAAAATTAATCAGCTGAATGCCAGACCATGAACTATATTCCCATGAAGTTTGAAGACGATCCGATCAAAATTACTCAAAAAATAAGGGTTTCGTCGACTCCCCTGATTTGCGACAAAGTGACCTTGACCTTCAAAATTTTATGCGCTGAAAGGGACCTCTATAGGCCTCTGATATGCGAAGTTACAAAAATTTCCAATGATAAATGTGCTCTGCAGAGTGATTTATACGTGATTACAGATAAAAAAAAACAACAACAACAAAAAAAAACACATGAAGGTAAAGGCCAATCGCCACCAAAAATTAATCAGCTGAGCGCCAGACCATGAACTATATTCCCATGAAGTTTGAAGACGATCCGATCAAAATTACTCAAAAAAATAAGGGTTTTGTCGATTCCCCTGATTTGCGACAGTGACCTTGACCTTTGACCTTGACCTTCAAAATTTTATGGCCTGAAAGGGACCTCCTTAGGCCTCTGATATGCGAAGTTACAAAAATTTCCAATGAAAACTGTGGTCTGCAGAATTTTTTTTTCGTGATTACAGACAAACAAACAAACAAACAAACAACAAAAAAAAACATACAGACTGACTAACATATCTTGCAAAAACTTCGTTTTGGCAAGATAATGACAGGGTTGCGCTCGGAAGAGTTAATGAGTGGGGAGGGAGTATGAGGGACGGGGTGAAAAAAGATTGTGGTAAGGATGGGTGTGGGGGCGGGGGGGGGGGTGTTGTAAGATGGTGGCGCAACTTGCTTTTGAAGCCTTGAAGGGAATGGTGGTGGAGGAATACATCTGTTAAGTTGATCAGTTTTTACCTTTGGTGTTTCAAGCTCACATAATCTGATTTAGTGCATTGTAGTTCCTATTTTATAAGAGCTGACCTTTTGGTCAAATGGTTATATACTTGTTTATTTCTCTTGTTTATTTTCTACTTGTTTATTTCTGGTGAGGGTTCTATTCCAAATGCTGCTCATTCTCACCAACCTGCATTTGGCAAGAGTGGCATCATGAGTATGCAAACAAGCCTCAACGTGAGTCGAGGGATGCCTTAGTCCTGCAGGGGACTGGAATAGGCTGGTTCACAGTATGTTTTTACAGCGCGTGCGCTGGTATACAATTGCACCGAGTTTGAAATGTCCCCGGTGTCTACCATGTCTCCGGTGTCCCCCCCCCCCACGCGCCTCAAGTGACAGCCAATGACGGCCGTCCGGTAGATGGCAGTGCGTAACCTTGACGGAAATGGCGACAACTGAGGAAACAATTGGCGGAAATACCTGAGTATTCATGGGCCGACAACTGACGGAAAAATCCGAAGAGACGGCCAATATAATAATAATAATTTGCCGGTTTCCGCATGAACTACACATTAGATTCACACATACTGCCTTTTTTCAATGGAAATTTGTGAAACTGTATTATATATGTTTTCAATGGAAATTTGTGAAACTAATGTGTTATATTGTGAAAACCATTGAATTTATTGCTTGATGGAAAAAAACCAAGAACGCTCCCCTCTCATGTCCGAACGAACGAAAGACGTCATTTCCGCCCACCATGGCATTTCGTGCCGAACGCCGAAGCTAAGTTCTTCTTATTTTACATCATTCTTTTGCGGCCCCTGCCACGCTGTATCGAAAGATTTCATTCCTTCTGTTATATATAAAGGTGCTTATCACAATAATAACAAGATATTTACATTTCAAATATTAAGTATGCTTTTTAATTGTTTTTCAACTGAAAAGCATAAATTGCATATTTTAACATTAGTGTACTCATTTGCTTCACCACATGCGCTGTATTGAAGGATTTCACTTGTTTTTACTTGATCTCATCATTTTGTCTGGTTGATTAAGCATTGAACCGAGAAGAATAAGAGAGAGAGAGAGAAGAGAGAAGAGAGAGAGAGAGAGAAGAGAGAGAGAGAGAGAAGGAAGAGGAGAGAGAGAGAG
>CM068959.1:8820201-8845730 GCA_035128595.1 Eptatretus atami | reverse complement strand
TTAAGTCACAGGTTGCTGAGGTGAACAGAGCTGCTATCCACCAGGAGCGACTCCTTGAGGAATATATGCCTACGAGAGATTCCGATGAGAATCGTTCTACAGAGTAACCATGAAAAATTGCGTTTGCCTCAAAACGTCACAAATCACGTCATAATGTCTCAAGCTTGATATATCTAGAAAGCACTCATCGAGGTGTTCAATTTTGAGGTACTACACGATATCGTTCCTAAAACTTGAAAATTTGACCTTGGGGTCAAATATGTTTGACCTTAGGCGTTAACCATGAAGGTCAAGGCCATCGCCACCAAAAATTAATCAGCTGAATGCCAGACCATGAACTATATTCCCATGAAGTTTGAAGAGATCCGATCAAAATTACTCAAAAATAAGGGTTTCGTCGACTCCCCTGATTTGCGACAAAGTGACCTTGACCTTCAAAAATTTATGCGCTGAAAGGGACCTTATAGGCCTCTGATATGCGAAGTTAAAAAAATTCCAATGATAACTGTGCTCTGCAGAGTGATTTATACGTGATTACAGATAAAAAAAAACAACAACAACAAAAAAAAACACATGAAGGTAAAGGCCAATCGCCACCAAAAATTAATCAGCTGAGCGCCAGAATGAACTATATTCCCATGAAGTTTGAAGCGATCCGATCAAAATTACTCAAAAAAAATAAGGGTTTTGTCGATTCCCCTGATTTGCGACAGTGACCTTGACCTTTGACCTTGACCTTCAAAATTTTATGGCTGAAAGGGACCTCCTTAGGCCTCTGATATGCGAAGTTAACAAAATTTCCAATGAAAACTGTGTCTGCAGAATTTTTTTTTCGTGATTACAGACAAACAACAAACAAACAAACAACAAAAAAAAAACATACAGACTGACTAACATATCTTGCAAAAACTTCGTTTGGCAAGATAATGACAGGGTTGCGCTCGGAAGAGTTAATGAGTGGGGAGGGAGTATGAGGGACGGGGTGAAAAAAGATTGTGGTAAGGATGGGTGTGGGGGCGGGGGGGGGGGTGTTGTAAGATGGTGGCGCAACTTGCTTTTGAAGCCTTGAAGGAATGGTGGCTGGAAGGAATACATCTGTTAAGTTGATCAGTTTTTACCTTTGGTGTTTCAAGCTCACATAATCTGATTTAGTGCATTGTAGTTCCTTTTTATAAGAGCTGACCTTTTGGTCAAATGGTTATATACTTGTTTATTTCTCTTGTTTATTTTCTACTTGTTTATTTCTGGTGAGGGTTCTATTCCAAATGCTGCTCATTCTCACCAACCTGCATTTGGCAAGAGTGGCATCATGAGTATGCCAAACAAGCCTCAACGTGAGTCGAGGGATGCCTTAGTCCTGCAGGGACTGGAATAGGCTGGTTCACAGTATGTTTTTACAGCGCGTGCGCTGGTATACAATTGCACCGAGTTTGAAATGTCCCCGGTGTCTACCATGTCTCCGGTGTCCCCCCCCCCCACGCGCTCAAGTGACAGCCAATGACGGCCGTCCGGTAGATGGCAGTGCGTAACTTGACGGAAATGGCGACAACTGAGCGGAAACAATTGGCGGAAATACCTGAGTATCATGGGCCGACAACTGCGGAAAAATCCGAAGAGACGGCCAATATAATATAATTAATTTGCCGGTTTCGCAGATGAACTACACATTAGATTCACACAATATGCCTTTTTCAATGGAAATTGTGAAACTGTATTATATATGTTTTCAATGGAAATTTGTGAAACTAATGTGTTATATATGTGAAACCATTGAATTTATGCTTGATGGAAAAACCAAAGACTCTCTCATCCAGTCGAAGCGAACGAAAGAGTATTTCGCCCACATGCATTTCGTGCCGAACGCCGAAAGCTAAGTTCTTCTTTATTTTACATCATCTTTTGCGGCCCCCTGCCACGCTGTATCGAAAGATTTCATTCCTTCTGTTATATATAAGGTGCTTATCACAATAATAACAAGATATTTACATTTCAAATATTAAGTATGCTTTTTAATTGTTTTCAACTGAAAAAGCATAAATTGCATATTTTAACATTAGTGTACTCATTTGCTTCACCACATGCGCTGTATTGAAGGATTTCACTTGTTTTTACTTGATCTCATCATTTTTGTCTGGTTGATTAAGCATGAACCAGAGAAGAATAAGAGAGAGAGAGAGAGAGAGAGAGAGAGAGAGAGAGAGAGAGAGAGAGAGAGAGAGAGAGAGAGAGAGAGAGAGAGAGAGAGAGAGAGATATGGATGGCTCTTAGTAAAATCAGAAGGTAATTTGCGAACGTACAAATTTGGACCTTTAATACCATGGCATCAGCTTTCTTGCTCATGACATTACACCGAACAAGTGACTTGGCAGCACCACTATGCCATCCACTACCCCTTCCCGTGAGATGTGGCAAAGTATTGCCATTCATATGTGGCATTGTGTTCTTGTGCCAAAATCAAGAGAAGTTTCGCCATGAACTTGTTCTTGAATTCAGATGATGGCCCATCTGTGAAAAATGTGATAGAGCCATCAGCTGAAGCTTTGGTAGCAAGATATCTTACAAATGTGTATACCGAATCCTTTCCCTTGTCATTTGTGTTTGACACAATGAAATGAGACTCACACATACCTTCTGGAAGATGGCAGCAGTGAACAAAGTGACAATCACGTGACCACAAAGCACTCTGGACTTCATTCTGATACTCAAGGAGTAACAAATGTCACACACGTGACCACTTGGTCACGTGTGTGACCAATTAATTAGCTCTTTATTAATTAAGAATGACAGTTTAGGGAATTCATATTTGGTGAATAGAAAGACACTATAAAACTAGCTTTTGACATGAAAATAAATATTATCAAAGCTGTGGTTTTCAGCTGGCATAAACTTTCATGGTTTTTGGTCACGTGTGTGACATTTAAAGTTAATTAACTTTTTTGTTAATTATTTCCTTATACTTGAATAAAAGCTATTCTTTTTAAGAGAAATGTTTTTGAATGGATTAGAGACAAACATATTATGATATTAAACTACAGAACGGAAGGTTTATTAGACACTTTCAGTGGTCTAATAAAGAGGGAAAATAAATTAGACACTTTTTCAGGTGGTCTATAAAGAGGGAAATAAATAATATTTTCATTATAATATCCACCGATGTAAATGTATGCAAATGAGCATGAATGTGGTCTTAATTCAAAATAAAAAATATAATTCATGTAACTTTGGACAATGCTCTTTATGAATATATAACTTAAAATTTTAAAGGACAAACTTCATTTTTTTCAAATTTGGTTCACTTTTCAAAGAATGGCCCCATGGAAGGATGCGGAGGCTGGTGATTGGGATGTTGAAATTGAATGGCATGTCGACAGACCTCATAAAAACAACTTCTACTCACTGACTTCTTGTTGTCTACAGATATCCAGCAAATGCCTTTGGGATTCAAAGAATGATAATTGGACCTCAACTGGATTGGAAAACTCCTCACTGTTCGCTGTTGCAATTGTTCATGCGGTTTACTTGGAATAAAACTTTAGTGAGTATCCATTGAACAGGTGCACGTGGATTAGCACTGTGAAATACATCTCATTGTATGACTACAGTACATTGTGAATTGTTCTGTGGAATTCAAGGAGTTAAAAGAATGAGAAGTTAAACAAAACGTCATTTCTGTTTGTGATTAAAATTGCAGTTTGATTTAATTTACCATAGTATATGCATTGGAACCTACAGTATATGGCAGTGTCTGGCCTGGTAACCAAAATTTATACATCAATGAGTATTTTCTCCTCATATAAGATATAGACACTTTCTTATAAGGTAACTTTATATGATAGACAAGATTAATGCACAAACCAATCATTTTATTATCCCCACGCTTTAAAAGCACAAAAACGGGGGCGGGGGATATTGTAATCGGCTCTGTCCGTTCATCTGTCTGTCTGTTTGTCTGTCTGTCTGTCTGTCCGCCCGTCCACCGTGCTATCCTTCCTCAACAGTTGTGCAGAAATTTCCCAAACTTGGTAGTTATAATATACATGAGACAGAAGGCGCGGGAGCAGTATTATTTTTGGCCCGCGTCCCCCGGGCAATCTCTGATTGCTCTTTTTCTTGTTCAACTTTGCTTTAGGTGGGAAGCGTGGAATTTGCGATGACACACCATTGACTTCGCTCTCGTTCTTGGTTTAGTTTCAGTCCAACATCTGCTCATCATCCATATCCCAAATGTGAGCTCCAACCAATTGTGTACGATCAGGTAAAAAATAGTTTAAAATTTATTTTAACCTCTGTTGAACAGGCAACTGTAATTTTTTTTTGTACGTACATGGGTCAGTGCTGATGACATTTTGACCTTTTTCAGGCCAAAACACCAGTTAGACTGGCCAGGAACTCAGATTAGTAAAGACTCCTTTGTTGAGCCATCAATTTGTAGTTAAGGCATGACCATAGTGCCAAATTGAATAGATCTGGAATCACCAAACAATTTTGATTAGTTACTGTGAGCCACAATGAACAGTCTAATCGTATACTTGCAGAATGTGTCGCCTTCGGCATGTGTTTCACTCCATCATCATAATGTGGAAATACACGGGTTTCAATGAATTGTGCAGAAAAGTATACCTGATATGGGTGTATAAATATATCTCATTTTTGGAGGGAGGGTGGGAGCAAATCAGATGGGAAATGGGTGAGGGGTTCAAGAGGCATGTTCACAAATCAAAATTTGGACAATATTGATATGTCATGCATTTGAAGTGAAGTTTGAACTTATCAAGCAGCTTATTTTGCATCTGAAACATGGACCATCATGGCATGGAACAATGAGGTAATTACACTTGAAGGTAAAGGGAGGACAATTAGAACAAATAAAGGTAACTGATTGGTGACATCCCGATGAGTATCAATGCAAAGTGAATGCATAATGGCGATTACGGATGGACGAGATGTGTAAAATTTATAACATGATTGATCACTGACCTGACAATTTTAAACTAATGGCAATCAAATTGGATATTAAATGAAGGAAGTTTCCATATGTGTTCCCTAGATCGTAAATAGCTCAAATAACAATTTTCATGAACACTACATGTCTCCTCGAATGAGGAGTTCGATTTTGGCTCTGGGCTTTGATTTCAACTGTGCAGTGACAGTCCCAGGGCTGGAGGATGGCCTAGAGGTAAGCATACTCACCTCTGAGCTGTCTAGCTTGGGTTTGAATCCCGACCCAGCTATAAGCTGTCATCCCGGTATTTCGCAGGCAGAGGGATTTATCAATATGCGTACCGTCCTTTGGATGGACATTAAACAGCATCCTGTCTGCCAACATTAGTTGGTGGACGTTAAAGATCTTTCGGTGTCCTTCATGAAGCATAGGTGAGCTATCATCCTTACCCTGAACAAAATTACCAAGCACTTGCTCATTCAGGTGAGTGTCCTGTATCGGGGTGGCAACCCATCAGGGTTGTCACCTCCAGCAATAAACTGCTTACACAAAACCTACTCTGTATAGAGCATTGTTGATAATGATGATGATGGTGATGATGATGATGAATGACAGTTCATGAACTGTCATATTACTCTGCTTCATAATGAACCCTCACGTTCATATGCACTGTTCTGAACAGATATCTATCCTTATGAGACCAATCCCAAGCCAAAATAGTTACTGAGCCTCTCAATTGCAGGGCTGGCCACCACATTCATAGGGGAGCATGTCATTGTCCAACAATGGACCTGAAATGCTTATGGCATCAGGTTAGTATTTGGTTAGCAGACTATTTCTGGGGATAGGTTGTGGAATCCATGCCCCTGGTCTCCTTGGTTCCTTTGCCTATGTCTTAAAATGAGAGTCCATTCAGTGAGTGCAACACAGGATGACCATGCTAACCATGACAAGTAGGAAGCCATCAACAGCAATTAATCCTCAGCAAGATGTGTGTGTGTGTGTGTGTGTGTGTGTGTGTGTGTGATCCTGGTGATACAACAATACATACAAACAACATAATGTGCAAAACATAATCACCTCTGTTTTTAACACCTTACCGAGACTCTCAGAGACACAGAGTACATAATTGTGGATGTAAACATCAGTTACAGACACACCATAACAAATCGTAAATGAGTGGTTAGATCTTCATAAATCAAATATCAGAATTAAGATCAATACTTTAAAAAATTGAAAGAGGTTTGGCAAATTGTTTACAGATTAATTGAAGAGAATGTTAAAGAGGACCTCCCAATCCAACACATGGAAGTAATTCTCGATATGATTGACCATAGAATGTATGAAGAGAACCTAAAGAAGTTAATTGGAGAAAAGACAATGCCAACATCAAAATTATGTTTGATAACAAAGGAGTGGAAATGATCAATATAGAGAAAATACTACAACAGAAGGAAGTGTGGGGTAAACTTCCAGAAAATCTACAACAGAGAGAGCCACCAAGGGTTGTGTACACTTCACGAAATGCAATTTGGGGAAAGATCTTCAACTTTTAGGAAACCATACAATCTATAGACGTACATGACTGGTTGAGTGACACACAACATTGTAATTGTGAATATTCCATACTTAAGATCTGCATCGTAAACATATTATCACAGGTGATCTCAGAATAGTGAGAGAGAAAATTACGTGCATTACTTACAAAAGGACCAAATTATAAAGAAAAAAAAATCACAAGGCTGAACTGGAATAAAGCAACGTAACTTACAATGATAGGACTGGCAGAATGGATGAGAAAATAAATTGATAAACACAAATTACCAAATACACAAATGGCTTTATGGTTGGAAGAGGTAGAGAAACGTATGAAAAAGGAGATTGTTGCTTTGAAAAGAAAAGTTTGAATCAATAATCCGAAGGTGATTTTAAACAATTTGGAGACGTGTGATTATTTAAACCAGCTTCAAACACAATATGTTATTGTTCCAATTCTTCTTCTTCTTGTTGTTCTGCTCCTTTTCACTTTAGAAGGGGTGACGTCCGATGGCACCATGCTTCTGCACTACCTTGACCACGATACTCCTCTACCCCCAATTGTTCCAATTGACAAAGAGAGAGACAGAGGAGTGGAGGGGGAGATAGAGAGAGAGGAGGGGAAGGGGGGGGGGAGGGGGAGGAGGAAGACAGGAGGGGGATAGTGAGGAAGAAGTTTCCTTCTGTATCATCCTGACCACTCCATTCCTGACCACATTTTTTGTCCAATTCTCCCTCTATTTTGTCCTTCAACTCCACTGTTGGTGTCCCCTCATACCCTCACTGCTGTGCCTTTTGTCCTGTTGCATCCTCATCCATTTCGTGTTCTAGCTCTACCACAAGCCTCGTCTTTGAATACAAAAAATTAATAGGTTGGCAACCATTGTACAGGCTTCATGAGCTGAATGGTCCTCTTCTGTGTTGAAGTTCCTTGGAAGAAAAGTCATCTATTATATATGGTTATGCTCTTGCGTATGGCAGCTTGGTGTGCCGGGTAGCTGTCATTCCTTTGAGTGCGCGCTGTGCCGCTGATGCTGTGCCCCTCTACAGTACACTGGTACTCATTCACTGACCTGAGAAGGATGACAGGCTGAGTCAACCCCATCTGGTGTTAATTCAGCAGCCAACAGGGCTCAAACTCAGGTCCCTAGGATCCCAAGCCAGTCACCATAACCACGAAGCCAACGTCAGGCTTATTATATACTGTGACTGGTGACCGTTGTCTAGGTTCCTTGTCCTTGTCTTGTTCGCGGTGTCCGTGTGTGCATTGAAAAGTTTAACATTCAATTTTGAAATGACAGGAAGAACAGGTATGAGTAATGTTGATGCCAAATTTTATTTATTTCGCAATCAGGATATTTTGCCCTCTTTTGAGATAAATCCACCTCCCACCATATGTTGCACCAACATTTTGTGGTGGACGGTATAAGTATCTCAAAGCTTTGGCTCTCCGTGAAACAAGAGTGCAACACAATTTTCCTTTCAATGTCTATGAATTTTTTTTATTGATAGATTAACTTAATCTTTTCCTGTCACGGGGATGAATGGTTTTTGCTAGCTTTTCTCATCATTTGGAACGGTATCTCTTCCTAGTGATACATGTTCAAAACTCGAATAAAAAAGAGGAAAACCAAACTCACACTTCAGTTTTTTTTTTTCGGATTACAAATCTGTATCAATAATATTAAATTTCAAACCAATTATTTGATAAACGAGATACTCTTCCATTCCACATTGTATGAATGCCTTTCTTAGACAGAAATATTCCTAAGAAGCTGTACTATGGTACGGTTAAGGGTGAAATAATTACCACTGTGAGAGCAACACACACACAGCACTGAACTTATCAATAGATTAAAACAATCAGACATTTACTACCACAGCACTGAACTTATCAATGGATTAAAACAACTCGTCAGACATTTACTACCACAGCACTGAACATATCAATCGATTAAAACAACGAGTCAGACATTTACTTATACAGCACTGAACATATCAACAGATTAAACAATCCTCAGACGTTTACAGCACAGCACTGAACTTATCAATGAGTAAAACACTGGTCAGACATTTACTTACACAGCACTGAACATATCAATGATTAGAAAACGAGTCAGACGTTTACAAACACAGCACTGAACTTATCAATAGAGTAAAACAACTGGTCCGATGTTTATTAACACAGCACTGAACTTATCAATAGAATAAAACAACTAGTCAGACATTTACTAACACAGGGACTGCAGTTAGCAGATTAAAACAAGTTTTCTTGAAAAACATAAAACGACACCAAATATAATTAGTAAACACAATACAAAATTTTTTAAAATATTATTAACGAGATATTTATATTAATACTTTTTTGTATACAACGTTGAGGCTTGTATGAAAGCTAAACACAGAACGTACAAGGGAGCAGGAGACAAGAGGGATGGGAGAGGGAAGGAAAAAAACAATGGTAACAGAGACGATTGGAGATCTGTCGAAGGAGAGGGATGAGGGAGACAACGGGGGTACACGGGTGAACAAGATGGACACTACAGGGATTTTCAGGTACTTACATGACGGACTTTCAGGAAGGAAAGCAGGGAATTTGAAGGAGGTGCGTTTGGGTGAATTAACGGGGGTGGAAAAAGATCGTGGTTTTAGATGGGGGAGATAAGAGATGGTGGTGAACAACTGTTTTGAAGACCTGGGGAAGAATGGGATTGAAGAGAGTGTGGGAGCTTGTTCCAAAGGTGGGGAAAAAGAGGAACGAAAGAGTGAAGGTGAGCAGTGATTCTTGATTTTGGTAGTTTACCAGAAGGGGGTTGCTGGCGGACCTTAAGCAGGAGGCCGGGGGGAGGGGGGGGGGGTTATCGCAGACAGAGCAGGGGGGGGGAAGCCGGAGAGGAGACGGTAGAAGATAGAAAGACCCACCGACCTGCCTGTGCAGTAAGGAGTGAGACCCTCAAAGACTCAGCTTCATCACGGGAGATACCATGATCCTAAATACCTTGGTTTCCACAGCGTGAAGCCGAGAAAGGTGAGAGCAGAGCACCAGTTCAGAATTACTCCATCAGGCTGTGGACATTTATTAAAAAAATAAAAATAAAAAATTAACATATATATGTAATATATACATATATGTTATATATATATATATATATATATATATATATATATATATATATTATTATGTTTTAAACCATTTTCAGTGATTGCTAGGAGGCAGGGCAGCATGTAGAAAACCCATTATAAGTACGTTTGAACATTTGAATAACAGTTTGATTTAGTGGTAAGTGAGGTGGACGTGCTGGGTAGTGTACGTGTTATATTTAAGGTAACATATGCACGATTTAATGTATTATACATTAGAATGTGTGATGGGAGTTGTGATAATACATTAAATCCTCCAGCGAGTAAAGTCTGATTAGTGATGTTACATTGATGGGATGACTGACTGCATGGATGCAACTAAGGTTGTGGATCTACTGATGTGGATCCATGATCGAGGTTGTGGATCCGCTGTTTGTAGAGGTTCTTCGCTGAAAGGATTGAAACCTCGAGGAAGAACGGAGCCCAGCTGATGATCTATGCGGTCGGGAAACCATTCAATTGCTTACAGGTTCAGGTTATTACTTTAGCTGGAGGAACCATGTTTTGAGGTTATCCATTATAATGAAGTTGAATATTGGATGTTGTGAAATTAACATCATTTACAGCATTCATTTAAATTATATTGTATTTAGGAATAGCCGATACTGTACAATCCTGTACAATGTAATTTACGGACCTGTGTTGGGTGTATTTGTTTGTCGGCTACTCCTACAGTTCTAGGCCGATTACATCCAGACTTGCTCCAGAGGATCAACATGACCGCAATTAATGTAGAGGGGTTTTTTATCTTTGCCGGTGGTCTTGCGGGGAGGGGCACAAATTCTCGATGTAAATGTCGTGTAGCACCGCCTCCAGTTGTTCCCTGGTATTACAAGTCTCCACCATTTACAGTAAAGTATTCCTGTCCCCACGTTTTCCAGTGCAGTGAGGTGTTTTGAATTATAAGCAGTAGGTATATTTTTGCTTCAAGCACATAACCCTGGCTATATATTATTTTGCCTACACAGAGCAGTCAGTTACGTGCTTGAAGGGGCCCGGGCCCAATAAATACATTTTTGAAATATCATGCTACACAGTATTATATCGTTTTTGGCCCATCTCTCAATGGTGAAGAATCACTTCAATAATTCCAGTGTTCGGATCTTCACCAAAATCTAATCAGTTCGCCCTTGTCACACACCCAACCTGTCCACCAAATTTCATCCTGATCCGTCCACAACTTTTTGACATATCGTGCAAACAAACAAACAGAGAGGGGTGAAAACATAATCTCCTTCACCTCCGGTGGCGGAGGTAACAAAGGACTATAGCATTATGAGGTCTTTTCTTTGCACAACATCGAGGCTCATGGACGAGTAAGGCAACACAGGTAACGAACTGACAGTGGGGTCACATTTGGACACAAGAAGCATTGTAAAGAACGAAACAGCAAACTGCATGTCGGATTAAGTTGGGTTAATAGGGTAGAAAGTATCGTGGTTGGGATGGGGGATGATATGAGATGGCAGTGCACCACTTGCTTGATGCCCTGGAAGGAAAAGCGGGGTTGAACGGTCTTTGGAAGGCCATTCCACCAATGTGAGAAAAGCTGTGTGGCTGGCAGGGTGGCCTCAACGAGAGGTGCACACTCATATCTCTGCACTGGCTCGCCTAGGTTAGAATCCAGACCCAGCTCTAAACTGTCGTCCAGGTGTTTCACAAGCAGGGTGATTCATCAATGTGTGCCATCCCTCGAATGGACGTGTAAAACTGGGTGCCCTGTGTCCATTTGCCGGCATTAGTTGGTGGACCTTAAGATGCCACAGTGTCCTGAGCCAAGAGTCGGCGAGTTTTTGCCAGCACATGAACAAATTCCATATTGCAGCCTTCACCGACAGGGGACGTTGCATCAGCGGCACAGCCGTGCCCTCTGCAAGTGATGCTACCCGCAGCCATGTGCTACAAACGAAAGAAGAAGAAGTTTTCCTGGATACAAGTCGAGGCTCGAGGAAGAGTGAGGACATGAACAGATCAGGATGCAACAGAACAAAAGGAACTGCAGAAATAGAGGGGGAAACACCAATAGCATGGTTAAGGACAAAAATAAAAGGAGATGTGGACAAATAAGGGATGTGAAGAGGAAAGAGGGGTAGGGAGGGTGCATCGGTAGGACAAGATGGATGCAGAAACAGAAACAAACTCTCAGGAAGGAGAGACCTGAAATTTGGAAGAGGGTAGGTTTGGGATGGCTAATAACTTAATGGGGGTGTAAAATAACATGGTTGTATGTATGGTGTGTGTGTGTGTGTTGGGGGGGGGGTGATCTGAGATGGTGGTGAACAGCTGTCTTGAAGACCTGGAGGGAAGATGAGATTGAAGAGAATGTGGAAGTTGGTTCCACAGATGGGGGAAAAAGAGGAACGAATGAATGGATGTGAGTGGAGATCCCACACTTATCAGTGACCTGAAGTGACCTTTGACCCGAAGGGGGTTGATGGTGGACAGCGTGCACCCTGCACATGGTTAGGAGTACTCAGCGGCTGTACACAAGGTACGGCACGCTTTGGGGGGTGGGAAGGGGGTGGTGTTTCCCAAAGTTTTACGAGGGGGAGTGATCGGGTGTCAAATTTTTTAAAATTCGCATACTTTGTGTACAGCCTCTCATGACATCCGCTTGACTTAATTGCAATTGAGCTCCAATTATAAATGAGCACCTTGGCCTTCGGGGCTCTGCAAACTACCCGCCTGGAGGTGTATCAGTGTGCGAAAAAAGATGGACGAGCCAAGTAGTGGGGCAACTTAGCTAAATATAGCATAACAATTGTGCATTTTGTGAGGAAAGCACCAATTTTGGCACAGAGAGAGAGAGAGAGAGAGAGAGAGAGAGAGAGAGAGAGAGAGATATGGATGGCTCTTAGTAAAATCAGAAGGTAATTTGCGAACGTACAAATTTGGACCTTTAATTACCATGGCATCAGCTTTCTTGCTCATGACATTACACCGAACAAGTGACTTGGCAGCACCACCTATGCCATCCACTACCCCTTCCCGTGAGATGTGGCAAAGTATTGCCATTCATATGTGGCATTGTGTTCTTGTGCCAAAATCAAGAGAAGGTTTCCGCCATGAACTTGTTTCTTGAATTCAGATGATGGCCATCTGTGAAAAATGTGATAGAGCCATCAGCTGAAGCTTTGGTAGCAAGATATCTTACAAATGTGTATACCGAATCCTTTCCCTTGTCATTTGTGTTTGACACAATGAAATGAGACTCACACATACCATTCTGGAAGATGGCAGCAGTGAACAAAGTGACAATCACGTGACCACAAAGCACTCTGGACTTCATTCTGATACTCACAGGAGTAACAAATGTCACACACGTGACCACTTGGTCACGTGTGTGACCAATTAATTAGCTCTTTATTAATTAAGAATGACAGTTTAGGGAATTCATATTTGGTGAATAGAAAGACACTATAAAACTAGCTTTTGACATGAAAAATAAATATTATCAAAGCTGTGGTTTTCAGCTGGCATAAACTTTTCCATGGTTTTTGGTCACGTGTGTGACATTTAAAGTTAATTAAACTTTTTTGTTAATTATTTCCTTATACTTGAATAAAAGCTATTCTTTTTAAGAGAAATGTTTTTGAATGGATATAGACAAACATATTATGATATTAAACTACAGAACGGAAGTTATTAGACACTTTTTCAGTGGTCTAATAAAGAGGGAAAATAAATTAGACACTTTTTCAGTGGTCTAATAAAGAGGGAAAATAAATAATATTTTCATTATAATATCCACCGATGTAAATGTATGCAAATGAGCATGAATGTGGTCTTAATTCAAAAATAAAAATATAATTCATGTAACTTTGGACAATGCTCTTTATGAATATATAACTTAAAATTTTAAAGGACAAACTTCATTTTTTTCAAATTTGGTTCACTTTTCAAAGAATGGCCCCATGGAAGGATGCGGAGGCTGGTGATTGGGATGTTGAAATTGAATGGCATGTCGACAGACCTCATAAAAAAAACAACTTCTACTCACTGACTTCTTGTTGTCTACAGATATCCAGCAAATGCCTTTGGGATTCAAAGAATGATAATTGGACCTCAACTGGATTGGAAAACTCCTCACTGTTCGCTGTTGCAATTGTTCATGCGGTTTACTTGGAATAAAACTTTAGTGAGTATCCATTGAACAGGTGCACGTGGATTAGCACTGTGAAATACATCTCATTGTATGACTACAGTACATTGTGAATTGTTCTGTGGAATTCAAGGAGTTAAAAGAATGAGAAGTTAAACAAAACAGTCATTTCTGTTTGTGATTAAAATTGCAGTTTGATTTAATTTACCATAGTATATGCATTGGAACCTACAGTATATGGCAGTGTCTGGCCTGGTAACCAAAATTTATACATCAATGAGTATTTTCTCCTATCTAATGATATAGACACTTTCTTATAAGGTAACTTATATATGATAGACAAGATTAATGCACAAACCAATCATTTTATTATCCCCACGCTTTAAAAAGCACAAAAACGGGGGCGGGGGATATTGTAATCGGCTCTGTCCGTTCATCTGTCTGTCTGTTTGTCTGTCTGTCTGTCTGTCCGCCCGTCCACCGTGCTATCCCTTCCTCAACAGTTGTGCAGAAATTTCCCAAACTTGGTAGTTATAATTACCACATGACAAGAAGGTGCGGGAGCAGTATTATTTTTGGCCCCGTCCCCCGGGCAATCTCTGATTGCTCTTTTTCTTGTTCAACTTTGCTTTAGGTGGGAAGCGTGGGAATTTGCGATGACACACCATTGACTTCGCTCTCGTTCTTGGTTTAGTTTCAGTCCAACATCTGCTCATCATCCATATCCCAAATGTGAGCTCCAACCAATTGTGTACGATCAGGTTAAAAAAATAGTTTTAAAATTTATTTTAACCTCTGTTGAACAGGCAACTGTAATTTTTTTTTGTACGTACATGGGTCAGTGCTGATGACATTTTGACCTTTTTCAGGCCAAAACACCAGTTAGACTGGCCAGGAACTCAGATTAGTAAAGACTCCTTTGGTTGAGCCATCAATTTGTAGTTAAGGCATGACCATAGTGCCAAATTGAATAGATCTGGAATCACCAAACAATTTTGATTAGTTACTGTGAGCCACAATGAACAGTCTAATCGTATACTTGCAGAATGTGTCGCCTTCGGCATGTGTTTCACTCCATCATCATAATGTGGAATAACACGGGTTTCAATGAATTGTGCAGAAAAGTATACCTGATATGGGTGTATAAATATATCTCATTTTTGGAGGGAGGGTGGGAGCAAATCAGATGGGAAATGGGTGAGGGGTTCAAGAGGCATGTTCACAAATCAAAATTTGGACAATATTGATATGTCATGCATTTGAAGTGAAGTTTGAACTTATCAAGCAGCTTATTTTGCATCTGAAACATGGACCATCATGGCATGGAACAATGAGGTAATTACACTTGAAGGTAAAGGGAGGACAATTAGAACAAATAAAGGTAACTGATTGGTGACATCCCGATGAGTATCAATGCAAAGTGAATGCATAATGGCGATTACGGATGGACGAGATGTGTAAAATTTATAACATGATTGATCACTGACCTGACAATTTTAAACTAATGGCAATCAAATTGGATATTAAATGAAGGAAGTTTCCATATGTGTTCCCTAGATCGTAAATAGCTCAAATAACAATTTTCATGAACACTCACTGTCTCCTCGAATGAGGAGTTCGATTTTGGCTCTGGGCTTTGATTTCAACTGTGCAGTGACAGTCCCAGGGCTGGAAGGATGGCCTAGAGGTAAGCATACTCACCTCTGAGCTGTCTAGCTTGGGTTTGAATCCCGACCCAGCTATAAGCTGTCATCCCGGTATTTCGCAGGCAGAGGGATTTATCAATATGCGTACCGTCCTTTGGATGGACATTAAACAGCATCCTGTCTGCCAACATTAGTTGGTGGACGTTAAAGATCTTTCGGTGTCCTTCATGAAGCATAGGTGAGCTATCATCCTTACCCTGAACAAAATTACAAGCACTTGCTCATTCAGGTGAGTGTCCTGTATCGGGGTGGCAACCCATCCAGGGTTGTCACCTCCAGCCAATAAACTGCTTCACCAAAACCTACACTCTGTATAGAGCATTGTTGATAATGATGATGATGGTGATGATGATGATGAATGACAGTTCATGAACTGTCATATTACTCTGCTTTCATAATGAACCCTCACGTTCATATGCACTGTTCTGAACAGATATCTATCCTTTATGAGACCAATCCCCAAGCCAAAATAGTTACTGAGCCTCTCAATTGCAGGGCTGGCCACCACATTCATAGGGGAGCATGTCATTGTCCAACAATGGACCTGAAATGCTTATGGCATCAGGTTAGTATTTGGTTAGCAGACTATTTCTGGGGATAGGTTGTGGAATCCATGCCCCTGGTCTCCTTGGTTCCTTTGCCTATGTCTTAAAATGAGAGTCCATTCAGTGAGTGCAACACAGGATGACCATGCTAACCATGACAAGTAGGAAGCCATCAACAGCAAATTAATCCTCAGCAGATGTGTGTGTGTGTGTGTGTGTGTGTGTGTGTGTGTGATCCTGGTGATACAACAATACATACAAACAACATAATGTGCAAAACATAATCACCTCTGTTTTTAACACCTTACCACGAGACTCTCAGAGACACAGAGTACATAATTGTGGATGTAAACATCCAGTTACAGACACACCATAACAAATCGTAAATGAGTGGTTAGATCTTCATAAATCAAATATCAGAATTAAGATCAATACTTTAAAAAAATCTGAAAGAGGTTTGGCAAATTGTTTACAGATTAATTGAAGAGAATGTTAAAGAGGACCTCCCAATCCAACACATGGAAGTAATTCTCGATATGATTGACCATAGAATGTATGAAGAGAAACCTAAAGAAGTTAATTGGAGAAAAGACAATGCCAACATCAAAATTATGTTTGATAACAAAGGAGTGGAAATGATCAATATAGAGAAAATACTACAACAGAAGGAAGTGTGGGGTAAACTTCCAGAAACAATACAACAGAGAGAGCCACCAAGGGTTGTGTACACTTCACGAAATGCAATTTGGGGAAAGATCTTCAACTTTTAGGAAACCATACAATCTATAGACGTACATGACTGGTTGAGTGACACACAACATTGTAATTGTGAATATTCCATACTTAAAGATCTGCATCGTAAACATATTATCACAGGTGATCTCAGAATAGTTGAGAGAGAAAATTACGTGCATTAACTTACAAAAGGACCAAAATTATAAGAAAAAAAAAATGCAAGGCTGAACTGGAATAAAGCAACGTAACTTACAATGATAGGACTGGCAGAATGGATGAGAAAATAAATTGATAAACACAAATTACCAAATACACAAATGGCTTTATGGTTGGAAGAGGTAGAGAAACGTATGAAAAGGAGAATTGTTGCTTTGAAAAGAAAAGTTTGAATCAATAATCCGAAGGTGATTTTAAACAATTTGGAGACGTGTGATTATTTAAACCAGCTTCAAACACAATATGTTATTGTTCCAATTCTTCTTCTTCTTGTTGTTCTGCTCCTTTTCACTTTAGAAGGGGTGACGTCCGATGGCACCATGCTTCTGCACTACCTTGACCACGATACTCCTCTACCCCCCAATTGTTCCAATTGACAAAGAGAGAGACAGAGGAGTGGAGGGGGAGATAGAGAGAGAGAGGGGAAGGGGGGGGGAGGGAGGAGGAAGACAGGAGGGGGATAGTGAGGAAGAAGTTCCTTCTGTATCCATCCTGACCACTCCATTCCTGACCACATTTTTTGCCAATTCTCCCTCTATTTTGTCCTTCAACTCCACTGTTGGTGTCCCCTCTACCCTCACTGCTGTGCCTTTTGTCCTGTTGCATCCTCATCCATTTCGTGTTCTAGCTCTACCACAAGCCTCGTCTTTGAATACAAAAAATTAATAGGTTGGCAACCATTGTACAGGCTTCATGAGCTGAATGGTCTCTTTCTGTGTTGAAGTTCCTTGGAAGAAAAGTCATCTATTATATATGGTTATGCTCTTGCGTATGGCAGCTTGGTTGCCGGGTAGCTGTCATTCCTTTGAGTGCGGCTGTGCCGCTGATGCTGTGCCCCTCTACCAGTACACTGGTACTCATTTCACTGACCTGAGAAGGATGACAGGCTGAGTCAACCCCATCTGGTGTTAATTCAGCAGCCAACAGGGCTCAAACTCAGGTCCCTAGGATCCCAAGCCAGTCACCATAACCACGAAGCCAACGTCAGGCTTATTATATACTGTGAACCGTGGTGTCTGTCCATGCGTTCGTCTTTCTACCGTTTACGGCGGCTGCTTCTCGTGCTGCATTGAAAAGTTTAACATTCAATTTTGAAATGACAGGAGAACAGGTATGAGTAATGTTGATGCCAAATTTTATTTCGCAATCAGGATATTTTGCCCTCTTTTGAGATAAATCCAACCTCCCCACCATATGTTGCACCAACATTTTGTGGTGGACGGTATAAGTATCTCAAAGCTTTGGCTCTCCGTGAAAACAAGAGTGCAACACAATTTTCCTTTCAATGTCTATGAATTTTTTTTTTATTGATAGATTAACTTAATCTTTTCCTGTCACGAGGGATGAATGGTTTTGCTAGCTTTTCTCATCATTTGGAACGGGTACTCTTCCTAGTGATACATGTTCAAAAGAACTCGAATAAAAAAGAGGAAAACCAAACTCACACTTCAGTTTTTTTTTTCGGATTACAAATCTGTATCAATAATATTAAATTTCAAACCAAATTATTTGATAAACGAGATACTCTTCCATTCCACATTGTATGAATGCCTTTCTTAGACAGAAATATTCCTAAGAAGCTGTACTATGGTACGGTTAAGGGTGAAATAATTACCACTGTGAGAGCAACCACACACAGCACTGAACTTATCAATAGATTAAAACAATCAGACATTTACTACCACAGCACTGAACTTATCAATGGATTAAAACAACTCGTCAGACATTTACTACCACAGCACTGAACATATCAATCGATTAAAACAACGAGTCAGACATTTACTTATACAGCACTGAACATATCAACAGATTCAAACAACTCCTCAGACGTTTACAAGCACAGCACTGAACTTATCAATAGAGTAAAACAACTGGTCAGACATTTACTTACACAGCACTGAACATATCAATAGATTAGAACAACGAGTCAGACGTTTACAAACACAGCACTGAACTTATCAATAGAGTAAAACAACTGGTCCGATGTTTATTAACACAGCACTGAACTTATCAATAGAATAAAACAACTAGTCAGACATTTACTAACACAGGGAGCTGCAGTTAGCAGATTAAAACAAGTTTTCTTGAAAAACATAAAACGACACCAAATATAATTAGTAAAACACAATACAAAAATTTTTTAAAATATTATTAACGAGATATTTATATTAATACTTTTTTGTATACAACGTTGAGGCTTGTATGAAAGCTAAACACAGAACGTACAAGGGGAGCAGGAGACAAGAGGGATGGGAGAGGGAAGGAAAAAAACAATGGGTAACAGAGACGATTGGAGATCTGTCGAAGGGAGAGGGATGAGGAGGACAACGGGGGTACACGGGGTGAACAAGATGGACACTACAGGGATTTTCAGGTACTTACATGACGGACTTTCAGGAAGGAAAGCAGGGAATTTGAAGGAGGTGCGTTTGGGGTGAATTAACGGGGGTGGAAAAGATCGTGGTTTTAGATGGGGGAAGATAAGAGATGGTGGTGAACAACTGTTTTGAAGACCTGGAGGGAAGAATGGGATTGAAGAGAGTGTGTGGAGCTTGTTCCAAAGGTGGGGAAAAAGAGGAACGAGAAGAGTGAAGGTGAGCAGTATTCTTGATTTTGGTAGTTTTACCAGAAGGGGGTTGCTGGCGGACCTTAAGCAGGAGGGCGGGGGAGGGGGGGGGTTATCGCAGACAGAGCAGGGGGGGGGGAAGCCGGAGGAGACGGTAGAAGATAGAAAGACCACCGACCTGCCTGTGCAGTAAGAGAGTGAGACCCTCAAAGACTCAGCTTCATCACGGGAGATACCAATGATCCTAAATACCTTGGTTTCCACAGCGTGAAGCCGAGAAAGGTGAGAGGCAGAGCACCAGTTCAGAATTACTCCATCAGGCTGTGGACATTATTAAAAAAAATAAAAATAAAAATTAACATATATATGTAATATATACATATATGTATATATATATATATTATATAATATATATATATATATATATATATATATATATGTTTTAAACCATTTTCAGTGATTGCTAGGAGGCAGGGCAGCATGTAGAAAACCCATTATAAGTACCGTTTGAACATTTGAATAACAGTTTGATTTAGTGGTAAGTGAGGTGGACGTGCTGGGTAGTGTACGTGTTATATTTAAGGTAACATATGCACGATTTAATGTATTATACATTAGAATGTGTGATGGGAGTTGTGATGATCGTGATAAAATAAATCCTCCGCGCATAAAGTCTGATTAGTGATGTTATCATGGGATGGGATGACTGACTGCATGGATGCAACTAAGGTTGTGGATCTACTGATGTGGATCCATGATCGAGGTTGTGGATCCGCTGTTTGTAGAGGTTCTCGGCTGAAAGGATTGAAACCTCGAGGAAGAACGGAGCCCAGCTGATGATCTATGCGGTCGGGAAACCATTCAATTGCTTACAGGTTCAGGTTATTACTTTAGCTGAGGGAACCATGTTTTGAGGTTATCCATTATAATGAAGTTGAATATTGGATGTTGTGAAATTAACATCATTTACAGCATTCATTTAAATTATATTGTATTTTAGGAATAGCCGATACTGTACAATCCTGTACAATGTAATTTACGGACCTGTGTTTGGGTGTATTTGTTTGTCGGGCTACTCCTACAGTTCTAGGCCGATTACATCCAGACTTGCTCCAGAGGATCAACATGACCGCAATTAATGTAGAGGGGTGTTTTTATCTTTGCCGGTGGTCTTGCGGGGAGGGGCACAAATTCTCGATGTAAATGTCGTGTAGCACCGCCTCCAGTTGTTCCCTGGTATTACAAGTCTCCACCATTTACAGTACAGTATTCCTGTCCCCACGTTTTCCAGTGCAGTGAGGTGTTTTGAATTATAAGCAGTAGGTATATTTTTGCTTCAAGCACATAACCCTGGCTATATATTTATTTTGCCTACACAGAGCAGTCAGTTACGTGCTTGAAGGGGCCCGGGCCCAATAAATACATTTTTGAAATATCATGCTACACAGTATTATATCGTTTTTGGCCCCATCTCTCAATGGTGAAGAATCACTTCAATAATTCCAGTGTTCGGATCTTCACCAAAATCTAATCAGTTCGCCCTTGTCACACACCCAACCTGTCCACCAAATTTCATCCTGATCCGTCCACAACTTTTTGACATATCGTGCAAACAAACAAACAGAGAGGGGTGAAAACATAATCTCCTTCACCTCCGGTGGCGGAGGTAACAAAGGACTATAGCATTATGAGGTCTTTCTTTGCACAACATCGAGGCTCATGGACGAGTAAGGCAACACAGGTAACGAACTGACAGTGGGGTCACATTTGGACACAAGAAGCATTGTAAAGAACGAAACAGCAAACTGCATGTCGGATTAAGTTGGGTTAATAGGGTAGAAAGTATCGTGGGTTGGGATGGGGGATGATATGAGATGGCAGTGCACCACTTGCTTGATGCCCTGGAAGGAAAAGCGGGGTTGAACGGTCTTTGGAAGGCCATTCCACCAATGTGAGAAAAGCTGTGTGGCTGGCAGGGTGGCCTCAACCGAGAGGTGCACACTCATATCTCTGCACTGGCTCGCCTAGGTTAGAATCCAGACCCAGCTCTAAACTGTCGTCCAGGTGTTTCACAAGCAGGGTGATTCATCAATGTGTGCCATCCCTCGAATGGACGTGTAAAACTGGGTGCCCTGTGTCCCATTTGCCGGCATTAGTTGGTGGACCTTAAAGATGCCACAGTGTCCTGAGCCAAGAGTCGGCGAGTTTTTGCCAGCACCATGAACAAATTCCATATTGCAGCCTTCACCGACAGGGGACGTTGCATCAGCGGCACAGCCGTGCCCTCTGCAAGTGATGCTACCCGCAGCCATGTGCTACAAACGAAAGAAGAAGAAGTTTTCCTGGATACAAAGTCGAGGCTCGAGGAAGAGTGAGGACATTGAACAGATCAGGATGCAACAGAACAAAAGGAACTGCAGAAATAGAGGGGGAAACACCAATAGCATGGTTAAAGGACAAAAATAAAAGGGAGATGTGGACAAATAAGGGATGTGAAGAGGAAAGAGGGGTAGGGGAGGGTGCATCGGGAGAGAGATGGTTTGTGATAAATTATCTGTGCTAATGCCGGCTTGATTCCGCAAACAAAATTCAAACAGCTTGCCTAGTTTCAGAGATAATGGTAGGCGATTTCCATTAGCGGCGATATTATGACGTCAACTTTTTTCTAGGAAGAATTTCCAAAATCCGAGATGGTTACTGCCTGCGCATGGGCTTTGTGCATATACATGGCAAGTTTCACGAAGATCCGATGAAAACTCTGGGTTGTGAAACAAAAATATCAAAAAATAGGAATGACGTCATAAAAATTGTATGACGTCATAGTGATGTATCATATGTGCGGTAATTCATCTCTGCTAATGCCCTGTTCGATTCCCGCAAACAGAATTCAAAAAGCTTGCCGAGTTTGAGATAATTTTTCAGGCGATTTCCATTAGCGGAGATATTTTGACGTCATAACTTTTTTTCCAGGAGGAATTTTAAAATCGGAGATCGTTTACTGTCTGCGCAGGGTATTTTTACATATATTTGCCAAGTTTCAGGAAGTTTCGTTGAAAACTGTAGGCTGTGAAACAAATGAACAAAAAACAAAAAATGTCAAAAATAGGAATGACGTCATAAAAATTGATATGACGTCATAGGATGTATCATGTGTGCGGTAATTCATCTCTGCTAATGCCCTGTTTGATTCCCCAAACAGAATTCAAAAAGCTTGCCTAGTTTCGGAGATAATTTTTTAGGCGATTTCCATTAGCGGAGATATTTTGACGTCATAACTTTTTTTCTAGGAGGAATTTTCAAAATCTGAGATCGTTACTATCTGCGCAGGGTATTTTTACATATATACGCCAAGTTTCAGGAAGTTTGATGAAAACTGGAGGCTGTGAAACAAAAAAGTCCACAAGAACAACAACGTGAGTAAGACTTAGAGATCCTAACGAGGATCTAAAAATTCTTATGGATAAGACCCCGCTCACGTTTACACAGCCGGGTTTGGCTTGGAGTCCATGTTAAAAATAACAAACAGAATTTGGAATTAATCAGTGATATAGATATGCTTTTAATGATACAAAAGGCTAAAGAGGAGGAATATCTCAAGTATGTTCCAAGAGATATGCGATTAACAAATATCTTCCTGATTATAAATAGAATGAGGACAACTCTTACCTGATGTATTATGATGCTAACAATTCTATGGGTGGGCTATGTCTCAATCTTTACCTTATGGAAAACTTAAATGGGTTCAAGAAAAACATTATGAAAAAGTTTTACAAGACATTGTTGTCTCCTCTCAAAAAGAATTGGATGAAGCTGAAGTTGGATATTATTTTGAGGTTGATTTAAAATATCCAGAAGAACTTCATCACAAACATGAAGACCTACCTTATGCCCCTGATAAAGAAGTCCAAGAAAAGAATTGTTTAGTCATTAGTGATTACCAACAGTCATTTAATATAAAAGGTAAATCTCCAGAAAAACTACTTACTACATTAAATGATAAAGAAAGTTATGTTTTGCATCAAAGAAACTTGAGACAATATTAACTTGCTGGGTTGAGAGTGAGGAAACAGTCATCGGTTAAAGAAGTATATTGATTTTAATACAAAAAGGAGAACAGAAGCAAAAACAGATTTTGAGAAGGACTTTTATAAATTAATGAATAATGCTGTATTTGGAAAGACTATGGAAAATGTTGGGAATCGACAAACATAAGACTTGCTACATCTTGGAAACAGGCTTCAAAGTTAAGTTTTGTTTTTTGTTTTTTGAGACAGTTTGAGCGAGCGAGGTGTTTTCAGAGAACTTTTGTGCTATTCATTTGAAAAAAGAGAGATTGAAATGGGAAAACCTATTTATATAGGAACATCAATTCTTGACTTGTCAAAGTCGTTAATGTATGACTATTACTATAATAATTTAAAATCAAAGTATAAGGATAATGTGTCATTGTTATATATGGATACAGATAGTTTTATATTAGAAATTAAGACAAGTGATGTATATGAGGATATGATTGATATATTGATATATATGATACAAGTAATTATAAGTCAGGTGATGTGTTGTTTACATCAAAGATAAAAAGGTTATTGGTAAGTTTAAAGATGAATTGGGTGGGAAAGTCATGAGTGAATTTATCGGATTGAGATCAGTCTTATGCTTTTACGTATATTGATAATAATAACATTGAAAGGTGTGATAAGCTGAAGGGAATAAAGAAAAATATAATCAAGGAAACAATAAACTTTAAACATTTATTACAACTGTTTCACCTTGAAGAAGGAAGAGTACAGAAAAATGATACAATAAGAAGTTATATACATCAATTATATACAGAAGAGATAAATAAGAAAGCATTAGGAGCTTTGATGATGAAAGATATATTTTAGAGATGGATCAATAGTCTCCTTATGTTATAAGTATAAGTGTTAAGATTTGGGTTGGGAATTTTAACAGGCTACCGCCGTCTTTTTACTGATTTATAAATGATAGAATAGCACTAACTAAACAAAGAGTGAGAATGTAATCAGCCTTGTTTATTTTAATGGGAAACAAAAGAATGTGAGAAATATCAATAAGTTTATTGAAGAAACTAGTGTGTGCCGTACGTGCGTTCCATACGTGCAAAAAAAAACACAAAAAACTTTAAAACACGTGCCAGAAACAACACACACAGGCTGTTCCTTCCTCACATGCCCTACGTGCGTGGCCGTATGTGCAAAAAAAAAAGAAGAAAAAAAGGAATTGTGACGTCAATCGTGATGTCATAGCACCATGTCCTGTCATTGGTTTGGTAAATAAATCGCCATAACTTGGGAACCACTTGTCCGATTAATATCAAACCTTGAAAAGCACATCCACAGGGCCCAGCAAGCAAGATATACCTACCAAGTTTCAATTAGATGGACCAATGGTTGTCGAGAACAGCGTCACAGACACAGCACACACACACAGAGATTCTGGAATTATAGATGGATAACCGGGGTAAAAGTAGATAAAACAAATAAGCGGATAAATTTAATTACAAATAAGTTGGAGGATGTAAAGAAAAAATTAATATCCTTGAATGGACTGAAAACTTTGATGGTTATCAATTGAACAATGGAAAAATAATATACTGCAATCTCAAAATGATATGTGGCTCAGGTGGTGGTCAAATATTGAGTATTAAGAGAAGTTTATCATTTCATTTCTGCTCAACAAAGACACTTATACCAAGAACCAAGTTTCAAGTTATCTTTGTGAATATACTCATGGAAATGAATGTTATAAGAAAATTAAGTTATTCCCTAAAGTAGAACATGGGCAAATATTCGTTGGTTCGTTCTTTGAGTTGAATGAAATAGAAAGGGAAGAAGTGCTTTAATCAGTAAGTCTCAATCTTCATAGTTTCAATTTTACATTTGCTTGTATGGGAGGGACGGAGATAGGTGGGATAAAATCAGTCTCCTATTTGGGCTTTTGGAGCTTGAGTCAGAAAGTTTTTCCCTTTTCCCCATTCATTTGACTGGGAGTCCCAGAAACCCAATTGATCATCTAC
>CM068959.1:8751559-8794019 GCA_035128595.1 Eptatretus atami | reverse complement strand
TTAGGACAAGATGGATGCAGAAACAGAAACAAACTCTCAGGAAGGAGAGACCTGAAATTTGGAAGAGGGTAGGTTTGGGGATGGCTAATAACTTAATGGGGGTGTAAAATAACATGGTTGTATGTATGGGTGTGTGTGTGTGTGTGGGGGGGGGGTGATCTGAGATGGTGGTGAACAGCTGTCTTGAAGACCTGGAGGGAAGAATGAGATTGAAGAGAATGTGGAAGTTGGTTCCACAGATGGGGGAAAAAGAGGAACGAATGAATGGATGTGAGTGGAGATCCCACACTTATCAGTGACCTGAAGTGACCTTTGACCCGAAGGGGTTGATGGTGGACAGCGTGCACCCTGCACATGGTTAGGAGTACTCAGCGGCTGTACACAAGGTACGGCACGCTTTGGGGGGTGGGAGGGGGTGGTGTTTCCCAAAGTTTTACGAGGGGGAGTGATCGGGTGTCAAAATTTTTTTAAAATTCGCATACTTTGTGTACAGCCTCTCATGACATCCGCTTGACTTAATTGCAATTGAGCTCCAATTATAAGATGAGCACCTTCGGCCTTCGGGCTCTGCAAACTACCCGCCTGGAGGTGTATCAGTGTGCCGAAAAAAGATGGACGAGCCAAGTAGTGGGGCAACTTAGCTAAATATAGCATAACAATTGTGCATTTTGTGAGGAAAGCACCAAATTTGGCACACTAGTAGCCTATCATATTGTTGCGAATTCGCGCCCGCCGGCGTGCGAACGGCCGCTCGACTCGAATGGGGCCGCCTCGCCCACCGGACGGACAATTCAGTCGTGACCCTCTTGGAACTATCGCCAAGGAGCTAGTCACGGGTGGGGTTTAACCTCACCACAACCCAGTCCGCATTCTACCGCGCGAAATAGGGTGAATCGCCGAAAGTCGATATACCTAAGTACTTGCACGGGTAACCTACCGAGGGGTTGTACCACGCCACGGTCGACTCCGGCACGAACCGCTTAAGCGGCTCGTTCCGTGCTACAGGGATAACCGAGCGGAGTTATCGTCGACCTTGACGGTTCAGATTAATTATCGGGCGTATCACGCCCACTACGAAGCCGTTACGTGAAGCAAGATGGAGATTCAAACAAAGGAAAGGACGCAGCGAAACGGGGAACATTCATCATGCAAGCACTTTATTTACACAGACACAGCACAAAGACACGTATAGTCACAGAATGCACATATATCATATGGAAGAAGAAAAACAATAAAAGCAACGAAGACGCAGAGCTACAACCGACTACGCGAACACACGGCAACACTTACACAATTTTACTTCACAGACACGGCGCCACACACACACGTTCACACAGAACCCAAAAGAAAATGGAAGTGCGACTCCCTGTTGGGCCGTCGAGCCCCTCTCCGACGTCCGTCGACGTGGTCCTGCCTGGCCGCGACTCCGTGCCCTGGCGTGGTAGGCGAGTCCTCTCCTGCGTGCCTCGCGCCTGCACGTGTTGACCACTCGACGCCCCGGACCGAGTGTTCGGCGCTATCCCAGCGCGGATAGAGGGGGGAAACATGGATGCCCGAAGTCGGGGAGGGGAATGGCGGACGCTCCTTCCCGCCAGCGGGGTCCTGCAACTGCCCCACCAAAGACCAGGCCAGGCCCTCCAGAGCGAGCGAGCCGGAAGACGAGAGCAACCAGAGCAACCACGAAGTGGGAGCATCCACCAAACAAGAGCATCGACCTCGACAAAACTGCTCCCCCCGTCTCCAACCCTTATACCCCGGAGCTCCGCCCTCCACTCCGCCCCCGTTTTCGGCTCCACCCTCCTTCGAGAGGGTTCTCGAAGAGGGGCGTTCCTCCTCCCTGGCCGCGTCACACCGCGCGTCCACCAATCGGGCGCCAGCTGCCCCACCCCGCTTCTGTCACACTCCTCGCGCGGGGAAAAAATGGTGGGAAAAACAGGCGGGAAAACCCGCGCGCCATCGTAGCTCCTTCCTTGGCGCCTTGTTTGCCGTTCGTTGAAATCAAAGATAGGGAGAAGAAAAACGACTAACTCAAAGTGTCGCAGCCCGAATGGATCACATTAATTCCTCTAAACAACGGGTTTGGGGCTAACTATACATGTACTTAAAAGATACCTCACCTACGGGACCTGAATGGTGGTTGCGAATTTCCACAGCCGTAACAATATTATGAACAGATTTGGATATTGGGCCATCTCAAATTCAGCCGCTGATGGCTGTGGCAGCCATTTTTCAAAATGGCCGCCAGTGGTTACTGTTATGACACATATCTGCTTTACTGGAGAGGAATGCAGGTTGATAGTGAAAGTTTATTTACTAATAAAGGTCCAATAATGGTCAAAGAAAGTACAATTTGATTTGGTTGAGAAAAAAAAGTTAAAGTGGACTAATTAGTCTTATTAAGACACAGATTCCAAAGCGTGGAAAAGGAGTGCGTAGACGCGTGGTCGGAGCAGCAGTTATACCTGGAAACTGGCAGAACTTCCTCCGAGTGGACACCAACAAGACCGAGCTGTTCAAGTTCCTATCAGAAGCTATCTTCAGCTGGTTTGACCAGGATGACAAGCAGCTGGCTATCACTGATGGAGAGGCAGTCCTGAGCAAGCCACCGCTGCTAGACCTGGCCTTGCTCGCCCCATGCAGCCACGAAGAAGCTGACAGTCGAATGTTGTTGCATGCATCCCATGCAGCCAACCATGGTCACCACAAGATACTGATCAAAACAGTTGACACCAATGTTGTGGTGTTGGCTGTGTCAGTGGCCAGGGACTGCAACCAGAAGATGAACTGTGGCTAGCATTTGGCACTGGAAGAGTTTTCGGTACCTGGCAGCCCACGAAATAGCAGCTGGCCTAGGACCAGAGAAGGCACAGGTACTCCCAATGTTTCACGCTCTGACTGGGTGTGACACTGTATCTAGCTTTGCTGGACATGGTAAGAAGACTGCTTGGACAATCTGGACCGTTCTGCCAGAACTTACAGACGCACTGCTGAAGCTATCCTCTGCACCAAGTGGCATACCAGATGATGTCATGCACACCATCGAGAGGTTCGTCATATTGCTCTATGACAACCAGCACGTGCAACGACATTGACAAGGCCCGGAAGAAACTCTTCGCGAAGAAGAACAATGTGCAGCTGATCCGCCAACAAGGCAGCTCTGGAGGAGCATTTGAAGAGGCGGCCTACCAAGGAGGCCATGTGTGGGGTCAAACACTGCTACCAACGCCAGAGCTGCCTCCTCCATCCAGCTGGGGCTGGGTCAAGAATGACGAGGGGGTGTACGAGCCACACTGGACGAAGCTACCAAAGCAGCCCACACCTGCTATGAGCTAGTATCGTGCAAGTGCAAGAAGAGCTGTCTGAAGCGTTGCAAGTGCAAAAAGGCCGCACTTGAATGCACAGCTTTGTGTGTGTGTGAGGGAGAGTGCTCACAAAAATAGAGAATATTAACAGAGCAGACTGTCACTGATTCAGAACATTTAAATCAGACATCTCTCGATCAATTTCTATGAGTGAGATGTCGGTATTCATATGAATGAGACGCAGCCCATGATTTGTTTGCAACCATGCTCAACAACCACTACTTTACATAAGCGATGTTGGTATCATATCAATCAGACGCAGCCTGCGATTCGTTTGCCACCATTCTCAACAACCACTGACTTTACATAAGCGATGTTGGTATTCATATCAATCAGACACAGCCCGCGATTCGTTGCACCATGCTCAACACCACTGACTTTACATAAGGATGTTGGTATTCATATCAATCAGACACAGCTGCGATTCGTTTGCCACCATGCTCAACAACCACTGACTTTACATAAGCGATGTTGGTATTCATATCAATCAGATGCAGCCTCGATTCGTTTGCCACCATTCTCAACAACCACTGACTTTACATAAGTGATGTGGTATTCATATCAATCAGACCAGCCCGCGATTCGTTTGCCACCATCTCACAACCACTGACTTTACATAGTGATGTTGGTATTCATATCAATCAGACGCAGCCCGCGATTCGTTGCACCATCTCACAACACTGACTTTACATAAGCGATGTTGTATTCATATCATCAGACCAGCCTTGATTCGTTTGCCACATGCTCAAAACAATTCTTATGAGTGAGATAGTCGTCCGGTACAACAAATAATTAGCAGCCATCTTGCAAAATGGCGGCTATCTTTAAACTTGAGGTGGCCACAGGTTATGTTTTTCTTAATTCAGCTTTTAATAAATGTTCAAACCAATGTTACAGTGAGATTATAGTAACCGCTAGCGGCCATTTTGGAAAATGGCTGCCACAGCCATCAGCGGCGAATTTGAGATGGCCAATATCCAAATCTGTTCATAATTGTTAGGCTACTAGTGGCCAAATTTGGTGCTTTCCTCACAAAATGCACAATTGTTATGCTAAGTTGCCCACTAAAGGAGGTTATATCCGTGTGGGTTGGAGTATAACATGTCGTGTCCGGACATCTCCCGACGGTGGTGGGGTGAATGTCAAAAAACAATTCTACCATTTTGCGTTCATCACAACTAATTACACATCTCTCTTCTTTATGGAGTGAGGCTAACGGGGCTCTGCTTACCAGTAGCCAAAAGGCTCATGGGCAGCCACTGAATCAAGTTAGTTTCTCAGAGACTGAACATAAAAGCACCAGTTGTGCAAAGCTCCATATGAAGCTGGTAATCCAGTGTCACACAGTCATGGATTATGAGCAACTAACACTGAGTGGTCATCATGATGACATCGCCCACAAAGATTTGAGGCGCCGCGAGGAGGAGTGATGTGAGGGCCACATCGGCCATTTTGGAGTTAATGCCATATAGCACTATTTTAACCCTTACCCTATCATCTGAGCCTATCATCATCATCATCATATCATTAAAAAATGTCGCTTACATCACTCCTCCTCGCTGGGCCTCATTTGATCTGGCTATTGCAATGACAGATTGTGGTTTTCAGCAAATTGTCCAATTTGGTATAAGAGAAGATATCACGCTGGATCTCTTCTTAACTAATCGGCCGTCTTGCATTAAGTTCTTACCAGCACCTGGCATTAGCAACCATGAAATTGTGTTCATCGATACCAACTTCAAAGATGATGATTGTAAACCGACCAGAAGGATAATCTACGTATGGGATCGGGATAAGGCCAACATGGGCGTCTGTCAGGCGGCACAGGACATGCTCAATGACATTATTTCCAATTATGACATCCACACCGACACAAATGAAATGTGGGTCGTCATCGAGAAACAGCTTTAAGCCGTGCTAGCTCTTGTGCCCATGAAATACATTTCAGCAAGGTTTAACCAGCCCTGTGTAACAAGAACTATCAAGAGGATAGGCAAACAAAAACAGCGAGCCTCCAACAAAGCTGGTTCCTGTCGCAGCAGGTTGAAAGGTTAGACTCTGGTCTCGTTGCAATTAGATGAATAAAATGCAGTTAGCCTGTAGGGAAGCATACAGCAATTACATCCTCAACATTATATGCCCTGACCTGAAGTCAAATCCAAAGAGCTTATGGAGTTTTATATCCAGCAAGAGATGTGGCAACAGTGGAGTTGCTCCCTTATTTGGCTATGATGGCCTAACCTACACCAGTACTAAGATAAAGGCTGATATTCTGAACACTCAATTTGTCTCGGTCTTCAATAAAGACGAGCATCCCACTGCCTTGCCTCACTCACCCTGGTGACCAGGGCCATCCTACTATCATGGCTAATGTGGAGTTACCAAACCTCTGAAGAAACTTAACCCACATAAAGCTAAGGGTTCCAATATGATACCTGTACATCTGTTCAAGACATTAGCTGATTACTTGGGCCCTTTGCTAACCATCCTCTTCAAATCATCGCTAGTCGTAGTATTGTGCCTGATGCATGGAAAAATGCTAATATAACCCTCATCTTCAAGAGAGGGAAGACAACTAATCCAGGAAATTACACTCCAATTTCTCTCACATCCATCTTTAAAAATCTTTTTAATACAAGGTCTTAGGCTCGTTGTGGAGCTGCCACTCACACATCTCACACACATGGACATACTGACGAGACCAACACAGCCACTGAGCTTGTGGGAATTGCTGCCACTTCCCAGGATACTGTGGGTACCAGTGATGTCACAACAATGCTGCCACTTTTCTCACTGCACCCAGTGGGGCATTTCTGAAGAAGGAGCTTCCTCCTCCCCATGGATACCAACCTATGGGGATTGTCTGTGCTCTTAACCTTTTAAATGCTGAACATCATGTAAGAAAGCGGAAGGGACCATTTTTTTTTTTTTTTGAAGTCTTTGGTATGACTCGGACAGATTTTGAACCGCTGATCTCCCAGACTTGAGCGGACACTCTAACCATGACACCACTGAGTCTGTTGCAAGATATTAGAACATATCATGCAACATCTTGAGCGAGCAAACTTCCTCTCCATCCTTCAACTTGGATTCAGAAAAGGTCGCTCATGTGAATCCCAACTTATCATCACCACAGATAACCTTGCGCACAGCCTTGAAGCTGGTCTTCAAACAGACCTGATTCTTCTCTACTTCTTTAAAACATTTGACAAGGTTTCCCACCATCACTTACGACACCACCTTGATCACTGTGGTGTCTGATGAAACATCCTGCAATGGATTTCATCATTCTTGCAAGGCGGAAAACAGCAGGTGATCCTTGAAGGCTGCACTTCAGACACGGTATCTGTGTTATCTGGCATACCTCAAGGTACTGTCCTCGGACCCCTGTTCTTTCTTTGCTTCATTACTTCCGCCACCGAAGGTGAAGGAGGTTATGTTTTCACCCCTTTCTGTCTGTTTGTTTGGCTGTTTGTTTTTTGTGCAGGATATCTCAAAAAGATGTGTTCGGATCCGGATGAAATTGTGGACAGGTTGGGTGTGTGACAAGGACAAACTGATTAGATTTTGGTGAAGATCCGAATCCGGATCCGACTACGAGAATTTTTAAAGTGATTCCTCACCATTGAGAGATAGGGTCACAAACGAAATAGTCCTGTACATAGCATGATATTTCAAAAATGTTATGAGCCCGTATGTTGTCATGGATCAGGCTTTACGTGGTGGAGGTATGCACTCGACTGAGTGCCCTTATAGTTATTATTGCTATTACCTCCCTGATTGTGTATCCAAGGACTCCAAAGTTTGTCTTTTTGCTGATGACTTCCTTGTATATAGGGTTATTAACTCGATTGATAATGCTAAGACACTCGAACAAGACCTCAATGCTCTGCAAGAACGGGAAATGAGATGGTTTATGGAGTGAGCTCATCCTCCTACAGAAATTCCAAGTTACAAGAATCACCAGGTGATGGAAACCACTCCAGTTTGTCTACGTCCACAATCAACCTCTGGAGGTGGTAATGTCAGCCAGATATCTTCGGGTGGAATTATCTTATGACCTCTCCTGGAATAAGCATGTAGATTTAATCACAAAGAAAGGCCTCAACACCTTGGACTTTCTCCAATGTAATCTAAGAAGCTGTCCACATCACATCAAGGGCTTGTGCTACAAAGCATTAGTAGGACTGATGTTGGAGTATGCCAGCTGTGCATGAGACCCATATACACATCGGAACATAGACAAGGTGGGGTTGGTGCAAAGACGAGCAGAGAGGTTTGTGACCAACAACTACAGGCAGTCACATGGTAGTGTGTCTGCCATGGTCAAACAACAACAGTGGGAGACTCTTGAACATTGTCGTGCAGTCTCGAAAATCACAATGCTGCACTGCATCCATAACAACCTGGTGTGAATCCCGTAAGATTGCCCAAAGCAACAAGAGGCAACAGTCAACGCTTTGTCATCTCCTGAGCAAGAACCAACACCTTGAGGAGATCGTTTTTCCTGGACACCATCTGTCTCTGGTGTCTTCCTCAGGCTGTGGATGACACTACCAGTGAGAAGTTTAAGACCGGTGCATATCGGTGCCTGCTGAGGTGTGCATAGTCCAGCAAGAAGACAGGTTTTTTTCTGTCCTGCTTGAATTCATGTAAACCCTCAGTATGAAAATACTCCTTGGAGGTCTCTGCACTTTATTGGAACAACAAGAAGAAGTACGTCTTGATCGCTAAGCAGAGTAACTGACACCAAAAACCATTCGGCGTTCTCCTGTGTGGGTGATGCCGTTTGGGGGTTACCCAGAAAGGCACAGCAGTATGCAGTGGAAACTACATTTAGTCCAAGACTACAAACTACTACAACAGTCGAAGGATTTATCTTTGTATACGTAATATGTAAATGCCCCCTTAACTATTAATTATTTCCTCTTCCCCATTTAAACTGCTCTTGGCATGTTGTGAATGCTGTGGAAGAGTATTTTGAGGACCAGGGAAAAGTTCCTATGATAGTTCTCCCCAGATCAGATTGAGTAATTTTCATTTTAAGGACTTATTGCATATGATTAAAATCACACTATTGCGTAGCGAATGGATTTCCCAATACTCAACATCTGGATGGCCAGCCATGTTTTATCTATGACAACCATGGATACTTGGCGTTGCTCTGTGCAGTGCTGTTCGATCCTGTTGGCATTTGAAGAATCAAATTTTATTTTATTTTCTAATTTTTTTTTTCTACATTGTCACAGGTCGGGCCCAGCATGTTAATGCATATTGTCCACAAGATGGGGCCAGCATGTTAAATGTATAAGGGCCCAGCAGTTAATGTATATTGTCCACAGATAGGGCCCAGCATGTTAAAATGTATATTGTCCACAGATGGGGCCCAGCATGTTAAATGTATAAGGGCCCAGTATGTTAAATGTATATTGTCCACAGATAGTCCACAGCATGTTAAATGTATATTGTCCACAGATGGGGCCAGCATGTTTAAATGTATAGGCCAGCAAGTTAAAGTATAGGGCCCAGCATGTTAAATGTATATTGTCCACAGATGGGCCCAGCATGTTAAATGATAAGGGCCCAGCAAGTTAAATGTATATTGTCCACAGATAGGGCCCAGCAATGTTAATGTATATTGTCCACAGATGGGGCCAGCATGTTAATGTATAAGGCCCAGCAATTAAATGTATATTGTCACACGATAGGGCCCAGCATGTTAATGTATATTGTCCACAGATGGGCCCAGCATGTTAAATGTATAAGGGCCCAGCAAGTTAAATGTACATTGTCCACATTGGCCCAGCATGTTAAATGTATATTGTCCACAGGGCCCAGCATGTTAAATGTATATTGTCCACATATGGGCCAGCAAGTTAAATGTCATTGTCCACAGTAGGGCCCAGCAGTTTAATGATATTGTCCACAAATAGGGCCCAGAATGTTAAATGTATATTTCCACAGGGCCCAGCATGTTAAATGTATATTGTCCACAGATAGGGCCCAGCAAGTTAAATGTAATTGCCACAGGTAGGGCCCAGCATGTTAAATGTATATTGTTCACAGATAGGGCCCAGATGTTAAATGTTATATGTCACAGGTAGGCCGCAGCAGTTAAATGTATATTGTCCACAGGTAGGGCCCAGCATGTTAAATGTATATTGTCCACAGATAGGGCCCAGAATGTTAAATGTAATTGTCCACAGGTAGGGCCCAGCATGTTAAATGTAAATTGTCCACAGATAGGGCCCAGAATGTTAAATGTATATTGTCCACAGATAGGCCCAGAATGTTAAATGTATATTGTCCACAGGGCCCAGCATGTTAAATGTATATTGTCACAATTAGGGCCAGCAAGGTAAATGTACATTGACCACAGGTAGGGCCCAGCATGTTAAATGTAATATTGTCCACAGGGCCCAGCATGTTAAATGTAATTTGTCACAAATTAGGGCCCAGCAAGTTAAATGTATATTGTCCACAGGTAGGGCCCAGCATGTTAAATGTATATTGTCCACAGAGGGCCCAGCATGTTAAATGTATATTGTCCACAGGGCCCAGCATGTTAAATGTATATTGTCCACAATTAGGGCCCAGAATGTTATGTACATGACCACAGTAGGCAGCATGTTAAATGTACATTGCCACAGTAGGGCCCAGCATGTTAATGTATTTGTCCACAGGTAGGGCCCAGCATGTTAAATGTATATTGTCCACAGGGCCCAGCAATGTTAAATGTACATTGCCACAGGTAGGGCCCAGCATGTTAAATGTATATTGTCACAGGCCCAGCATGTTAAATGTATATTGTCCACAGGGCCCAGCATGTTAAATGTATATTGTCCACAATTAGGGCCAGCATGTTAAATGTATATTGTCCACATTAGGGCCCAGCAGTTAAATGTACATTGTCCACAGGGCCCAGCATGTTAAATGTATATTGTCCACAATTAGGGCCCAGCATGTTAAATGTACATTGTCCACAGGGCCCAGCATGTTAAATGTATATTGTCCACAATTAGGCCCAGCATGTTAAATGATATTGTCCACAGGGCCCAGCATGTTAAATGTATATGCCACAATGTAGGGCCCAGCAGAGTTAAATGTACATTGTCCACAGGGCCCAGCATTTAAATGTATATTGTCCACAATTAGGGCCCAGCATGTTAAATGTATATTGTCCACAATTAGGGCCCAGCATGTTAAATGTAATATTGTCCACAGGGCCCAGCATGTTAAATGTATATTGTCCACATTAGGGCCCAGCAGTTAAATGTACATTGTCCACAGGTAGGGCCCAGCAGTTAAATGATATTGTCCACAGAGGGCCCAGCATGTTAAATGTATATTGTCCACAGATGGGCCCGCTTGTTAAATGTATATTGTCACAATTAGGGCCCAGCAAGTTAAATGTACATTGTCCACAGGGCCCAGCATGTTAAATGTATATTGTCCACAATTAGGGCCCAGCATGTTAAATGTATATTGTCCACAATTAGGGCCCAGAATGTTAAATGTACATTGACCACAGTAGGGCCAGCATGTTAAATGTCATGACCACAGTAGGGCCCAGCATGTTAAATGTATATTCCACAGTAGGCCCAGCATGTTAAATGTATATTGTCCACAGGGCCCAGCATGTTAAATGTACATTGACCACAGGTAGGGCCCAGCATGTTAAATGTATATTGTCCACAGGGCCAGCATGTTAAATGTATATTGTCCACAATTAGGGCCCAGCATGTTAAATGTATATTGTCCACATTAGGGCCCAGCAAGTTAAATGTACATTGTCCACAAGGGCCAGCATGTTAAATGTATATTGTCCACAATTAGGGCCCAGCATGTTAAATGTACATTGTCCACAGGGCCCAGCATGTTAAATGACATGTCCCAGGGCCAGCATGTTAAATGTATATGTCCACAATTATGGCCCAGCATGTTAAATGGATATTGTCCACAGGGCCCAGCATGTTAAATGTATATTGTCCACAATTAGGGCCCAGCAAGTTAAATGTACATTGTCCACAGGGCCCAGCATGTTAAATGTATATTGTCCACAATTAGGCCCAGCATGTTAAATGTATATTGTCCACAATTAGGGCCCAGCATGTTAAATGATATTGTCCACAGGGCCAGCATGTTAAATGTATATTGTCACAATTAGGCCCAGCAAGTTAAATGTACATTGTCCACAGGTAGGGCCCAGCACGTTAAATGGATATTGTCCAAGATGGGCCCAGCATGTTAAATGTATATTTCCACAGATGGGCCCAGTATGTTAAATGTATATTGCCACAATTAGGGCCCAGCAAGTTAAATGTACATTGTCCACAGGGCCCAGCATGTTAAATGTATATTGTCCACAATTAGGGCCCAGCATTTTAAATGTATTTGTCCACAATTAGGCGCCAGCATGTTAAATGTATATTGTCCACAGGGCCCAGCATGTTAAATGTATATTGTCCACAATTAGGGCCCAGCAAGTTAAATGTACATTGTCCACAGTTGGCCCCAGCATGTTAAATGTATATTGTCCACAGGGCCAGCATGTTAAATGTATATTTCCACATTAGGGCCAGCAAGTTAATGTATATTGTCCACAGGTAGGACCCAGCATGTTAAATGAATATTGTCCACAATTAGGGCCCAGCAAGTTTAAATGTACATTGTCCACAGGTAGGCCCCAGCATGTTATGGATATTGTCCACAGATGGGACCCAGTATGTTAAATGGATATTGTCCACAGGTAGGGCTGAGTAACAGCTGCTGATGAACGGTCCGCTTCAAGAACTACAGATACGTGCAAGGACTGGAGAAAGCAGAATAGAAATAGTAAAGTGAAAAAAATACAGAATCAAGGTAGGGCACTGTGTTTTTATTAAATTAATTCTTTCATGCAGTGTTACACATTGATACAGAAGCCTGGTGTTGGCTTCGTGGTTAGGGTCATGGCTTGGGATTTTAGAGTCCTGAGTTCGAGCCCCGTTGGCCACTGAATTAACACCAGGGGGTTGACTCAGCCTGTCATCCTTCAGAGGTTGGCGAAATGATTACCAGAAAACTGGTAATGGGGGCACTGCATCAGCGGCATAGCCACGACCCTAACCAATGATGCAACCAGCAGCCAAAAAGGCAGTACACGATGGGAACACATTGACACAGAACTTCATTGGATTTGGATTACTTCTTGTTTAACTGTAGCTTCTTTGGATTATACTCAGGATTTGTATTATTCACTTATTTGCATGGCAACCCTAAAATATTTTAAATGGCCTATACCTCCAGACTAACGTCAATGGTTGCATGTTGCTCAGATTACATCCCTTCACCATCTCTCTCATTGGCAGGCATTGTACCACGACACCACGTACAGAAAGTGCTGGCAAAGACATGTACGCGATCCATCGGCAGGTGCACCCTCCCACGGGTATTGAGCATGCCGTGTACTGTCAGTTTCTGCCAAATCAGTCACAGAACCTGGTGGTGGCCGGGAACTCGCAGCTGCACGTGTTCCGCCTTTTGTGTGATTCCGAGGTACTTGGGATAGTGGTTTGAGAGCCATTGTATTGTGTGTAATGCGGCACTTTTGTCAGTGGTTGGGAGGTTCTGTGGACTATCAGGCAAAGCAAACAATATTTAATAAATACTTGGCAATGCAAAAATTGTACTCTCTTAATGTATATTTTATCGAAGAACATTATAACACTCTACCTTCATTTGTTTTCTCAGATATCCTCCAAAGGTGATAAAATCACAGGTATGATTTGATTTGCTTTGCTTTTTACAATATATCTGAAACCTTTTCCTCGAAAACAGGACGATTCTGACTTTGATTTGATCTGATGTTATCCCTGTTTATTTTAAGTGCAACGTGCAGGAGAAGAGTCGGACCCATAGTCATTCAGAACATCTTCCTGTGACGGGAAGGAAATAAGTTGACTTCATTGAGTAGACTGGCATCACATGTAGACCACATAGGCCAGGTGGATTATCCCATCCCTGAAGGTCATTAATGTGTTTATACAACAGTTACTTAACTCCTTGATGTCAGTTTCAGCTGTATTTGAACCCATAATACTCTGTGTTGTACAGAAATGGATACTGGTTTTAATCCATCCCGAGCTGCAAAAAGCACCACCTGGACTTGGAAGTGCCACATGTTGGGAAATGCCTACATCAGCTCCTCATAGAGTTGTGAGAGAGTGCAACAGGCTGTGCTTTTCACCACGTAGATGTTCCTCAGGGGGAGAGTCCAAAAATCCATATAATCTTCAGTGAGGCTGGAGCACAGCTGTGGGAATTTGTGACCCCATGTTCATCGGGGTCATATTGCAGATGGTGCAAAATATCTCACAGTCAAAAAAGAGAGAAAATTGGTCTTACACGAAAAAAACCTATGCATACATAACACTGGGCTGCATTTGAAATATTTTTTTCAGAGGTCTAGGTTTTCTCAACGGTTCCTATATGTTTTTTGCATGCTGAATTCAGAAATGTATCTAATTTCGCTCAATCAGGTCAAGTTTTTATGCTATCTCAATTTTAAGGAAAAAAATAATCAAAAGCTTTGTTTTTTTAATTAGCATTTTTTAAATTCAAAATCAGACTTACATTGACAGAAAATGTACAAACTTCATAACATATAATGACACACAAGTACACTTAATGTGGAAGAAAGTGCCTTCTCAATTACTTTCATTTCAATTTCAGAAAAATATAGACAAGCCGGTAGGCGACATGGCTGCTCGCTCTAGATGGAAAGCTGGCCGACGCGACTAGCCGATATTCATGTACATGCTATCAATCAATTTAGCACAATAAATATGATTATCACAGCCTCTTAGTTTGCGCCCAGAAACCCGCCTTGTGAAATTTCAGGCATGTTTACAAAGAGACTCTAACAAATGGCAGCCCTGGTAATTCCATTTATCTATTCGCTAAAGATTTAATTTTTTTATATGATGCTGTAACAATTCTCCTTGGCACAAAAAAACAAACAGGTCCCTCGGAGGTCCAGTTTCGGAGGTATTGATTTTTTTGTATAGTCCACAATAAGTGTACGATGTACGATAAAGTATTTTTGCTGTTGCTAAGCAACGGAGGTGTGCATAGCAACCATTCATTTTTCTGTACATGCTAGCCACATTGTACACATTTCACCCAAGTTTCATCAAAATCAGACTCTTTCTCTTAGAGATATTCGCAATTAACCGTTTCTGAAATGTTCGACATTTACTCACCCAAAACCTATCTCCTCCTACAAATATTTTTTGTTAGGGCTGCAAATTGGCATGAAGGGAGCTAGATAGATTGCGCACAGAACTCTAAGCTTCGATTTTTCGATTTATTTATTTTTGATTTTTTTTCGATTTTTTGACCACTTTAAAGGGCCGTTGCTATGCCGTTGCTAGGGCCGGGTCCATATTCGAAAGCACACGATTCCATAAATATTGGTCCTACCTACCAAATTTCATTGGAATCGTTTGAGTGGTTTAGCCCTAGGCTTGACCAAAGTTTCGCGGACAGACAGACAGATGGAAATGCCCAGAATAAGGTGCTCTAAGAGCAGCCAATAAATCGTTGTTTCTGGCAACACCCAACTTCAGTCGCTCAGCAGTCGCTGTTTTCCTCGTCTTTTTAATGTTGAATTTCACATTAACGGTACTTGTGCGTCATTTTATATATAGTTTTGTACATTTTCTGTCAATGTAAGTCTGATTTGATAAAAAAATGCTAATTAAAAACACAAAAATTTGATTCTTTTTCCTTAAATTGAGATAGCGAAAAATTGAGAATTGAGATAAAATTGAGATAAAAAACTTGACCTGATTGAGCGAAATGAGATACATTTCTATTCAGCATGCAAAAAGCATATAAGAACCGTTGAGAAAACCTAGACCTCTGAAATGACACAGACCAGTGTAATATATGGAGATGTCCTTTTATAGCATTCAAGCAATTGCTTAGCTCACTATGATGTCATTTCAATTGCAAACTTCAGGTGCCGTCACTTTGTGAGAGTACGATAGACACCTATCCGTCGAAAGAGGACATCTGTACGTAGTTTTAGTGCATCTCGTGTCTTGCCGTCCACTGAAAGCTATTTTACAATCCTGGACTCGTCAACCTTGAACAGACAAACCTCTGTGATCCAGGCACGAGTACCGTGGCCTGAAGATAAACCTTGCTTTTTAATGAAATTACAAGTTTAAACATTGTAAGCTGAATCCTGCTGTGGACAGGAGAACATTGATTTATTTCCATTCGTCTATAATCACTCATTTAACATAATTGGTTCATGTCCGTCCATCCATCTTATCAGTTTATGATCGAGGAACAGCTTATTTAAATCAAATGTAAATATTTTGAACACAAATCAGAACATGGAATAGGAAGACAAGTGTTCCGTTTTACAGTACTTGGCTTTGAATTCATCTTGATCACACATGCACAGAGAGAAGTGAGATAATATTTTAACTCTGTCTGCCTGTCTGGCAGTCAAACAAAATTGAAACTCATTCCAAAGAGGAAACTTACTGTTTTTAAGGATGTCATAAAGGACACAAACAACAAGCACGAAGAACTAATGTAACGTGTTAGATAGGGTGGTGTAATAGACACCAGAAAATGGCGGTAAAACCGGAATTAAATTAATTTGATTTTTACAATCTTTAATGCATTTTAATTTAATTATATACTTGAAGACTGTGGAACACAAATCGCTTGTCATAATACTACCAATAACCTCCAGTTTTGTAGTACTCTACATTTCATATAAAGGTTCAAAGGAGTGGGTGGTGTTCGCGACTGCTTCTGGACTACTTCAACAGCACTAAACTTCCGGATTTTTAAAAACGATTGTTAAAATCACTGTTTCATTAGAATTAAAGTCACACTGCGTGGGGTATCGTGTTCTATAAACGCTAGTTATCCTACGCATGCAAATTGAAAAGCGGGGTGAAGCAATTGGTTCATGTCCGTCTGTTTGCCTTTCTTATCAGTTTATGATCGAGGAACAACTTCTTAAAATCGAATGTTATAATCTGAACATGAATCAGAACATGAATAGGAAGACAAGTTTGTCGTTTTACCTGAATTTGTGGTGACCGCACATGCACAGAGGAGTCAAACAAAATATTTTTTTTTTACCTTGTCTCCCTGTCTGGCAGTCAAACAAAATTGAAAATCATTCCAAACAGAAAAATTACTGTTTTTAAGGATGTTAGAAAGGACACAAACAACAGGCATGAAGTAACATGTTAGATCGGGTGATTTAACACACACTGGGTAAAACAGCGGTAAAACCTGGAATTAATTTATTTATACGCCTTTAAACCTTTATTTAAATCAAATTATATACTTGAACACTGTAGAACACAAATCACCTTCATAGTACTTCCAAGAGCCATGCTATGTATCAATATGTAACATGAGAGGGCATAGTATGTGAAAGGGTGAAGAAGTGGCTGCCGATATGGCTATGTCGATGCTGAATGAGGCTGAATTCTAGAGTGGTCAATAATGCCACCATCTCCTAAACTGCGACTCAACGTTGTCTTATTGCAGTGTATAAGGGTGATGTATAAGTCTGCTTCAGTTGTGCTAAACTTTTCGGATAAAATTTTTTTTTTTAATCTTGAATCATTATTTTATTAAAATTGAAGTACTTTGTTAACTGGAAAACTGCATGGGGTATTGTGTCTATGAACTCTCTCGTTACTCTTGATTTAGTTATTCTTGTCATTCTTAGCATATGTCCTGCCGTGTCGGGGGTGGTCCGTATCTACTGTTACCCCACACGTTTAGTTTTGTGCCCAATTGACATTTATATATTGTCTTACTGCAAGAAGAAATATGAATGTAATACAGTCGTTCTAAATTCCCACTGGGTAAATTTACATTTTCTAGCATGGGGTAAAAGACATGTGGATCAGAATGTATGGCAACGTTCAGCTTGCTTGCAGAAAAAGGTGCTTGTAAACCCTCACCATGCACTTTTTGTCCTATGTCTGTGCAATGCACTGCAGATGCCAGACAGCGTAGAGACAAGCTTGAGTTACAGGCCTCATTTAGTGTCTTCGGGAATATTGCTTCCATGGAGAGTGTCCGGCTGGTGAACAACACACGGGATTCCTTGCTGCTCAGCTTCATGGATGCAAAGGTCTTGCCTCTTTCCATAACTGTCCACTTCCTGTTGGGGGCTTCCTTACCACATTTTGTTTATTGCACTGCTTACTCTCTGTCTCTGGAACTCTGTTGTGATGTTCCACCACACTTGGTTCTTGTCAAGCATGATAGTTTTGAACGACTGAAACTGGGCATGTGTCTTGTGGGCTGAAGGGTAGGGTGTTGTGGGGTTGTGGGTGGTGGTCATGGGAGATTGAGTGGGCCTCACAAAGTTTTCTTCTTTACAGCTGTCTGTTGTGGAATACGACCCAGCAACGCATGACCTAAAAACGTTATCACTGCATTACTTTGAAGAACCAGAACTGAAGGTGAATGTGCTGGAATCTTGAATATACCCTCCTTTATGATTTGCTTCTCCTGTGTGTTCGTTTGGCCCCTTTGGTTATTTCACTCTCTTTGTTGGACAAGCGAATGAAAGATAATTTACAGCACATTTGAGAACTCCACAGATGAAATGCCATAGCCAGGGGAGTATTGTAAAATCTTTACAAAAACAAGTACCTTTGTTATGCAACCATCATCCCTCACATTGCCATGACAGATCCACTTTACCTTTGCTCCATTCACAAGTACAGTAACTGTCATCACGGTCTTTTAAAAATGCATCCCGGATGTCTGTCTTCCAAATCCATTTACTTACAGGCATCAAAATTCCTCATTCCATTTGCCAGCAGTGGTTTTATATACAGTGGGAGAACAAGAATTTTATACACTGCCGATTTTGCAGGTTTTCCCACTTACAAAGCACGTAGAGGTCTGTAATTTTTATCATAGGTACACTTCAACTGTGAAAAGACAGAATCTAAAACAAATAAATCCTGAAATCACATTGTATGATTTAAATAATTAATTTGCATTTTATTGCATGAAATAAGTATTTGATACATCAGAAAAAAAACAGAACTTAATATTTGGTACAGAAACCTTTGTTTGCAATTACAGAGATCAGACGTTTCCTGTAGTTCTTAACCAGGTTTGCACAGACTGCAGCAGGGATTTTGGCCACTCCTCCATACAGATCTTCTCCAGATCCTTCAGGTTTCGGGCTGTCGCTGGGCAACAACGACTTTCAGCTCCCTCCAAAGATTTTCTATTGGGTTCAGGTCTGGAGGACTGGCTAGGCCACTCAGGACCTGAGATGCTCTTACGGAGCCACTCCTTAGTGCCCTGGCTGTGTGTTTCGGGTCGTTGTCATGCTGGAAGACCAGCCACGCCCATCTTCAATGCTCTTCTTGAGGGAAGGAGGTTGTTGGCCAAATCTCGCGATACATGGCCCCATCCATCCTCCCCTCAATACGGTGCAGTCGTCCTGTCCCCTTTGCAGAAAAGCATCCCAAAGAATGATGTTTCCACCTCCATGCTTCACGGTTGGGATGGTGTTCTTGGGTTGTACTCATCCTTCTTCTTCCTCCAAACACGCGAATGGAGTTTAACCAAAAAAGTCTATTTTGGTCTCATCAGACACATGACCTTCTCCCATTCCTCCTTTGGATCATCCAGATGGTCATTGGCAAACTTCAGACGGGCCTGGACATGCGCTGGCTTGAGCAGAGGGACCTTGCGTGCGCTGCAGGATTTTAATCCATGACGGCGTAGTGTGTTACTTATGTTTTCTTTGATACTGTGGTCCCAGATGTCTTCAGGTCATTGACCAGGTCCTGCCGTGTAGTTCTGGGCTGATCCCTCACCTTTCTCATGATCATTGAGGCTCACGAGGTGAGATCTTGCATGGAGCCCCAGACCGAGGGAGATTGACTGTTATCTTGAACTTCTTCCATTTCTAATAATTGCGCCAACAGTTGTTGCCTTCTCACCAAGCTGCTTGCCTATTGTCCTGTAGCCCATCCCAGCTTGTGCAAGTCTACAATTTGTCCCTGATGTCCTTAGACAGCTCTCTGGTCTTGCCCATTGTGGAGAGGTTGGAGTTCTATGATTGAGTGTGGACAGCTGTCTTTTATGCAGATAACGAGTTCAAACAGGTGCAGTTAATACAGTAATGAGTGGAGAATGGAGGGCTTCTTAAAGACAAAACTAACAGGTCTGTGAGAGCCGGAATTCTTACTGGTTGGTAGGTGATCAAATTACTATTTCATGCATAGAAGCAAATTAATTATTTAAAAATCATACATGTGATTTTCAGGATTTTGTTTTAGATTCCGTCTTTCACAGTTGAAGTGTGACCTATTGATAAAAATTACAGACCTCTACATGCTTTGTAAGTGGGAAAACCTGCAAAATCGGCAGTGTATCAATTCTTGTTCTCCCCACTGTATGTACTTTTATTTAAAATACCTTTTATTTATTTATTTATTTTATTATTATTATTATTTTTTATATCCAGTGTTAAGGCTCGTACAATAGCTATCAACACAGAATGTATAACAAGGAAGCAGGGCAAGAGGGATAAGAGGATGTGGCGGGGTACATGGGGTAAACCAGATGGACACTTCAGGGACTTTCAGGAAAGAAAGCAGGGAATATGAAGGAGGTGGGTGTTGGGGTGGATTAACTGGGGTATAAAAAATCATGGTTTTGGATGAGGGAAGATAAGAGATGTTGGTGAACAGTTATTTTGAAGACCTGGAGGGAAGAGTGGAATTGAAGAGTGTGTGGGAGATTGTTCCAAAGGTGGGGAAAAAGAGGAATGCAAGAATGAAGGTGAGCAATAATTCTTGATTGTGGTAGTTTTACCAGAAGGGGGTTGCTGGTGGACCTTGAGCGCCCTGTGGAAATATGGGTGGGACAGATAGCAGACAGAGTAGGGGGGTGATGTCAGAGAGGAGATGGTGGAAGACAGAAAGACCACCGACCTGCCTGCAGTGAGAGTGAGAGACCCAAAAACTCAGCTTCATCACGGGAGATTCCAATGATCCTAAAAGCTTTGGTTTCTACAGCGTCAAGCTGAGCTCGGTGAGAGGCAGGAACACAACCTCAGAGGGGAGAGCAGTACTCCATCAGGCTGTGGATGAAAGCTTTGCATGTGGTTAGGAGCTCAGGTGTACCAAGGAAGGACTTTGCACGATGGAGGATGCCCTAGTCAGTGACTGGCTTTGAGGCCAGCTTGGAAATGTGCTTTCCAAGAAAGATCATGGCAGATAGTGAGCCCAAAAGCCTTGAATGAAAGGACTCTTCAAGAGATTGTTGAGAATGTAGATGGGGGGGGGGGGGGTTCCAGATGCCTTTTGGAGAGAATAGTGAGATTTGTCAGGATTGAAAAACATGTTCCAAGTTTGTGACCAGCTTGTGTTTTATCCAGGTCTGCAGAGAGTGAAGGGGCTGTGCCTGCTGATCTGAGGGATGAGAGATGGTTGCAGAGGGTGAAGTCAACAGCAAAGAGATTAAGAGGATTTTACAGAGAGTCTGAGAGATCATTGATGAAAACCAGAAAAAGCATAGGGCCGAGAACACTGCCTTGAGGAACTCTAGCCTGGACAGGAAGAGGAGATGAGAGAGAGCTTTAAGAGCCATGCGTTGACTGTGACAGGAGAGGAAGTCTGCCAGCTATGAGTAGAAATTGCCTTGGATACCATGAGAGTTTGGTGAGCATGGCGGGGTGCCAGACCATATCGAAAGCTTGCGATATGTCGAGGGACATGGCTCTAATCTCATGTCTGCCACTGAGGACCTCCATCCATTGTTGGGAAAGCAGAAGCAGCATGTCCAACATAGAGTGACCTGGTCTGAATCCTAATTGATAATCGGAAATCAAGCCATTGAAGAAGAGGAAGTATATTTCATGTTGGAAGCGATGATGGATTCCATGACCTTGCTGATGATTGGGAGCAGGTTGATTGGTCTGTAGTTGCAGGGATTACTTTTTGCACCTTTTGTTATGCAGAGCGGTAATGTTTGCTCTGCCTGGTGTTAGCTTAATGGTTAGGGTGGTGGGCTTGGGATCCAAGGGTCCTGAGTTCAAATCCCACTCAGCTGTTGAATTAATACCAGGTGGGGTTAACTCAGCCTGTCATCCTTCCGAGGTCGGCAAAATGAGTGCCAGCATGCTGGAATCCTGTGTCGGAGTGGCGACCTGTCCAGGATTGTGCCCAATAGCCAAGGAGACTGCTTTGGCAGCACCAACACTCTACACAGAGTATGGTCCCAATGGATGGATGGTAATGTTTGCTGATTTTCAAGCAAATGGTGGATGACCTTGAGCAAATGAGAGGGTGAATAGAACAGAGAGGTTGAGCAAGAGCAGCAGAGCAGGTTTTTATGACACGTGGGCTGATGCCATCTGGACCAGTTGCAGAATCAAAGTCGAGGTTTAACAGCAAGCTCTCCACCTTGTCAGGAGAAATTGACACGGAGTCCTTCCCTTATTCCTTCCCCCCTCCCTTATCCTTGGCTTCGCATCTCCTCATTGGTGCAGGGCTTGCGAGGGCGCTCAAAACCCTCCGTGATGGTCACTGGTCGAGTCCTGTCTTTTGACCCAGCAACGATGCTCGATTGGTGGAGTGGCCTCTGCAGGAAATCTTTTCCGGGAAATGGTAGGGGGCTGGTAGATTAGCACTCACCTGTCGAATTTGATGGATGGCTTTCATTTGGAGGGGGGGACCTGACACTTCGTCTTCGCATCCCCTCCCTTAATCGAGCCAATTGCGCTAGATTTTCCGCAATTTCTCAGCTTAAAGAAGGACGTGGGATGTCTTTATGAGTGTGCTTATGCGTTTAGCAGGAAATTATTCGAGTAGTGTGTCAACGAAGGAAAGAACATGAACTTAGTCTGACTCATTCACAACGCACATCTGTCCCCATGAACACAATATAACTTAATTGCCAAACAGAATACTACAGCATACCTGGCTTTGAACGCATGTGCCTCGTCCTTCCCGGAGGTTCACAACTGTCCTCCCCAGACTCACAACCATCGCACTATATTAGATGAATGAACCATGAAAAGAGGTGAGGAGAGAAAGAAAAATAGAGAAGAGCAACCTAAAGGTAAGTGGTATGGAGGTGGGATGGGGAGGGAGTTAACAAGGGTGGAGAACTTATCACTGATTTAGAGGCGGCAAGGTGTTGCAGGCCCAAAGACTTTGCACCGGTGGCATCGCGTCAACTTCATGTCTTCCCTGACGCCAGCGATGCAGGATATGGCTTGGTCATGTACATGGGCCTTACTGACAACAAGGGAAAAATCCATTGTTTCTTCTTGTTAGCAAGATCCAGGGTGGCACCTCTGAAGAAGATAACAACAACAACAACACGGATGGAATTGACTGCAGCCACACTTGCAGCTCACCTGAGTCAAAATGGTTTCAAAAGCGATGTAATACCATGTCAACAATATTTACTTTTTGAGCAATAGCATGTCTGTTTTACGTTACATCTCCAATGACACTTCTCGGTTCCACACTTTCATCGCCAATAGAGTAACACACATCAGAGAAGCCTCAGATATTGAGCAATGGAAGTGTGTACCTTCCAAAACAAATCCAGCATATTGTGCCTCAAGAGGGATGTTGATGAGCCAGCTCCTACTTGATAAAGAGTGGGTGTATGGTCCCTCGTTTCTGTGGCAAGACCAAGCCGAATGGCCAAAGTCCGAGGTAAACGATGACAATCCTTGAGATGACCTAGAAGTCCAAAGGAAAGTTCTAGCCACCATCATAAACTCTTCTATGGACAGCATGAAGAAATGTTTGGCATATCATTTTGATCAGCACAAACTGAAGAAGACAGTAGGCTGGATCTTGCTTGGCATGCAGAACCTTCGTGCGAGGTGTCAACAAAAGAAACAGGTTCTCAAGAGGGTAAAAGACAGTAAAACAGATCAAGTCAAACAGAATGAACCAACAGAAGGGAAGCTTCAAACAATCAAGGTTACAGATGCTAACAAATTTACGGGAAGAGTTAGGAAAGGTTCACTTGACCACAGAGTTGTATATGAAAGCAGAAAGGGCACTTATCAAGAATGAGCAGTCAACACTTTTATAAGGAGATCCAGGCTCTGAAGAGTCATCCTGACACAAGATCCCAAAAAGAAGTTAAAAAAAATCCAGTGCAATGCACAAGTTGGATCCCATCATGGTTGAAGGGCTTTTGAGAGTTGGCGGCTGACTGGATCGAGCAACGATTCCATTTGATGCCAGACACACAGTCATCCTTCCCAAACAGTCACATTTGTTGCACCTCGTTCTAAGAGATGTTCACCAGACGGTTGGACATCTCGGTAAGAATTCCATGCTGAATGTTTTCTGGCAAAGGTATTGGATAGTGGGAGTCATTTCTGCTGTAAAGTCTCTTTTGTCTGGATGTGTTGTATGCCGTAAATACCAGGCTTGTGCCAGTGAACAAAAGATGGCAGACCTACCTGTAGAACACCTCACCCCAAATAAGCCAAGTTTACAAATGTGGGAATGGACTACTCTGGGCCAATTGAAGTGGAACGAGGATGTTCACATGTCAAACGTTATGGGGTTGTATTTACCCGCCTAGCCAGCCATGCTGTCCATCTAGAAGTGGCTTGCTCACGAGACACACACTCCTGTATCCACACCTTGTGCTGGTTCATTGCAAGAAAAGTACCCGTTAAGATCAGACGATCAGACAACGGAACCAATCTGGTCGGTAGCAAAAGGGAATTGCGCGAGGAGATTGAGAAGTGCAACCAAACAAAGTTACATCAGACACTTCTTCAGAAGAATATCGCTTGGGTTTTCAATCCACCTAGTAGTTCCCACCTTGGCGGCGTTTGGGAATGTAAGCTTCATTCAGTCCGCAAGATATTGTACACTCTCCTTCATCAGCACGTTCTTCGACTGGATGATGAGTCTCTGCAAACCGTCTTTTGTGAGGTCGAGGCCATAATGGACGTCCTATCACAGAAGTTCCCGACGAGTCAATGGACATAGAAGCTGTCTCACCTAACCATCTCTTGCTGCTGCGGTCCGGTGAAGAACTACTTCCCGGACAGTTTGACAAGACAAACAATTATGTAAAGTGCAGATGGCAACAAGTTCAATATCTTGCAGACCTGTTTTGGAAACGATGGATAAAGGATTACCTGCCTCTACTGCAACAGCGTCAAAAGTGGATTCGCCGAGAGGGAACATATGTGTTGGTGATATCATTCTTGTCGTGGAAAGTGCGCCGATAAACTCTTGGGCACTTGCTAGAGTGATTGAAGTGCTTGCGGACAGGAAAGGATTCGTCAGAATAGGAAGGGTGAAAACCAAGAACTCCGTTCTCCTGCATCCCTTTGTTAAATTGTGTGTTTGATTCTTGAAGCAGTCGCCGTTTAAGCTGCCTCAGAAGTTCACCTTTGCACAATGTCAGTTGTGGTTGATTCAGCTCTCGGTAGACGAACATCCATGATGTTTGAATAACTACAAAGTACTTTCTTCATTTAACCATGTATGTAAAGCTTAATAATTGTTTTGTTTGAACTTCTCAATTAGGGGCCGGTATGTAGTGGTTAAACCTCCATTTGTTTGATAATTTAAGGGAGATAATTCTGTAAAATTTCTCGACGCAAATTACACGTAAGCGGATGTTGTGCGCAAGTATGATTGCACACAAGATGGCGGCTTCCTCGCGGTCCCGTGGAGAGGCCTCTTGGTGCCAAGGTCGATAAAACGGTAACTGCTTTGTTGTGGTTAAACCTTCATTTGTTTGTTTTAAATGTCATTTCCGCATGTTTGATGTTATGGATAAAGTTTGTCGGGTTCTCCAAGTCACGTGGCGGTATTCTCAGTAACTGTACGTTACGTCATTTACTCAATGCTCTTTAAGAGTACGTATTGACGTAATCTGATAACAGCTCGCTTGCATGTGTTACAATAGCCATACGTGTTAATTGAAGAGTCTTGTAACGATTCATAAATAATTGATGTGCAAATAGATTTCATACCTGAAGTGCAAGTTACGTCGTGCGTGTACTTGAAGTAATATTGTTTACATTTGCTGATTGTTAAAAGCAAGGAAAGTGAGATATTGTTTTCTTGTTTTATTGCGTCAATCACTGAAACTGAATCCATGACGCACGTGGCATGTCAGAAAGCAAAGTTTGTATGTCATCGAGGACATGTGATTTAAAGAGTGAAACTGACCGAACTGCACCCAAAAGTGCATCGATCTTGTCCTCATTACACCACCAAACTGCACCCACTGTGGACCTCCACAACAATATTGGCATTTCCGTGGCTCATCTTATCAACTCCTTTGCTCGTTCCCAGGATGGCTTCCAGGAAAACCTCCATCTTCCGAGGGTGCGTGTTGATCCTGATGGGCGTTGCGCTGTCATGCTGATCTACGGGACTCGCCTCGTCGTGCTGCCATTCAAACGCGACTCTATTTCTGATGATACAGAGCCTGTGCCGTCTGAGGGGTAACACCTTACAATGGCATACAATGTCCTTCTGTGATTGAAACCCTGTTTTGTTTGATGCTTTTGAATGCAATCTCGCATTAAAGGTTATTTGCTTTGTCTTAGGGAAGGGGTCACTGGTTGAATCGCAGTTTGCAAGGAAAGTAATGTCGTGTTATATGCAGGATTAAAATAATTGTATCTTTCCTGTTGCATGCAGACAGAAATCTGGCCTGCTACCCACCTACATCATTGACATGCGTGAAATGGATGAGAAGTTACTCAACGTGGTGGACATGCGATTCCTTCATGGCTACTACGAGCCAACGTTGCTTATTCTGTTTGAACCGAATCAGACCTGGCCTGGGTAAGAACGTCCACAAAAAGATTGGAAGAAAAGGTGGTGCGAATGGGGAAGGGGCCAGGTGGTTGGTTGAGTAAATCGTTGTGTGCCGGTGACCTGGCCGAATTCTAGATACCTGCCTTTTTTTGTCATTTCGTTCGGATGCATATTGGACAACGATTGAGTTCTAGGTTCAGCCCACAGGTGTGTATGCCATTCTGAAGGCCATGGTCTGTGCTGTTGATGTAGTGCCCCCTTTAGGTTAGGGCAGGAATTTAAATTTTTGGGACAGGGTGGTGGTCATAATTCTCCCATTCTTCATCGAAAGCCACTGTGGGATCTATAAAGGTCCACCAGGAAGAAATGCTTGTGGACAGTCCTAACTGCCAGATAACTTGCTAACTGTCCACCATTCTTCCAGGCTAATTCCTGTCAAAACCGTTGGCCAATAACCACACCTCAGTAATGATGCAACCATTACAGTAATGATGCAACCATTACAGCAATGTTGCGATTGAGTCACGCTCAAATACATCTTCAGACATGAGATCAGGACTGTCTCTCGAGAGACTTGTGTTTTTAATACAATGTGGCTTCCCACCTTGCTCTGCAAACTCTCTACATTCAAGGCCAACTCCACACGTGACTCACTGACTTCCTCTACTCTCGTAGCCAATGTGTGGCTCTCAGCAAAATTCTTTCATCTCCTCTCCCTGTTCAGGCTCTGGTGTCCCCCACAGCAGTGTTCTGGGCCCAATCCTGTTCCTGATATTCATCAATGATCTCTCTGACTCTCTGGAAAATCCCCTTTATCTATTTACTGATGACTCCACCCTCTACTGTGACATCCCTCATCCTCAGATAGGCATACTGCAGGGTTGAGTGGAATAAATGGCTTGAGCTTCAGAATGATTTGGAGATGTAATTTTATGCTCCCTGACGACATGCACAGCTAAGGTCAAAACGATGAAGGTTGCATCTGATGGGCACTGAAGACTAAATGTTACTTCTAAAGGATTATCAGAATTTTCCTCGTTTTGCCTCTGATGATGTACAATTATTGATAGTTTACGAGTCTGTCATATCTTTTAGTCGATCGTGTAAAACAGGTGTCAGGTTGATTGTTCATGTGCTCTGAAGTGTAAGCATTGGTGGAACATTAAAAGGTCACACTCGGATTATTCGACACGTTGGACTGAAGCCAAATCCTAATGAAAGTTTTGTAAAATGCACAAAGGGACTATTATTTATTTATTTATTTATTTATTTATTTTGTATACATTGTTGAGGTTCGTATGAGAGCTAACACACAACGCACAGCAAGGGGGGCATGAGACAAGAGGGGTGGGAGAGGGAGGTACAAAACTGGGAACAGAGGCATTAAATCTGTGGAAGGGAGAGGGATGGGGCAGGGAACACGGGGTATACAAGATGGACATTACAGGGACTTTCAGGAAGGAAAGCAGGGAATTTGAAGGAGGTGGGTTTCGGGTGAATTAACGGGGGTAGAAAAGATCGAGGATTTGGATGGGGGAAGATAAGAGGTGGTGGTGAGCAGCTGTTTATGAGGGCTGGAGGGAAGAATGGGATTTAAGAGGGTGTGGGAATTTATGCCAAAGGCGGGAAACGAGAAAATGAAAGAGTGAAGGTAACAGTGATTCGTGATTTTGGTAGTTTTACCAGAAGGGGGTTGCTGGCAGACCTTGAGCACCCTGGGAAATATGGTGGGGACAAAACGCAGACAGAGCAAGGGGGGGGGGGGCGGAGACCGGAGAGGACACGGTAGAAGACAGAAAGACCACCGACCTGCCTGCGGTGATGGAGTGAGAGGCCCAAAGACTCATCCTCACCGCGGGAGATACCAATGATTTTAATTGCAATGAGCACTGTATTTTAATATATTTATTTGGTGATTCTTGACGTGTGGCCCGGGGGCGGGGCATTGCTCAACGCACCTGCATTGATTGATAGATCATTTTTTCCAATTCCCCAACAGGCGTGTGGCAGTCCGTCAGGACACATGCAGCATCGTGGCAATCTCCTTAAACATTGCACAGAAGGTACACCCGGTCATCTGGTCTCTAAGCAGCTTACCATTCGACTGCACGCAGGCCTTGGCTGTACCCAAGCCTGTGGGTGCGTATCCCTGTGTACAATGGCTTGCTTCTATGAGATTGCTGTCTTTCATGCAGTGTTGTGCTTCGTTTATTTCACAAGTTGTTTGTTTTGAAAGGTGAGCTCATGTACATCTGCTTGGCCTTCACAAGATTCTTTCATGTGAACCTGGATTGTCGTTTGGTCAAAGACAGGCTAGGTGTTGGCAAAGCAAGAGCGAAGGCCCAAAGAGAGCCTCAGAGCTTGAATAGAGGGAAATTTTGTAGCTGAATTGCTTGTCTTGGTTACAGTGGCCTGCAAAAGTCTTCACATTTTGATACCACCTGAGCTTATTTCATGATGCTTTCAAATCAAACTTAATATATAGAGTCTTCACAAACTACTCCAAAGTGAAAAGCTAAAAAATGCAGATGAAATGTGAATAAGTTTGATTAACAGAGAAAATCCTTCCCCCTGCCTGCTCCCTTCTTCACCATACCACTGCCAAGTATCATTCTTCCCCTCTCTCTACCACTCCCATCGTCCTCCTGCCCCTTGGCCGTGCCTGCTCTCATCGTCTCCCCTCCCTCTCAAAGCTTCCCTCTCATCCCTCCCTCTCAAAGCAACCTTCACACTCTTCACCCTTCTCTCTCAATTCTCCCCTCTCACCATTCTCCCTCCGATCTCCCCTCTCACTCCCCCTTCTAAAGTTGCCCCCCCCCACATCCACAAAGCTGCCTCCTTCCCCTGCCCTCTCTCTTCCATCTCATCCGTCCACCTCCTCCAATCTTCAACTTCCCTCTGCCCCCTCTCTTATTACTCCCCACTGGCCTCACCCAATCTCCACCAAGCCTTTTCCTCCTCGTCCGGCCCTCCCCCAAGCTCTTCTGTAACCCCCCACACACTGTTAACATCTCTCCCTACCTCCCCCCTCGCTCCCTCGTCCTGTCTCCCCATACCCTCCCGCTCCCCTCCCCTGCACCAAAAGCCTCCTCCCCTCCGTCTTCCTTAAGAGTGTGGACCTTAAACATCCGGGACATTCGCTCAAACTTGACAGATCTTTCCATACAGGTTGCCACTGACAAATCAGCCAATCTTTTTTAACAGAAACTTTCCTCCTTCAGGATGTCTCTGAGTCTCTAGTATCTCTCCCTGGTTACTTCCCTTCTCCGGTATGACAGACCTATGCCTCATCCCGGCAGCGGAGTTGCTCTTTTCATCAAAAACTCCATTCCTCACTCTCCATGCAGTGCCCTCACTCCTCCAACCCAGGATTACCTCTGGCTACGACTTCCCCTCCACTCCCACCTCATGTTTGTGTGTGTGTTATACCGTCCATCAAACAGTGATGACTCCATTTGCACCACACTCGCCGAAAACATGGACAAACTTCTATCCTCTCATCCCAACTCTCTCTTCCTCATATGTGGTGACTTAAATTGCCATCATGCCAGTTGGCTGGGTGTGGGTACCTCCTTCACATGCCATGGCTCTTCAGCAAAAGACTTCTGTGACTCATTCGGACTGACACAATCTGTCAACTTCCCGACCAGAATATCAACCAACGGAACTCCATCTCCTCTGGATCTGATTTTGACCAATTTCCCAGAAAACGTCTGCTGTTCTTCCTCTGCTCCAATCGGTTAATCTGACCACATGCTTGTCAAAGTAAACATCTCTCTGGCTATTATCAGAGAACCACCTCAGCACCGCCGAGTCTGGCATTTCACTCGGGCCGACTGGAAAGGTCTTCAAGCAGCCATCAAGCTTCTAGACTGGTCTCCCATCTCTACTTTCTCCAACATCAACTTGTCCTGGGAATTCTTTCATAGAAACTTGCTCTCCCTCATGCACAGATATATCCCATCTCCTCTTCAGTTGTCCTACCCTTCCTCACGCGCGGTCACGCCCATGATACACTGAAGCTTTTGGCGAGGTAGTTGTCTTGAAACAACTTGCCTTCACCTCATGGAAGGCAAATCCAACAACGTAATTTCAGTTCCTTCCACAAAGCTCGGAACAAATGTGTGTGTACTCTGAGGAGAGCCAGGAAATAACGTCTTTCTAATCTCAAATCTGAACTCTCAAACCTGTCTCCCTCCTCCAAATCCTGGTGGCATCTAGGTAAGTCTGTTTCTGGTTTATGTACCCCCTCCATCCCTCCCTTACCTCAAATGGCTGCACAGCTGACACTGCACGTGAAAAGGCTGAATGCCTAAACTTTGTGTTTGCTTCTAAATCTTGTGTCCCAAACCCATCAATTCTGTAACCACCTTACCCAATCCCACCCAACTTGTCCTGGACTCCGTGTCCTTTTCTCCTGACAAGGTGGAGAGCTTGCTGTCAAACCTCGACTCAGATTCTGCAACCGGTCCAGACGGCATCAGCCCACGTGTCCTAAAAACCTGCTCTTCTGCTCTTGCTCATCCTCTCTCTGTTCTATTCACCCTCTCATTTGCTCAAGGTCACTGCAATCTGCTTGGAAATCAGCAAACATTACTGCCCTGCATAAAAAATGTGCAAAAACAGATCCTTGCAATTACAGACCAATCAGCCTTCTCCCAAACATCAGCAATGTTTTGGAATCCATCATCACTTCCGACATTAATACCTTCCTCTTCTCCAATGGCCTGATTTCCGATCATCAATTTGGATTCAAACCAGGTCACTCTTCCCTGGACTTGCTGCTCCTGCTTTCCCAACAATGAATGGAGGTCCTCAGTGCCAGACATGAGATCAGAGCCATCTCCCGAGGCATATCGCGTGCTTTCGACATGGTCTGGGATCCTGCCCTGCTCACCAAACTCTCTTCCTATGGTATCCAAGGCAATCTCCACTCATGGCTCACATACTTCCTCTCATGTCGCAGTCAATGTATGGCCCTTAATGGAATTCTCTCATCCCCTCTTCCTGTCCAGGCTGGAGTTCCTCAAGGCAGTGTTCTGGGCCCAGTGCTTTTTCTCGTTTTCATCAATGGTCTCTCTGACTCTCTGGAAAATCTTCTTTATCTCTTTGCTGATGACCCCACCCTCTGCCGTACCATCTCTCATCCCTCATATCGGCATGCAGCAGCCTCTCCACTCTCTGCATATCTGGATAAAATCATAAGCTAGTCCAACACGTGGAATATGTCTTTCAATCCTGACAAATCTCACTCACTATGTGTCTCCGAAAGGGCCATCGAACCCCCCCCCCCAAATCTACTTTCTCAACAATCTTCTTGAAGAATTCCTTTTATTCAAACTTTTGGCTCATTATCTGCCATGATCTTACCTGGGAAAGCCATATCTCCAAGCTGGCCTCTAAAGCAGTCACTGATTGGGCATCCTCCATCGTGCAAAGTCCTTCCTTGGCACACCTGAGCTCCTGATCATGTACAAATTCTTTCATCCGCAGCCTGATGGAGTACTGCTCGCCCCTGGGCTGGTGCTCCTGCCTCTCACCTTTCTCGGCCTCACGCTGTGGAAACCAAGGCATTTAAGTTCATTGTTATCTTTCTCAATGAGTCTGAGTCTTTCTGTCACTCACTCTCTCACTGCAGACAGGTCGGTGGTCTTTCTGTTTTCTACTGTCTTCTCTCCGGCCTCACCCCCCCCCCTCCCCCCTTGCTCTGTCTGCTATCTGTCCCGTCCATATTTCCGCAATGCGCTCACGGTCTGCCAGCAACCCCCTTCTGGTTAAACTACCAAATCAAAAATCACTGCTCACCTTCATTCTTTCATTCCTCTTTTTTCCTGACTTTGGAACAAACTCATACACACATTTCATTCCCACTCTTCCCTCAAGGTCTTCAAAATAAGTGTTCACCACAATCTCTTATCTTCCCCCTCCCAAAACCATGATCCTTTATACCCCCGTTATTCCACCCTAAACCCACCTCCTTCATATTCCTTGCTTTCCTTCTTGAAAGTCCCTGTAGTGTCCATCTTGTTTTCCCCATGTACCTCGCCACATCCATCTCCATTTCACAGATCTCATGTGTCTATTCCCCACTGTTTTGTGCTTCCCTCTCCCATCCCTCTTGTCTCATGCTCCCCTTGTTGTATGTTCTGTGTGTTGTCTTATAAACCCTTTGCTGAATTAACCCAGAATTACTTCAGGGGCAAATTATTTGTTTGAAAGGTTATAAATATGTGTTATAGGTTTCACCTGTATGTAATCTGTGGTTTAACTTATAAATCAAGCTCCCCCACTTATCGAAGGAGTTTCACGTTGCAATTCACTTGGTCAACCAACAAGGCAAACATGAAGACCAAGGAGTTTTTCAAAGAAGTCAGACATAAAGTGGTGGAGAAGCCTCAGGAGAGGGTTATAAGAAGATTTCAAAGTCACCATTATCCATTTGAGTACGATGAAATCCATCATTAAGAAGTGGAAGACATATCATACCACCCAGACTCTACCCAGATCAGTTCGCCCATCTAAACTCAGCAGCTGGGCAAGCAGGAAACTAGTTTGGGATCTCACTGTAAAGCCAAAAATGACTTTCAAACATCTGCAAGGGTCTGTGTCTGAGATGGGGGTCAGTGTTCATCAATCAACAATATCCCGTTCCCTTCACAAAGCTGGTTTCTATGGGCAGGTGGTAAGAAAGAAGCCATTACTGAAAAAGATGCATCTGAAAGCTCGTCTGGAGTTTGTGAAGAAAAAAAACATCTTAATGACACTGCAGACATGTGGAGAAACTTTTTGTGATCAGATGATACAAAAATTGAACTTTTTGGTCTAAATCAAAAGCACTACGTCTGAAGCAAGCCTAACACTTCACATCACCCAGTCAACACCATCCCTACTGTCAAACATGGTGGTGGCAGCATCACGTTATGAGGCTGCTTTTTATCAGCAGGGACTGGCAAACTTGTCAGGATAGAAGGGACAATTGACGGTGCAAAATACGGGAGAATCCTTGATGAAAACCTGCTCGAGTCAGCCATGAATCTGAACCTGGGTAAGAGATTCACATTTCAGCAGGACAATGATCTGAAACACAAAGCTAAACCTTCACTGAAGTGGCTGAATAAGAAGAAAATGAATGTTCTTGAGTGGTTCAGTCAAAGTCCTGACTTGAACCCAATTGAACATTGTTGGTTTGATTTGAAGATTGCAGTTCATCGACGATCCCCATCAAACTTGGCAGAACTAGAGAAATTTTCACGTGCAGAATGAGTAAAGATTTCACCATCTCACTGGACAAAGCTGGTAGATGCCTACACACAAAGACTCGTAGCAGTCATTGCTGTAAAAGGTGCTTCCACCAAGTTCTGGTCAATACTTTTACAACCAGTGAATTTTGATTTGTACATGTTTTTTGCAGGTATTCTTGACATGTAACCTCCTTCAACTCGAACAGTGTTTAGTTTGATCTATTCCATTACGAATATAAAAGTGAATTTGGAAAAATTGTTTCGACATAATCTGTAATTCATCTAAATGTGGCATGATTGGGAGGGGTGAATACTTGCAGGTCACTCGACCTATAATAGTACAGATTGTTTTTTTGTCCTAATGCATGATTTTATGCCAATCTGAAAATTTTACTTTTTAAACTTTAGTAAAATATATATTTTTGTGTATTTTTTGCTGTGTTAAAAAAACCTTTTTATCCTGATTGAAGGCTCATTTAAAGACCTTATAGACACGTTACATGAATGACAAGGGAATGCGGAGATGTCCTTATACTTTTCTATCAAATACAATTAGACTTTGGTCTACGGCATTTCTAGATGGTGATGTATGGACAAATCAACATGGTACATTTGAGATGTGAAGCTGCGATCTCAGCACGAGTAGTTGTGTTCAGATGGGAATGCCATTCGGTCCATCCCAGAGTCTTTGAGCCTACCTCTGCTCTCCTTCTCTGGTAGAAAGTCAGTGCTCTCTGCTACTGATATTGCCACACTGCAGACAGGAATACTGCATGACTTTTTAATGCCTTTGTTGATACTTACTCCATTTCTACCAAATTTTCAGCAGTCGAGATTTGTTGTAAAAAAAACTGCCAAATTGCCAGCAGTAGAGATTTGATGATGATTGATGATGATGATGATGATGATCATCATCATTGCTGTTTCCATGCTTGCATGTGTAAGCCACATGAGCTTAATATATTTCTGCAAAATACATATATATATATATATATATATATATATATATATATATATATATATATATATATATATATATATATATATATATATATATATATATATATATATATATATATACAGTACATATTGTAATATATATATATTTCTGGGTTCATGCTAATAATAGTTTCAATAACCTTTTTTTGTTCCTGCATTTGCAATGGGTGCATGATGTGGATAACCATCAAGTAGTCAAGAACAGTTAGTGGTGTTATAGATTGCCTGACATGAGTGCTTCCTGTCACAGGTGGAGTTGTCATATTTGCTGTGAACTCCTTGCTTTACCTCAATCAGAGTGTACCACCTTATGGCACATCACTGAACAGCATTACTCAGGGCTCCACTGCCTTCCCGTTACGTGAGTTTGCTGAAGATTCAACGTGGGCTGCCTTATAGTAAGGCCTGTAGGGCCATAACGTCATAATTTATAAGGAACAGACATGAGAGTTTGCGCATTCATTTCTTCCTCCTTCGTGAACACGCGTTATGTTTCCGCGTACCTTATATCATCTGCAACACACTGTTCCTGCCGATAAAGCCGTGCCCAAAATCCATCACAGAAAAACTGCTTGGCCAGGTGTTTGAGCCACAGTCTTTCAGCACGTTTAATTTTGTCATCACATCTCTGAAATGTTGTCCATGAAGGTAGCCCTTCGGGTCCAAATTAGTAGACATCTGATGGAATAGAATGTATCGATTGTATCCTGTATGGTGGATGTTACATAGGTACAGAACTGGTGATTACTGGGCTTGTTGTGTGGCTTAGTGTTTGCCTGGTGTGAAGTGATGTCACCTGCATTGAGCCATAGTTATTCCTTGAAGCTTTATTTAGCTTGTGTAGTGTCTGAATACATCTGCTTTGGTTTACCTGTTATCTCTTTCACAAATAAATCAACAAGAACGACTCTTTCTTCATCCAGAAAGATGGTCATCATGACTTTAGTGGCTGAAGGAATGGTTCTGAATTTTATTCCTAGTGCAAACCCTTTGCGTTCCCATTTTTTTGATTGGCGTTTTGTTTTCAGGTCAAAGCGACGGACTCGTGTTTCATCATCTGTCACTTTTCCTCCAATATAGTGTAGGCATATTTGCAATTTCGTGTATTTTTTTTTGTTAAAAGCAAAAACTCACTTGATTTTGTAAGAAGGTATCATAAGCTTTAAAAAAATTAGGGTGGCATTTTTTCTGAACATTCTAAGGGTATGAAATCCAAGATGGCGTCCAAAATGGCCGCCGAACACTAATAACGCGTTATCTTCGCGAATACATGTGATACAATTACAAATTAAGTGTCTAAATATATGTTTTCTGAGACCAGGAATCTAATGGAATCATCAAATTTATGTTATATGTATGATCTACATGCCAAATTCCAAAATGGCCACCGCGCACCCGCAATGTAAGCAATACCTTCTCCCTTTGCATGCATTACCAAGCCAACAGGATTTTGTAATTACAAACCAAGTATCTACCTATTTAAAGACATGTATTTTTCACAAAGAATACATAATTAACAAACCAACAAACAGATCTAAATAAAATTAAATACTTGAATTACTGTTCATACAGTGTTCAATCTCTTAAATCGTTTAAACAGGAAGATGCAAAAAGTCATACTGATTAAATGCCTGGCTTTCATTTAGTAGTTTTAACAATGGATATCAAGTGAATTATTATTTTGTGAATGTCATAGAAAGTAACACCTCAATCTTCACAGTCTTCATTTATCCCTGGCCGACGGTAAGGGGAGTCTCAGTGCGTGTTTTGAAAGCGACTTCTTCATGTTTTGTTTCATAGGTGACCTCCGATCAGACTTGTATGCACATACGAAATGTTGTGCCAGCACAGATGCACTTTGGTTCATAGATTCGGCCCTGCTGATTGTTTTAACCTGATGTAAACCTTGGATAGCATGCTTGCAAAGAGTTGAAGCAAAGCAGGTGGTTCATATTATCAAATGTTCCTTTGAATTTCCACGGGTTGCGCTTGCAATGTCTCTTCTCAGTATTTAGCTGCTTTCAGAAGGACTTTCACATCTTCTCTTAGGTCTTTGTATCGGTGGCCAAGCACCAGCTAACAGGGTTTCCTTGGCTTTTGTAGAAAGTACTTGCTCAGGTTGGTTTTGTCTGGAGGCCTGGTGAAGTGCACATCAGCGATGTTGTCCAAAATCAGTTGCTTTAAGTATGGTTTGTATCGCGGATTGTCGGGTAAAGGGAACCCATTGGCTTCTAGCAAACCAACATATGATTGTTCAAGTCGTTCATATTCAAAGCTGAACTGTTAGATGTGTCATTCATTTCAGTTTCCACCATGTCGAGCATCTCCAGGTCAGACACTAACTGTGCAAAATGAACATGCTGTTTTGGAGGTCTGTTAGCTTTTTCTATGTCTCGTTTTGCATGCCTAAGCACAGAAGGTGATACTCATGTCCTCAGCAACTGCTGTAAGAAGATCAGGTGAGCCTACAACATTGCTCAGTCTGACTTTCAAAAGTTTTCTGTCTGTTTTTGACCAATGGCTTTGAGCTGAGCTCCCATGTTTTCAGTTGAGACGTCGTGCAATTTGTCTGCTTTGTCTTCCTGACAAATGCACACATCTCCTTGTCGAAGCCTGACTTGTCGAAAGCCTGGTAGATCGCTGTGATGTGGAACCACTTGTAGATGCAGCATCAGATTTTGGCGCGTCGTCCTATTGTCTTCTGTTTTACATCACTGACCTGCCTGTCGCTTGTCCTCTCATATCTGGTCTTGGCTCGTCAATGCATGTTTTATTTGTGAGATCCTTATAACATGTCTTGTGTATGAAACACCATTCTGTAACAGTTCATGGGCAGCAAACCTTTTATGCGATTCTTTAATGCAGAGAATTCTGTTTCCCCATATGAACATCGAACATCAGTTGTTGTAATTACTTTCTCTACTGAAGGCAAAAGAGGACGAAGCACATAGTTTGTATAATTGTTTGCTTGCTGCTCAACTGGCAAATAAAGCATAGTTCAAAATCCACCGTTTTTGACTTCTTGTTAGATGAAGACTCTGCCATTTTGGTTAATCCAAGGTCTCTAAGCTATGTTATCATGGGTTATGGTTGCTGTGGTACGTGCAGCCTGAAAAGAAGAAAATAATATGTTAGTACACCATAAAATGGACAAGTGGAACCTTAACATAAAGAACAAACTGCTGCCGATGACTGGATTTGAACGTCAATTTTCCGGCCGCCATGTTGAAATAAAAAGGCAAGCCTCTGTCTCAAATTGTGCAAAATAAAAAGATTAGTAGTCAGGTGAAAGTTATTGTTATTATAGTTACCTCTATAAACAAGTTCCAAGCCAAACTCATTCACAGTGATTATGGCATGATCTAACGATTAATTAATTAAGCTCCACCACATCCAAGCCTTTCCCGGAAAATCCTCTATGCATTATCCTATTATACAGTGAAACAGTTTTCCCGGAAGATTTTGCGATGATAGCAAAACAAAATGGTTCGGGTCTTGTTGAGAGTGGTTCCAAGCAGTTCATGCTGAAAAAAAAATATTTAAACCACATTAAGTTAATTTTAGTGTCAAATTTAGGGCGTTTTGCTACGGTGGCGGCCATCTTGGATTTCAGGCCGTTAGAATGCTCAGAAAAAAATGCCACCCTAATTTTTTTTCATGTTTATAGTATCATCTAACAAAATCAAGTGAGTTTTTGCTTTTAACAAAAAAAATACACGAATCCTTTTTTTCATGACAAATATGCCTACACTAATATCTCACTGCAAATATCCTGATGGTGCACATTCGTTTCGTTGATTCGCATCTTTCGAACTCATCTGCAGCAAATTTTTCTGTATCCCAATCGATCAGTTATCTTTTCTGTTCTTCCCTCCATTAACCAGGCTAATCAATCTGTGAGTCGTCACGTAGTAAATTTTCTCGGAGGGTCATCGGCTTTTGCTGCGTTCGTATCTGTTGCAGCACTCGGTCAGTCTGTGGCAACGTGGGGTTTTTTTCTTCTTATTTTCAGTCGGGTGCATTTCTCCTCCCAATGACACGGCAAACCTATCTTTGAACAGCGCTGGGGATCAGTTGCCGCCTCTGCCTAAACTACAGCGAGTCATCGATGAATATTGGCGGCACAATTTTCACTCAAATTCACGAGAAAATCGCTCATGGTCTGTCGGTGAAGCTCCTTTTGCCGATTTGTTAGCAATGTGAAACATAACTGGTTACATTCCAGAGTGGAGAAATGCTGAGAACAATGTCTGTACCAAGTTTAATTAAAATAGTTTTGAAATTACGAAAGCTCTGTACACGGTTGTGAGCATCCGCAGACGCCCCTTTGTATTAATTTTCATTTTCACCTTTAATATCGTGTCCAGGTATGATCCGCTGTGAGAACGTTGTTGGTGACACTGAGTACACACACACACACACACACCAATGAATACAATCTTTTCACTCGGTGCTGCTCGGTAATTCAACTTGTGCCACTAATGTCTTGAGATTTTGGCATCGCTTGCTGTTGTTGGTGACAAGGATGGGATCGTTTGGTGTTGGACAGGGATGGGATTGCTTTAATTATGTCTGAAATTGTCGAGCTCTGATTGCTGGCTGTGAATTCAGGTGTGCAGGAAGGGCTGAAGATGACACTGGACTGTGCTCAAGCTGCCTTTATAGCCTATGATAAGATCGTCATCTCTTTGAAAGGAGGCGAGATGTAAGATGGGAGACAAAGGGAGGGACATTACTGTTAAACTGACATTGGTAATGGACTTCAAACTCATTAAGAGTTCACCGATTGGTGGGCTGTTTCTTGTCCTCTTAAATGTCGTTAACTCTTCATATGGTTTATTTGTTTTTTTTTATTGTTGTTGGTTGGTTGTTTGTTTGTTTATTTATTTTGCCAGTTATGTGCTCACGTTGATAACCGATGGTATGAGGAGCGTGCGGAGTTTCAACTTCGATAAAGCTGCTGCCAGTGTTCTTACCACATGTGTAAGTCCTTTAAATCTGGCCTGTGTCTTTGGCTCCTTGTAACTTTTTTTTGCTCTTCTTTCTTGTCACCTTGAATCAGTTTTGCTCAGCTGTTTATTTTTTACCCCATGTGCACAATGAAAAGCAGGGTTAAGTATTTGGTTCAATCTGTCTGTCTGTCTGTCTGTCTGTCTACAGACGTCAGTCTATGATAGAGGAACTACTTCATTTCAATTTAATTTTTTAGATCAAAAGGTTGAGGTTGTTTTATATTTTGAAAACTGGAACATGAATCGGAACACGAACCTGCAGTTCAACAGTAGTTTGGCTCTGAATTCGGTAAATTGTACGTCCTGAATTGCACATGCGCAGAGAGGAATGTGGTTATTAAAAAAAAAATCTGTCTGTCTGCCAATCAAGCAACATTGAAAATCATTCCAAACAGGAAACTTACCATTTTAAGGATGTCATAAAGGACACAAACAAGCACTAATAATTACTGTAACTTATTAAATGAGGGGGTGTAAAAGACACTGCATCAACTGCATCAAATTAGATAAACTTTAAAAAATAAACACATTTTAACAGCCTTTAAAACCTTTATTTTATTCCAATTTAATTATATATTTTAACACTGTAGAACACAAATAACCTTCCTGACGCTTCCGAAAACCTCCAGTTTAGCAGTACTTGGACAAAATATTACGCCATTTGTAAAATGACGACTCTTAGGAAACATCGATCGTGCTCAGAAATGCAAAGCGCGAGTTGTAAAGTATTTGTCAGCATGCTTATATATTGCAGGGCTCTAAGCTATTATCAAAATTACTTGGTGGTTCCACCTTGGTCTCAGTTCCAGGTAATTCACTTGACAAGGAAATGCACAGCACAGAAAGGAATGAGCATGCACTACAAAATTGTTCCAAAAACTAGACTCGGTGGCATAATGGTTGGAGAGTCTGACTTGAGTCTGGGAGGTTAGCGGTTCGAACCCTGACAGAGTCATACCGAAGACTAAAAATGGTCTGTGCTGCTTCGTTGCTCGCAACTCAGCATTTAAAAAGGATAGAGAACGGATAAACAACCATAGTTTGGCATCCATTGTGTGGTCTTGATGGACCTAATGGCGGCCTCTTGCATTGAAGTTCCTTGGAAAGGAACTTGTAAAACTTGTGCGATGTACCTGCTCATGTAATTTTGCTGAAAGTCGTGCAGCGTGAGCTGTACTTCACATCACGATTTGTTCATCCCATAACCACAGCTCGTTACCTCCGCCACCGAAGGTGGATGGAGGTTATGTTTTCACTCTCGTTTGTTTGTATTTTTTGTCTGTCTGTGACCAGGAAATCTCAAAAGGTTGTTGACGGATTCGGACCAAACTTTGTGGACAGGTTGGGTGTGTGACCATGACGAATTGATTCCATTTTGATGAAGATCCGGGTCCGGATCCGACGACTAGAATTTTTAAAGTGATTCTTCACCATTTGTGAGATAGTGCTAAACCAATATATAGCACGATATCTCAAAAAGTTGTGGATGGATTGGGACGAAACTTGGTGGATGACTTGGGTAGCTGATAAGAACAAGCCGATTCGATTTTGTTTAAGGTCTACATGTAGATCCAGCCGATCATTTGGATACAAAATGTAAACTTTTCAGCGTGGAGGAGGTATGCACTCTCCCGAGTGCCGTTATAGTTTTTATGCTTTTCCTCATTCAATGAGGCAAATTTCCTCTTTTATTTTTATTTATATTGCTCTTCCAAAGCACCAAATGTCCCATTGAACTCGACACCCTCTCCTCTTTTTCTGCTTTATCTTCCTTTCTTTCTAATGCCTGCCCCATCATTACTATTTTCTCAGTTGGATTTTGCTGCTTTTTCTTTTGATCCAGCACTTTTCCATGTAATATCCCTGCAGATGACTAATCTTGAACCCGGATACCTCTTCCTTGGTTCACGCCTCGGGAACTCACTGTTGCTCAAGTACACTGAGAAGCTGCATGAAGCACCCAGTGATTCAACGCGTGACAGACAGGTATTTGTGATTCTGAACGAGTGATAATTGAGATGCACTGGCTCTGCCATCATGCCTTTTGAGAAGTCACTAACGACCATGTAATTGATATTTAGGAAAGATGCTGGTACTTTAGAACCCCTTCCACCACATCAATAGATGGTACCTTGGAGCCCTTTTCCTTGTACTCTGAATGGCATTCACTATTCCAGCTCATATATATATATATATATATATATATATATATATATATATATATATATATATATATATATTTATACATATACATATATATATGATTTTCCTGTTACATGTGATTAAATTATTGATATCCTCAGGGGTGATAATTGGTTTTTGATCAATGCTTCTTCCTTTTTCTCTGCAGACTCAATGAGTAGATGGGTTTGTAAAGCTAATGGTGTTACCTTTGCTTGTTTTGATTTATTATTTTGACAGGAGGAACCTCAAAGCAAAAAGAAGCGTCCGGATTTAGGTCTTGGATCAGATTGGGCACGTAAGTATAAATCCAAGATGAGTTGTGGAAGGCATCGGTTAGCTCTCAGTTTGTGGTGATCGTGACGAGTCATTTTGTTTTTTTGTTTGTTCATTTTTACAGCAAAGGATGTGATGTTTATAGATGACCTCGATGAGATTGAGGTGTATGGCAGTGAATTGCAATCCGGAACGCAGTTGGCGTCGTATTCCTTTGAAGTGAGTGGTGCCCTTTTAAATGTTATTGTTTGTACAATATATAATATGCTATAACGACTACTTCCACTGCTGTTACACTTCCTTTGCGGTCCCAATTATTCCCACCTCCCTGTGGGTTTGGCTAGGGAATGGTTTTGGCCAAAGTCCTTCATGAACCGGAAGGTTAGGCCTGACATTAGATGGGAGATGATTTTGGTAAGAATTTGTAACTTGTTTGGGATGCCATAGGATAATTCTCCTGTTCACGAGGACACCGTGAGATCTGTAATATCTACCAACCAATTGTCAGGTCAGGTCAGATTAGATCTGTGACTTGCTACAGGTACCATGTA